>JAESIX010000023.1:0-600000 GCA_016802215.1 Brachionus paranguensis | reverse complement strand
ATTTTGTTTGTAATTTTTAAATAAATTTTAAATAAAAATATTGATTTGTTTTTTAATTCTAAATTTTTATTTTCTCCTTTTGTTGTCTATTTTAAATTTAAGAACTAAATTATTATTTATTTATTTCAAATATTACGCCATGTTCGGCGACGTTTAAAATTCAAAAATTTAAAATTCAAAAAAATTCTATTAAGTTGTTAAGTTTGTCTGAGTTCAAAATAAATTTATTCAAATAGATAAATTAATAAATTTAAGAACTAAAAATCGAATAAAAAGAAACAAAATTTTTAAATTTTTATTTAAGTTTGTAATGAATAAAAACTAAGAACAAAGTAACCGCTGCCTAAAATTTTAAAATTTTCAAAAAACAAAGCTTAATTATATATTCAATATATTTTTTGAAAGATAATATGTTGAGAATTAAAAGAAAATATTGATCATAATTCTGTGATATATATCACAACATCACTTCTTCTTTTATAAAAAATTAAAATCACTACTACTTAAACTAACTTCTAACTTCTACTACTTAAATCGAATATTCGATTTAAATAGTGAAGAAATCGAATATGCATATACTAATCAATATTCGAATAAGTTAATTTAATTTTTGCATATAAATAATTCTGAAAAATTTACTTGAAAATTAATTTATTTTAATTAAGAATTGAATCTTTTAAATTTTCGAATTAAAATTTGAAAATAAAATAATTTTGTATCAAAAGCTGAATATAATAAATATTGGATTTTATATTTGAAAACAAAAATTAATCAAAATACAATTTAACAATAAAAATTTTCAATTCGACTTGGATACTATTAGCATTTTCTTGACTTATTTTGTTACGACACAAAAAACCACCCACCACCCATCCACCTAAAAACCAAATAAACCAATGCTACAAGAGTAAAAAAAAAAATTAAAATACTTCGTCTATATTCTATTAAATTTTTAATATTTGTAAATATTTAGTTGAATTAATCTAAAATTCGAGTTGCTTTTTAAATGTATGTTAAGTTCGAATTTTAATTTTAAACAGGTAGTTTTCAAATTTAATTTCAAAAATAAAAATAAATCAAATTAACAAAGAAAAAAAGAAACGAAGCAAATAATGATCTTTCAAAAGACTCGCCCTTTCGATATGGCATTCGTGGAAATCAGATCGTCAAATTCAAGAAGCAATAATCGTTTATCAGAAGCTTCATCAGGTCTAGATAGTCTCAAATCGTTAAAATGTATGTATTTAAATGCTACTTCTTCGGGCAACAAACTAGATGAATTCAGTGTTGTTATCGCAACATAAAGCCCACAAATTGTGGCAGTTAGTGAGACTTGGTTCAAGAGCATCTCAATTACAAACGTAAAAGGATACAATTTGTACAGAAAGGACAGAAGTGATGGACGCAGAGGCGGTGGTGTATGTCTCTACATTGATGAATATATCGACTCATTTGAATTAAATGATGCAGGTTTTAATTTAAGTAAAATTGAACTAATTTGGGTTGTTGTAAACTTTAACTCTGAAAAGTGTCCAGTTAGCTGTCTTTATAGTCTGATAACAAAGAAATTTCAAAGCTCCAACATGGGGATAACTTTTTTTTTAACAGAACCGCTAGCATATGGAACTCGCTGCCAAATCAATTAGTTGAAGCCCCCAATTTTAACAGCTTTAAAGCAGGCATTGATTACTGGATGAGCAGCAATCAATCACATCAGCTGTCTTAGTGTGCCTTGTCAGCTAACTCGCTGGCTAACCAGCTACAGTTGAGACTACTACCACTACTACTAAATCGAAATTCAAATTCATCCTAAATTCAAGATTTTATTCGAAAATACTACTTTTTCAATAGTTTTTTCAAATTTTTAATTTATTAAAGTTACAATTTGTGTCCAAAAAAATATTATATCTTGATTTAAGAGAAATCTACAATTAACATCAAAAATGCTATTTTTTTGTGGTTTTTGCTAGATATCTATCAAAAAATAAATTAAACTAATAAAAATCATTTCTCTTATACATAGGACTTTTTAAGCTCTATGTTAACTTAAATGACAAAGAAAAAAATAATTCTAAATATTTTTTTTATACTATTAAAGATTGGATCTATTTATTAATATAAAAAATATTAATAAGCTAAAGCAAATTAACTTTAAAGCAAGTTTTTGCCTGCTATGGTAAAAATCATAAATTGGCTATATCATGTAAAACGAAAAAAAAAAAATTTAATTTTAATTTTAATTAAAGCTGATCCATACTTAATTCCAGGCTTACGCAAAAATCAAAAAAAAGTAATTTCAAAGACCTTTAAAAATATTCAAGTCAAGTCGCTTGATCTGACTTGAAATTTTTTTTAAAAAGTCATGAAATTGAAATATACCTTGACTTAGAAATCAAGTCATTTTTAAGTCAAAATTGATATTTGAATTTATTGCCGTTCAATGAAGCTATTCTGGTGGCCAAATTTAAAAATTTACTGCTCTATACGTAAATTTAGAAAATTACTGAAAAAAAATTTAAAACATAATTTTTGTTTTATTATTTTAGAAATTTCCTGATCAACCAAGAAATTTACAAAATTCCGTGTTTTACAATTTTACTATTACAAATAGATCAATTGGAAATTTATGATTTTAATTATTTACGCTATTTAAAAATTCCAAAATTCGCCAAGTACAAAGTTTAATTTGCTAAGTAAGTAAAAAGCTTAGTTAGAAAGTATTATTTATTAAATTTATACTTGATAAAATTCGGGAGAGTGAAGTTGGGAGCAATTTTTTGGAGCAGAGCAATTTTATTCTAATAAACCATTAATAACTTTTTCAAAACTTATATTGATGTAAAATTTTTTTTTAACAATAATTAACAAATTTTGTTAAAATTTAAAATATTCTAAAATTTCTTTAAGTTTTAATATTAAAATCGAATTTTAAACAATTTTAAATAAATTGCTCTGCTCCAGATACAAATTGCTCCCAACTTCACTTTCCCATAAAATTCTATTTAAATTTAAAAAATTTAATGCTAAAAAAAACAGCTAGGTAAAATAAAACATAAGCTAAGTAAATTTTTGGAACTTTTATATTTTGTTCTCTTAGTAGTTCTAGGATAGAATTAGCATGTTAAAGTTAAAAAATTTAATTATTTTGGCTTTTGCTTCGACTAAAATTTTTTTGTCACTTTTGTCTATTATGAAAATTTAGGTCAGCTAGTGTGACAGATATTGAAATAAAACTCTTTTTCAAATTATTTTTCAATTCTTGTTCTGTTGTTGTCAAAACCTGATAGAAAATATAAAAAGTATAAAAAATTATTTGTTTCTGAATAAAAAATGTGTAAATGGTGTAATTTTAATAATATAGATGTCAATTGGTCAAAGACTTTTTGCATGTTTATTACAAACAAACGAGTTAAAATACCTGAATATCTTATACTTGAAGGTATTAAAATTGAAGTAGTTACGAAATTCATTCTACTTGGAGTCACCTTAGATTCAAAACTAGAATTTGTTCAACATGTAAGTAAAATTCAAAAGCTTTGTTTATTTAAGCTGTTTAATTTTAATTTTTTATCTGATGATCCTCTAGCTACTAATGAATTCTTAAAAAAATTCAAACTCTTCAGTTTTCATCAAAAAATTTTTTATAAGATTGAGACTTTTTTCATCCAAAGTTTCCACCAATTTTAGCAGAGCAACTAAAAACAAACTCAGTGAGAAATCTACCCTATGAGCTAAGAAACAAAGATCATCTTATTGAACCAGCTTCACAGCGTAAATTTGGTGAATCAACATTTGGATATTTTTTTACAAAATTTGTTGATGTTTTTTTTTTGAACAATTTAAAACAAATTCGAATATTTTCTCTTTAAAAAAATTTTTATATTAAAAATTGAATTCAATGATAATTAAATTTATTTCAATTAAATTTAATTCAATTAAATTTTTTAAATTTTTTATAATTTTTATTATTAATTTTTTGTAATTGTGTTTTTTATATATATATTTTTTTATTGGGTTCCATCATCCATGACTTGTCTTTAACTTGTAAACAAATACCAGAAGGACGATTGTTTTTTTAACTTTTGTTCACATTTAATAATGATAATAATAATAATAATAATAATAATAATAATAATAAAAAGTTGCCACTATAAAAGAATAATTTTTGAAAATTTTAAATCTCAAATGACAGAGAAAATAGCTTAAATTTTCTAACTAAACAGGCTTTCTAATATTAACAAAAGTTTTTTAATAACAGAAAATGCCCATTTTAAAAGCATAATCGAAATTTAAAACAAAAAAAAATTTAAATATTTTTAAAAAATAGTCATATTTCCTTAAAAAAAAACATGATAAAACAAGATTTAGTTTAAATAAGTGTTGGTTTTTTTGAAAAGCTTAATAAAATAGGCACTCGGTCGTAGTGTATTTCGCCCTGAAGGTATGGGGTCCGTTTTTTATCCAAAAACAAAAGATTCTTATTTTAGCAATATCCGAATAAATTTAGTGCTTGATAAAATTATTTTCTCTAAGGATATTTACCAAGTTCCAGACCCCATTTGATATTTATTAAAAAAATATAAATTGTTTGCATTTAAAAAAAGTTTATTAGCTAAAAATATCAAGACATTTTGGGAATAAAATAAATCTATGATTTCATATTTTGCAATTGCTTGAGACCTTCGTCAATCAGAGCCACTTCGTTGGTCAATTGTGACATTTTATCTTGGTTTTTGGCGCGAACACTTTCAGGCACTCGCGTTCCATAGTCCGGTTTCGACATCTCTTTTTTCAAGTTCTCAATTGACTTGAGCAACAAGTCTTTCTTTTTGCTGAGCTTAACCTCCTCTTTGTCCACATCAACAATACCTTTAAGCATTATATAAATCTTGCACTTGTCTGACAAAGTGGTAAAAGCGCATCCATTTGGCTGTTCTTTGCCATCAGCCAAAAACTCAATCATCTTTCCATTAGACATGGTCAAAATCAAATCTTGAAAGTCTTTGAGCGCTTGTTCTAGTCCGGCATCGATTGACTTGACATAGACATCAGTCTTGGTCTTGATGGTCAATTGATAGTCGGACCTAAGAGATCTGATCTTGTTAATGGCCTCCTGACTCAATTTAACACTCGTTTCCAAATCACTGTTCCTGAACAAGTCAAAATCTTTGGGCAACGGGTACCTGGTGACACAAATGCTTGGCGGGTCGCTATCTGGCTTGCGTCTGGGCAACCGCTGGTACAATTCCTCGCTGATAAATGGCATAAACGGGCTGATTAGTCTCAGACCTATGTCCAAACATGTGTACAGAACTTCACGTGAATTGTCGAACAAAGCTTTGTGCTGTTCGTCCTTGGCGTAAAAACTCGGCTTCAAATACTCGATGTAATAGTCGCACAGGTCGTACAACCAGAAGTTGAACAGAGCTGTAGTGACGCTTGTCAAATCGTAGGCTCTGAAGCCCGAGTCGCATATTTTCACTGTATCGCCAAGTCTGCTCAGCATCCATTTGTCCATGGCTCTCAAGTTGGCTAGATTGGTCTTTAAATAGTCAAGCGAGTCCTTGGGCACAAAAGTGCTGCTCAGACCGTTCATCATGGCAAATTTGGTCGCGTTCCACAGCTTGTTACAAAAGTGTCTGTAGCCCTGAATTCTCAACACATCCAAATTGATGTCTCGACCCTGGGCAGTGTAAGCACACAGCGCATATCTAAGCGCATCTGTTCCGCACTCAGGTATTCCATTTGGATAGTCTTCTTTCTGACCTATGATCGCTTTTTGCACTTCTTTGGCGTCCAAGTTGTAGTTTTCCAGCTGCTTGTTCAGATTTTCCAGTGTAATTCCGTCAATTACGTCCAGTGGATCGATTATGTTTCCCAGTGATTTGCTCATTTTGCGGCCATGGGCATCTCGGATGATCGCGTGAAGGTAAATGGTGTCGAATGGCAAATTGCCGCACATTTCTTCGCCCATCATCACCATTCGGGCCACCCAGAAAAATAGAATATCGTGTCCCGTTTCGAGCAAAGTGCCAGGATAATATTTTTCCAAGTCAGATGTTTTTTCAGGCCATCCACAAATCGAAAACGGAAAAATACCAGACGAGAACCAAGTGTCCAGCACGTCCTCATCATGGTGCAGTTCTATTTGATCGGCTTTCAACTGCGAAAATCTGGCTAGCGCTTTTTGCATGGCCAGGTCGCGACTATGCGCACTAACCCAGTAATTGTTGTCGGTGTCGTCGGACTGAGCTTGGCCCTTGATGCGAATGTGGTAGGCGGGTATGCGGTGACCCCACCACAGCTGACGTGATATGCACCAGTCGTGACAGTCCTCGAGCCATCTGTACCAAACTTGTTCATGAAAATCAGGAATAATCTTGAGGCGTTTGTCTCGGACAGCGCTGACCGCTTTGGCCGCCATTTCTTTGCAGTTAACATACCACTGGGACTTGAGCATTGGCTCGATGACATCTTTGGACCTGGAGCACAAAGGCAGCACTGTCTCCGTTTCTTTTACTTCTTTGAACAGACCGCGCTCCTTGAGCGCCTCAACGACCGCCTTTCTGGCATCGAAGCGCTTCATTGCGGCAAATTGGCCACACTCGGCCGTCATGCAACCCTTGTCATCTATGACTGTAATAAACGCCAGACCATGCCGCTTGCCGCACTCAAAGTCGTTGGCGTCGTGCGCTGGCGTTATCTTGACAGCGCCCGTGCCAAAGCCAGCATCCACCATTTGGTCAGCAATTATGGCAATTTTGCGCTCCACAAATGGATGGGTCACATACTTGCCGACCAAATGTTTGTATCTGTCATCGCTTGGATGCACACAGATGGCCGTGTCGCCAAGCATGGTCTCGGGACGGGTCGTGGCTACCACTATTTCCTCGCCAGTCTCCACATCGCTTTCTTTGGACGCTACCACTCGGTAGGCAAATGAAGTCAAGGTGCCGAACTCAATTTTTTGCTTGTAGCCAGGTATGGCGAGCATGGTGCGTCCTTTGAGCGCTGTTTTGTCCACTTCTATGTCCGAAATTGCCGAGTTGAGCGCACACGACCAATTGACCAAGCGTTTGCTTCGGTAAATGAGGCCTTTTTCGTGCATTCGAATAAAAGTCTCCAGCACAGCTTTGACAGACACGTCGTCCATGGTGAATCTGGCCCTGTCCCAGTCACATGACGAACCAATGCGCCTCAATTGATTGGCGATCGAGTCGCCTTTTTCGTTCTTCCATTTCCATATCTCGGCCACAAAGGCGTCTCTGCCAAGATCGTGGCGTGTCTTGTTTTGCTCGCGTTTAAGCTTTTTTTCCACCACCACCTGAGTGGCTATGCCCGCGTGGTCGAATCCAGGACACCATAGGGTCTCGTGGCCGAGCATTCGGTGCCATCTGGTCAGCACATCTTCAATCGAGCACATTAGAGCGTGGCCTAAGTGGAGGGTGCCCGTGACATTCGGTGGCGGCATTGCCATTACGAATTTTTCACGCTCTTCACCCTCTTCCAATTTGAAGTATTTATCCTGTTATTTAATAAAAATAAATAAAAATTTTTTATTAAAAAAATTATTTTTTATTTTTGATTACAGCTATTTCTGGCTTGAAAAATCCCATTTTTTCCCACCACTGGTACCAGGCTGCTTCGACATAGCGCGGGCTGTAGGCGTCAGGCAACTGACATTTGGTGTCTTTTTTTTCGCCAGGACTGGTCTCAGAAGTGTACAGAACGCATTGAGGCTCTTTGTCCTTTTTTTCTTCGCTCTTGGCCTTTGGCTCTTTGGTTTGAGCTTGGACAGTCTTTAGTTTTTCCTGTTTGGCTCGGAATTTTTCGTCTTTTTCTTTTTGTTTGGCTTCTTTTTTGAGCTGTGAAGCGCTTTTCTCCTTTTTGGTTTCTTGATCTTTGGTCTGGCTTTTGCCAAGCTCGAGTTTGGCCAAGCGCGCCTCTAATGCGCTGGCTAGTTGCTTATTGCACTGCTGATCTGCCTCTACCTGAGCTAACTTTTGCATAAAATGTGACATTGTCTAAAAATGATTTAAAAAATTTGTATTTTTCTAGCGATTTATTGAACTTAAGTTTGACTTGACTATAAATAGTTTAAGCATGTTGTAAGAAAAATTTTTAAATTGCATAAGTTTTAAGTTTTATTTCAAATAAGGTAAATAAAATTTCAAATAATTTTTTCATTTTTTTCTACAAGTTGTTTTCAAATTGTCTTGACAAGGGCTCAATAATAATAAATAAAAATAAATATATAAGCATCAATAATGTGTCAATTTAAATTGTTTTTCATCGATATTTTCAGCTTTTTTTTTTATTGATTAAGTCAAAAGAGACAATAATAAAAAAATTTTTTTCTTTAAATCGTAAATATGTGATTTTTTAATTTTTAATAAAATAGAAATTGAGAGGCTAATAAAAAGAAATTTTTCAGAAATTCACAAGTCAAGTGCAAATCAAGACTTGGACTTGTTTAAAAATTTAAAATATGTAAGTCAAGTTTTTGACTTATTTTAAAAATAGAATTAAAAAATATAAAAAATTATAAGTCATTAATTTTATTATTCAGAAAAAAACAAAATTATTAGTCTTAATTTATTTTTCAATGTAAAAATTGAAACATGATTTATAAATGTCGTATCAAATAAGTAAAATGAATTATTTAGCTAAAATATAGGAAAAAATTGCAATTTTATTAAAACTAAAAATTAACACAACATTTAACTTAAATTTGGTTTCATTTTACTAAAAAATTCCAATTGCTTAACTTTTAGCTAAAATTAATACAACTTTATGAATTTTCTTTTTCTTAAAAAAAAATAAAAATAAAAATTTGAAAATGAGTGATTATGTCCCAAAAGAATCTTTTTATGCTATTTTGGACAAGATAAAAGATAATTCTCGTAAAATTTTCACTCGTCAAACTATCGAAGATATGATCGACACGATTATAAAAGAAAAATTAAATCCGAATACTAAAGATTCGAAGGCGCATTATTTATTAAACCAATTCAAAGTTATGGAGATTGGTGGGCTAAATAAATTGATTAAGTTTGACGAAAAAGAAAACAAAATACTTCACGTCGTTAGCTATGAAGATATGCTTGACGCATTTTCAAGATTTAAAAAAAATTATGACTTGTAATTTTTAAATCTTTAACATTTCGACATTTTTCAAACTGTTTTTAATAACTAACTGTTGAGAGTGGGCGAAACATATGGCCATCAATTATCTAAATCAGAGTTGTTTTTAAGTCACAAGTCTTAAGTCAAGTCAAGTCAATGACTTAAAATTTTTTTTTTTTTTTAAGTCATAACTTTGACTTATATTTTTGTGACTTATAAACAAGTCTAATTGAACAAGAGATATTTGGGCTTTGAGGGCTCTCGTCAAAAAGTACAGTAGTACTGCTAAATGCGAACCTTGCCTCAAAATTTTAATTATTTAATTGAATTTACCTTTTTTTTGCTGGAAAATTGGCTTTTATTCTTAGAATTTAAAAAAAAAAAATTTAAATCATTGACTTGACTTAAAAAAAAAATTTTAAGTGAAGTCATAACTTTGACTTAAATTTTTGTGACTTAGACTTAAAACTGTGAATTAAAAACAAGTCTGATCTAAATCAATTATTTATCTAAATATATTTTTTTGTTAGACAATCAATTCATTTTGTCATTTAAATAAATATTTTTATTTTGTCTATAAAATAGGTTTAATTTTGTCAGTGCGAAATTATTAAAAAGTCATCTCAACAAATATTTTTGTCAGCCGTTTAGTTTTTTGTCAGAACAATTAGTTTTTTATAGTCAGCTAAAATATATTAAATTAGTCACCACTTTTAGTTATTTTTGTCATCTTATAAAAATTAAATTTGTCACCCCCAAAAAATTTAACATAGCTTCAACTAATCTAAAATAACAAATAAGTTAACCAAAGTTGGTATTTTAAAGTTTGCGACTCATTTTCAAATGATCAAAAATTTGAAACGAAATCAAAATTATTAAGTCTGAAAAAAGCTTCAATTTTTATTTTTTTAATTTAATTTTTAATGAAATAACTGACCAAAAAATAACTCAACATTGATTTGGATAAACTTCAATTTTTTCATTATTTTCCATAAGTTAATAAAGCATGAAAAGACAAAGATTTATAATGAATTCTGAAAAAATAATTTTCTTTTCAGATATTTATCAAATGAAATCAAATCAAATGATACTTTGCTAAGTTCTATTTTTTTTAAATTAATAAAAAAGAGAAAATAGAAAAATTAAAAATCCAATTTTTTTTTAATTTATCATTAGGAATTATTAACAAGAATTATTATTTATCATTAGCTTTTATTAGAAGTTTATTTAATAATCGAAATATAAAATGTATTCAGCTGAATTAAAGCAAAATTTAAATTTTTTTATTAAACAATCTAATTTAATATGGCTTTGTGAAATTTCATACAAAACTTCCCAATACAAAAATAAAATACTTTTGTTCTAAATGTCAAAAACTTGTTCTGCAAATGAAACAAAGTGGAACAACTTTTGTTTCACCTATTGCAAATTCTGCAAAAGTTCACCTTTTTCAAAAGTATTAAAAATAAAACGGAATTAATTTGCACAGATTTTTCAGACTTCCGCAGTTGGTGAAACAAAAGTTGTTTCAATTTGTTTCACTTGAAGAACAAGTTTTTAAAATTCAGAAAAAAGTTATAAAATTATTTTATTTTTGTATGAGATTTTACAATGCCTTTCTTCCAAATACCCTTTAAAGTGTTGGAAAGTTAGCTCTTTGCATACTTGGACTATTTTATATATTAAGATAATTTCACAAAAAAACAGCCAAACACTATCGTAAAAAAGAAGCAATCTATTTATTTAGAAAAAAAATTTATTTAAAATTAAAATAATAAAAGAAAAAATCAAGCATAAATAGACAATCGACCTAAAAAATTAAAATAAGAAAAAAAAATAAAAAATTATTTTTTCTTTTTTTTGCCACCAGATTTCTTTTTTCCTTTGGCAGACTTCTTGCCTTTTTTCTTTTTCTTAGCTTTTTTGTAAACCTCGCCTCCAGTTTTATCATCTCCATCAGATTCCAAATCACTCAACACCATCGATTGATACCTCATAATCATATTATAAATTCTGTCTTCCCTACTCTTTGGTCCGTCCATTTCGTCCAATTTGGACGGATTTTCAGCACTTTTGATCCCATTCAGCTGTTTAATGTACTCTGGCTCAATGAACTTGTCTTCAAAATCACACACGCCTTTGATTGTATAGTCTCTAGCAGAACTCTTAGTGATATGGGTCAACTGAGTGGCATCGATTTTGTTAACACACAAAAGTTTGGACAATTTTTCATGGTTCCCTTGGATGGCGAAATGCAAAGCGGTGCGGCCGCTTGAATCTGTCAAATTTAAATTGGCGCCTGCCTCAAGCAACAATCTGATTATGTCACATTCGCCACTTAGACTCGCTTTCATTAGGCCTGTCTCACCCCTGCTATCTCGCACATTCACATCGAAGCCTTTGCGTATGTATTTTGAGACTATGTTGGTCGAGCCGTCCTCACAAGCTCTAAGGAATAAGTTTTCCATTTGTATGATTGCTCGCCAAATTTGCTATAAACTTAACTCTAAAATTCTGGTTGCCATGGCAACCACATATACCAGAGTAAATAATAAACACTAGTTTCATTTAAAATTAATTTTAGTAAAGTGAATAGAGAAGAAGTAGAGAAAAAATGGCTACAAGGTTATACACTCTTAAACTGGAAATATCACATGGCTCGGATCGCCATGAGATTTCGATGTACAGCGAAAATCAGCCGACAGTGGGTGAACTAATGAAAGAATTGGAGCGAAAAACTCGCGTTCCCTATTCCAAAATTCAACTTTTGTTCAAAGGACAAAAATTACATCTTCACTCCGAGCAGCCGTTGGCAAAGTTTGCCATTTTTACCGGCAACAAACTTCAAATGATCGGAGAGAGAGTGAGTCTGAGAAGAAAAAAAAAATTTTTTTTAAAATTTTTTATTTGCTATTTAAAGTTAAGTCCGAGTCAAGATGCTGTTTTTAGACGAATTTTAGGAATTGGAAAAGATGTAGACCTGGTGGTGAAAAGTCTAAATGAATCAACGAGTGAATTTAGCATGATGGAAAGCGGTGGTATTGACAGAGTAATGGCCAAAGAATATTTGCCTCAGGTGCTTAAGAGAATCCGCGGAATCAAGAATGATTTGCAAACTTTTTTCAATGTTTTAGTTGAAGTCGAAGACGAAAAGTACGAGCTGCTTGACGATGTTTATAAACATCTTGCACATGTTAAACAATACATTACAGACAATATGCAAAAATGTGACAGCTTAGATGAAAAAATTTCCAAGCTTATTTAGACCTTGATTTGATTAATTTTAATAAAAAAAATTAAAGAAATTAAAAAATTCAAGCAGCTTTAGAATTTAATTTATTTGAGGTTGGGACAGTGATTAGAAAAATAATTTTTTCCCGAAAAAATTTCAACAAATTTTCATTGACCAAAGATTTAGTATGAGTAGTAGTAGAAGTAGTAGTAGTAGCTACTGCGGTACTAAAGTGCTCTATACCAGCGCAAATTTTGCGTTTAGCCATTAAGGCTATTGCAGTCCTTATGAATTCAATTTGAATATTTCTTTATCAATTTGAGCCTTAAAACTATTTACTGTCCTTGCTGATATTGCTTCTTAGCTTATTCCATGATTCAAAAACTCTGTTTGTTAAAAATTGAGCATCGGTTAATCTATTTTTTTCCTCATTTTTTAGCAAACAAACAACAAAATTAAAAAAATAATTTCTAAAATTTAATTATGTTTTAGTAAACTTTTTGAAAAAAAAAATGTTTTTTTATGTTTTAGTAACAGATTTTAGAAATAAGTTCAGCACTGATTTGCTACGAGGATTTGGCGATATTTTACGTAAATTAACGCAATTATATGTAAAAAACTGTTATTTAACGATAAATTTCGTAATATGACGTAAAATGGCTTTTGTAAAATCACGATAATTAACAATAAATAACGTCTTTTAACGTTAAATAACTTTAATTTACGTTAAATTACAGTTTTTCAAAAAAGCCAAAAAAACAATTGATTTTGGCTCTTTTTTGAATTTTTCCATTTAAAATTTGAATTTTCTATTTTTCTAAATAATTTTTAATAAAAAGAAATATTTTGTAATTTTACGTAAAATATTGTAAAAATCAATTTTTTTCCAAGTAAATTTTTGTAAAATAAAATAATAAAATGTAAAAAAACGTAAAAGTTTAATTTTTGAATATAAATATATTATATTACGTCATATTTCGAAATTTATCGTTAAATAACAGTTTTTTACATATAATTGCGTTAATTTACGTAAAATATCGCCAAATCCTCGTAGCAAATCAGTGCTGTATATATTTTTTGTTTTTTTTTTCACCTTTTGATATTTTCAAATTATCCAAAAAAAGTTTATGTTCTAATTTTTAATTTTCACCTTTTTTATGTTTTATTTATCTTCATCCGATAACAATAAATAACAGTTGACCAGATAAAATTGTATAAAATTGTTATTCTGTCCAAAGTGCGGTAGATAAATCAAAAATGAACGTGATATCAAGCAGCACATCTCAAAGATGCATAAGAAGTAGTTTTTTTTTTGAAATTAGATATTTAAAACAAATTTTACATAATGATCACAAAATTAATAAAAATTTTTATTACAGGTCATTAGTGATGAATATGCATATTCGAACCGATATTCGAATAAAAAGCATTTCAAATGAAAATTAAGTATTAATTTAATTTGAATAATATACTTGAAAATTAATTCATCTAAATTAAAAATTGAATCTCTAAATATTCGAATTAAAATTTGAAAATATTAAATTTTTGAATCAAAAACTGAATATAATCAATATTTTATTTAATATTGGAAAAAAAAAATAAACCAAAAAAGTAATTGTTAAAAAAATTAAATTAAAAAAGAATTCATAAAATAAATTGAATTTCAGTTCGACTTGGATACTTAAAGAGTACCAGATTTTCACGATAGTCCCGTCCACTTAACCCGCCACCTGAAAATAGATGTTGTAAATAATTAAATCAACGTTGCAAAAGTGCAAAAATATAATTATTCAAATACTTAATTTATCAAATATTTTATTCAAATTTTAATACTTTTAAATTTTCAATTGAATTTATCTAAAATTCAAGATGTTTTTTAAATTAAAGTTGAGTTCGAATTTTAATTTAAAAATAGATAGTTTTGGAATTTAATTTCAAAAATAAAAATAAACCAAATATTCGTAATCAATAAGAAAATTAATAGTCTAAAAATATGAATTCAAAAATTAAAATTAAAATTATTTTTAATCGAATTTTAAAAAAAGATTAAAAGATTCTTTAAAAAATCTACATAAGCAATCTTAAGAATAGAAGCAAAAACTAACTTAAATTTTAAATGAATAAAAATTTAAATTTAAAAAAATTTATTTATAATTTAAAATAGGATAAAAAGTAATTTTTATCAGCTATATCTTGATAGTGGTTAATCAGAGGTCGTTTATTTAGGCGTTCTTCCATACATTGGTAACTTATTGGATCATAGGAGATTAAAAATTTGTTTGCAAATAGATTTTTTCTTTTGTTCAGAAAAGCCAAATCGCCAACTGAATATACGCATATGGCATGCCGATAAAAGCCTTTACATTTATATTTTGAACTTTTCCAGATAATTGTTCGAATTAACTGCTGTTTAACTCTTAAGGATTCTATAAAATATAAAATATATTAAAAAATATTTATAAGAATAAAAAATTTATTTATTTCTTCATGATTATTGTCGTTTTTTTATCATTTCGTTACCAAATATTCTCAAATTTATCTTTTTTACAAATTTGTGGTATGTTATTAGAAAATTAATGTTTTTTTTTACACTATTTTTTTACTTGATTTAAATGGACCATAAAAAAATAACAGAATTTTCCAAGTCTTATATTACAAATTTTAGATCGAAAATTCAGAAATTTTGGAATTTTTTAAATAGATAAACATTTCATTTTGTTACAATAAAAATCATAAAATTATTTAAAATTACCAAAATTCTTTAGTTAAAGCAAGACTGTCAAGTTTTTTTACATTTTGACTTTAATGGGTTAAGATTTCAAGTACGGAACGATATAAAAAAGTTGATCCGAAATCAAAGAAAAGCATCAAAGATCTAACATGGAAAATAAACAAAATCATAAGTCACCAAAAAGAAAAAAGAAAAATCTGAAAGAATTAAACCTAATCTATAATAGACAAAAGTTTATTTATTATATAAAATTTAATTAAAATAATTTTTTGAATAAAAATATAAAAAAAAGCATACTTTTGCTTATGTTCAGAAATTGATTTTGTTCCAAACTTGCCCAAAAGCTTAAAAAAATCAACTTTTAATATTTGATCTGAATGAAGACTTTAGAAACTTACAACTCATCAGGACTAAAAGTTTTCTTCAGCCATTCAACAAAATCGACAATTTTTTTGTTTGTAAAAATATTCTCCAAGAAGCCTCTTTGCATGATATTATAAGCTGAGCCTTTTCCTAAACGAATTCCATGGGGTGCACTGTTATTCGCAAAAAATTTTCCTTTTTCAATCCTAAAAAAATTCAAATTTTCTCTATAAATAAATTTATATCTGAATTTGGTCATTTTTTTCAATTTGTAAACACTTATCAAATTAGATCCATTTAGTAACTTAATTATTTGAACCATTTCCAAATTTGTCCGCAGTGGAAACTCTGTGCTGGCCGTGTTTAAAAAATATTTCCAATCATTGGATCTTTCTATTAAGTCTTGGATACAATTTAAATCAGCTTTGAGTCTTGAGAATCCGGCGTAAACAACGTACTCTAGTTTGGAGGCTATGAAAACATTATCAAAACAGTCTGTAATTGATTCGATGGCAGCCTTGAATTTTGGGCTACTTTTTTTGTCCACATGAACACAATAAATGTTCTGAGATCGATAAATTGATTTTAAGAATCGCTCAAATTGTTCTGCGTCCTGGTGAGTGAGAATTGAAAAAGCAAGAGGAAAATCAAGTTCTTCTTGTGAAGAAAAGTTGAGATGGTAGCCTCGGACTTTGCGGAAAATTGGACACTGTTTTTTGCTAAAAATGAAATTAGAATCTGGAATTGGTCGGATAGGGTGCAGTGAATCAATTATTGAATAAGCTTTTTTGATCTCAAATGTGTTATTCTCAAATAGGCGAGAACAATTTATGGTCAAAAATTGGCTTCTTTGAATCTTTTTTTCAAAATTAGGCTCTGCTAGAATTGATTTATCCGGAAAAAATTTAATGAATTCAAAAATTAAAAATATATTGATTAGAATCAAGACAGAAACTGTAAGTTTAATATACTTTATTTGAAATAATTGATTAGACATCATTTGATTTTTTAAAGAATTGAAATTTTATATCTTTAAAATTTATGCTTAAAAATGCTTTTATTATTCATTAATTTTAGAATATTTTTGATCATATTTTCTAAATGGTTCAATGAAAAATATAAAATAAATTTTTTAAATTTTGTACTAAAATATATAAACTAGAATAAAGAGATAAATTTTTTTTTAATATTATCTAAAAAAATAATTAAAGCTTTTATAAAATTAATTGAAAAATAGATGCATTTTTTATTTCAAGGTTTAAAAAGAAATATTTCTGGAGAATAGCAGTGCGCTTGATGGAATTCGTTTGGTAAAGGACTCTGCTTAAATAAAATGCAAAGAGGCTTCTTGGAGAATATTTATACAAACAAAAAAATTTATTAATTTTGTTAAATGATTGAAGAAAACATTTAGCCCAGATGGATTTTAGTTTTAACTAGATAGTTACTCAAAAGAAGAAATTTAATAGATATTTCAATTTTAAATTTTAAAGGTATTACGGGCAAATCAATGAATGTTTTGAACTGAATTTAGATGGCAAATTGAAGTTTCAGATAAAATTTTAAATCATTTAAAATTTTAAAACTTAATTATTCTAATGATTTTGATAAATTTTAAAAAATAAATACTAACATTACTTACTAGACATGTTATGTCTAATTATGGTCCATTATTAAATTAACATCAAAATGATTAACCACTAATTTATTTAACAAAAACAATCAATAAAATTTAAATAATTCAGGTTAATTCAAATTCACAACAAATCATTTAAACTAAAATAATTTAATTTTTCAACTTAAACAAATTATTAATTTCAAAACATTGAATTTTTTGTCTGTAAAAAATTTAAAATAATTTTTATTTTTAAATTAATTAAATTTTTTTTATGAAACCTATTAAAGTTCTGTAAAAAAGGATATTTTAAAATTATATATATGAAATTAAATTTGAGATAACATGTCAAGTAATTGCTTAGAAAAAAAATGTATCTTTATTATTGAAAAAAAATATTTATATTTTGATCTTTTGATCTAGATCTCAAACTTTAATTTTCCATTTAGATTATTAAATTAATTATAGTTTAATAATTGACAGATAATTTTTAAATTATTCATTATTATGAAGGAAACATTCTATGTTTATTTTTCATGGTTTATCATTGAATATTCTTGAAAATTACTATTACTTTTACAATTAGACGAAAAATAAATAATGTACGTATGTATAGTGAACGGAATTATCATTTCGGTCTAACAAAAAGGACCTGTCTACGAATTTTCTTATAGTTTTGAGCTAAGATGGCTAATACAAGACTAGTTAGCCTTCAATAATATTTTGAAAAACTGATTGATATAGAAATTTAGATAAGTAAATTTTTTTGTAAGGAAAAAATTAATTTTTATCTAAAATCAGTCTTCGAGATTGGTTTTGGAAATTTGGACAAAAATATCTTTTAACCTAAAGTTTTCAATTGATTAAATTTGTAAAATGGAAGATAATTTCTGTAATCTATTTTTAAAAAAATTTTTTTTTTCAAATTACAAATTAGGTTTGTAATTTACAAAATGAAATATACTTTTTTTAAAAATAATAACTAAAAAGAGATAAACTTAAAATATATAATTGAAGCGAAAAAAAAGTTCGATTATTTTAAAATTATCTTTTCATTTTTGCCACCAGAATTTTTTCATTATATCTTTTTTCTTGCTTTCTTATAAACTTCAACTCGAGTTCTTCATTAAATTTTAAGAGCGCTTTTAAAATGCTTTTGATTTTAATTTAATCCAAATGTATTTGCATTTTTTAATTTACATGTCATTTAACCAAGTCAGACAGAACAATTTTTGCTTGTTGCCTCGAGAAATGTTTTTAAAATAAATTCTTAGAAAAAAAACTCTGACAATTATACCTGGATAATTCGATTCATTTGGTTGAATCATCAAATTCCAGATTAGTTAAAATGCTTTGGAATTTTGAGGAATTCATTTTATATCCCAAAAAAATTATTTTTTTATCAAAACTATCATATAATTATAAAGAGAAAATCACCATAACATATTTTTAAAATACATAACATAAAATCACTTTAATTTAAAAAAAAAAGTTCGCTAATTTCTCTCAAAAGTCTCTTCTATAATATCGTTTGAATTTTTATCCAATTTTCCGGTTCAAATAAATGTATTTTATTGTCAAAAATGAAACATGAACTAAAAAATTAAAGAATTACTAAAAAAATAAAAGAAAATATAAAATTATTAAATCACTAATAAAATTTTGCCCATTAAAATTTGCTAAATAAAAATTTTTTATTAAGATGAAAATACTCTTTTTATGTAAAAATATTTTTATAACAGAAATTTACAAAAGTAAAAAGTTAATTTTGATGGATTAATTTGATTATTATAGACTGACCATTTTACACACTGTTATCTATTTTTTTATATTATTCATTAAAATTTTCTCTTTTTGATATTTTTTACTAGTTCTATCATTTTTGCTATAGAAATTTTTTTATATTCTTATAAAATTTAGATATCCTAAAATTTAAGCTTAAAAATTAAATGTAAAAAAATCAAAAAGTAAAAAATAAATATAGTATTTTTCCAGATTAAATCTCACTAAGGGATAAATAATCTAGTTTTTAAATAAATTTAATCATTACTTGATTTTAATTGAGAAAAAATCACATAATATAAATTAAATAATATTATTTTTCCCCAATTCTTTTGAAAACAAACTCAAATGATAAATCAAGTGATGAAAAAATTAAAGCTAATTAAAGACATGCCTTTGAAATAATCCTTTATTTATTTATTTTATTAAAGTTTAAGTCGCATGGACAAATTGAAATATGATTTTTAAATATAAAAAAGAGTAGAAAAATTTAATAGACAATTTAATCTCTTTTTTAAAATTAAGTAAAAAATTCAGTTTACATAAAAATGACTAAGATTGTTTAACATTTCTTAATTTTACATATTTTGCTGTTAGCAAAATCATATTTTAATCATTCTAAATTAATTACAAAAAATTTTTTTTAAATTTAAATAGTTATTAAGAAATGGCTTTGATTAATTAAACTCCTTACGCCTTTTGATCATTTTTTTCCATAAATTATAGGAAAACAATTTAATATATCTTGATGTGTTAAATTACGTTGCAGTTTATTTACAAAAACTGGATCTAGAGGATACAATTCAATTTACATTACAAATTTTACTGACTTAAGAAAATAATTAATTAAACTTTATCAATTTTATTCAAAAATTCACAGAACTTCAATTTAATTAAATTTTTTCAAATTGTATTTTGATTTATTTTCTTCAAAAATTAAAAAAAAAAAAGCTGAATAAAATACCATTGAGATTTTTTTTCCTTCTAAAGAAAATTTCGTGGCTTAATTAATTTTCTTATTTCAAATCTACTAAAAAATTAATTTTTTTTTAAAAAAATTATTAAATACAGTAAACGAAAGTTAAGATAAATCACGCTCTCTATCAAAAAATTCAATGTTAGCCATAGTTTTGTTAAATATCGCGAAATTTATTCAAAAATTTTGACTCATCTGATTAGGAGATGGGATTATTTAGGTGAAGGGTAAAGGGGTTAACCATTTTTAATACATTCATAATTTGAATAATTATCCTAAAATTTAACCCATGAATTCGGTGAATTTTTTGTAACAATGGATAAAATCTCATCACCCTTTTTACCCCAATATTTCAACCATTTAATGATTTTAGATTGAATTAAGTTCTTGAACACAGTTTTTTTTTTAACAACTTTTATTTATTATTTAGCTTAGAAGTATAAAGATTATCTGAAATATATTAGTGCCATAAAATTAAAGCTAAAATTCTTTTACTTTGGCAAATTGAATTTTATAATCAAATTTAAATGATCATGTTCAAAAATTTTAATTAAATGAAGGTTTTTAAGTAATTTTTAAAATTTTATTTCAAAAACACATTTTCGAAGTATTCAATGTTCAACTGATTTTTTCATAAAATGCATATCTCTGCAAAAATTTTATATATTCAAAATTATACAAAATACTTGGATATGGTATAACACGGCTAGCTACACGTGAAAATATGTTTTTGAATTTAATTTTTGATTTTTGAAAAATGCTCAATAATCTTTGTTTTAAGATAATTTTTGAGCATGCTGCTTAAAATTTGACCATAAACTTCAATTTTCCTTAGCACAAACAAAAAAGCGAAATAAAACGTTACCTAAAAATTTAATGCTCTTCTTCCTTTGTGACTTAATTAATTTTCTCATTTTAAAAATCTTTAGGAAAATAAAAAAAAAAATAAAAATAAAAAATATTTTTTTAAAAAAAAAATAAACAATTAAATACAATAGACTAAAGTTTAGATAAATTAAGCTGTCCTTGAGCTGGTGAATTCCAATGAGCTATGAAGCTTGAATAGCGGCTACTGATGGTAAAATTTTCGGCACATAACAACAGGTCCGGTTGTTTTTCGAACACTTTAAGACAATTTTTGTCAGCTGGAAATGTATCTTGGTACTTGAAAACATTTGAATAGTTGAGCTTGGCCTTGTAGGCCAAGTATCCATTTAGATAGGCTGGCGATATTTTCATCATGTATGGCGAACTGAGTGCCGTGTCCCAGAGCCTTCTCGCTCCATCTAAACTAATAATCCATCCCAAATTAGAACAATATTGACCAGAGTACTCGTCAATGGGGTGCTTTCTAAAATTGGTTGCATTTTTTTTGATCAAATTAATTTCTTTGAAAAAAAGTCTCAGTGCTTTGGCAAAATTCTCATCCGAATAGTCACATTGGCCATTTATGGCGTTTCCATTGACCAAATTTTCTTTGCCAATTGACTTGAATTTTTTTAGATTGAGCACTGCTGAATCGGACACAATGAGAAGATTTGTCGCCTTGGAACAGTAGGTGAGTGCCCATCGGATCGAAATGAGAGTTTTGGTCGAAGTGTAGTTTTCGTGATCTGGCATGTTTATTTGGATCATGTCAGCGTACTTGGAAATTTCGTTTCCAAGAGCGTTGGAAGCCAATTGTGGTTTGCCGACTACAAAGAGCAGCTTTGAATTCAATTTCTGCAAGTACTTGGCCCATGTGGACCTGGCAGCAATGCGGTGCTTGTGGTTTTGGCTCTGGCTGATGGACAAAACCAAAAAGTCTATGTCCGGTTCATCGTCGAATGGGTCGTATGTAACGCAAAATTTTGAGTTGGATACGATTAACTCGTAGTCTAGATTGTTTGCTTCCATGAGCTTTTTTATTTTTTGGGCACCGCCGCTGGCGTAAAAGTTGTAGTAGTCGGAGCCAAGGCGAAAGTAGGGAAAATAGTACTCGAGGTTGGGATCGTTTCTGGACACGTAGATGAGCACAAAGGAGAGTATGGATGCGACCAGAAGCAGGAAATAGCATCGCCACCATCGGGTCACTGAATATATTAGACGTGCCATTGGGAAATACTTGGTTAAATTGACTGCTAGGTCGGATGTTCAATTTAAATTAAAAAATTTCAAATTTATTATAATAAAATAATTTATTCTAATTTTTTTTTGTATTTTTTAGAGAAAAGATAATAAAAAGATTTTGATCGATTATTTTTGATGAGTTTTATGATTTTTTTGTTTTGTCTAGGATTTTAGCATGTTGTATGTAAACATTAAATTAACTTTGAACTGAGCAAAAGATTTAGATTTTAGAAAAACTCAGGATTTAGCCATTGTGGCAATACTTTAAGGATACTTGTGATAAAAACAAGTATTTGTAAGCTGCATGGCACAATGTGTTTAAATTGATCATGTTTTTGAACAAAATTTATATATTTAGATTAAAAATAATATATTTTATAAAATTTAAACTCCTAAAAATTTGATCTGCTATTTTATTCGGCCTGTGCCAATCCATCAACTAAAATTACTGATTTTTCACCAATTCTACTAGATTTTTAAATCATTAATTTAGGCTTTAATTTTCGTCAGAGCTGTACTTTTTTGAAACTTAAATATTGCTATCAGTGCATCTTCCTCTGTTTAAATATTTTGCTACTTTTTAATCATTAAATTCTTTCTAAATCATTTTGATTGAGCTTGGACCTGGTGATTTTGGTGAAAGTTTTGCCATTTTAATTCTAAGATTTCTTTTGCAAAAGTCATTTACTACATTAATATTAATGTAAATTAAAATTTTTTTACGTAATGTAACGTAATTTTCCTTAAAATATTGACAAATTCTCATATTAAATCAGTTCTGTAAATTAATTATTTATTAAAATAATAAATCTCAATGATTGATATGTTTGTTTGATTTTTTTAATTCAAAATGAATTTAAAATCTTTAGTTTTAAATGATCCTTTCGAATTTAAAGTCAGAGATCTTAACGTCAGATTGTTTTAAATTTTAATTCAGGATTTGAATTGTTTCGTGAATTCATTTTTCATACCACAATTTTATTAAAAAAAACACAAATAATAAAAATACCAATTGAAATTAAGAAAAACCCATTTTTTTATATTTCAACACAAATTTATAAAAAAAAACACAAATATTAAAAAAACTAAATAATTTTTTTTATTTTACAAATATATTGTTTAGTTCCACAAAAATTTCATATAAAAAAAAACTTTCTTCAACAAACAAAATATTCATAATTTAATCTTTCTTTTTTCGAGTTTATTGAATTGGGAAACTCGGGCCAGGTTCGGTTCTAAAATTCTTTTAGACTAAGACGGAGCTCGGACTTAAGCTTATTATAAGCTACCTTTTGAAAAGGACATCTAGATTTTTGGAAAGATCTTCTTACTTTTCTTCGTTCCTTAATTAATGTTACAATATTTTTTTTTACTGACCTTTGAATTTTACTGAAAAATTCTTTAATTTGGTAATGATCAAAATTGGGTGATAGTCAGTGAAATCTAAGATAAGCTGTCATGGTCACTTCCGAGTGAGAGTCTTAAATGGTTAATTTTTCAGGAATACTAGCATCCTTGATATTGTTTTTGCTCCATCGATAGTTAATGGATTTATTGGTGATTTTCTGATTTTTTGACGCTCCGATTCTAATTCCATTTGGTAAATAATTTTTTGTTAATTTTATTCTAATTTTATTTAATATTTATAAAATTTTTTTTAAAAGAAAAAAAAATGTTTATTAGACCATTGTTTTAAATTAGTGGAAATTGCCTCTTGAAAGTATAAAAAAATTACGTGCTTGATTCAAATGTGGCGTTACTAAATAAATATTTACCTAAGATTTATAGCAAAAAGAAATAAAAAGGAGTCGATTATTTTGGATTTAAGAATTCATTTTGAGATATTTAAATTTTTTATTCATCAACTATTCATCAGTCTTGTATAAAAAAATCCAAATTTTTTTTCACTATTTGATGTTTTTGATGATGTATCAAACGAGTTCTCTACTAATAACTTTTAGCTAGTTTAATAATTTCCTTTTTTGAAAAATAGCATTTTGAGATATTTAAATTTTTTTTTCAACTAGAAGTTTTATTTTCAAACTAAAAAAAGGTATTTTTATGCATAAAAAGTATTTCTATCTTAACAAAATCGTTTTATACGCTAAAATTATTTTTATATAGATATAAAAAAAATTTATACAGGTGAAGTTAAATTAGTAAAAAAAAAGTATAGGCCTTTATTTAATATCTTTAATAAGACCAATGTATAAATTTGAATTTATCAAAATATTGCTTTTTTAAAAAAAAGAAAAATCTTTAACAAGCTTTTTTATCTGCTGAAAAATATTCTGAATGCCTTTACTAGGATGGTCATGGCTCCCAACAAAGAAACCTTAATTTTGAATATTTAAATTTTAAAAATCATATGTTGCCAATTTTTAGTCAGGCTGATAATCTAAGTTATTAAATATTAAAAAAAAAGCCTTTTCGGAATTCCTGTTAAAATCTCTTTGATGATCTACTTCAAGTCCTAATTCATTAAAAAAAGTTTTTTGTATTAAAATTCAAGAAGTTAAATTTTGTAAATTTATCTAGCAACTTTTTAAATGTTTTCTTTTTAAGTTCCCAGACGAAATAGTGATGATTTTTCATTTCATTTAAAATATTGATTTAAAAATTATTCATCAGTTTGAGATAATTATTCTTTTAAATTTACTAATTTTTTCTATTTTTTCTTTAATTTTTATGGGATACTGAGTGCTAATTTGAACATAAAGTTTGATTCAATGAAAGAGGTTTTTTGTAGCCAGAATTTTCCTAATTATTCTTTATTTAAATTGAATTTAAAAAACATTGAATTTGTTCAAAATATCAAAGATATAATAAATGTCAATCTTGTGCTAAACTAAATTTGGTTACAAAATTGTACACCTCTTTAAAAAGCCGAATTTTGAAGAAGTTGAAAATCTTCTTGGTGAATTTTGACTTTGATTTGCTGTGTTGCCGCTTATAGACGAATGACTCTGTATTATCACATTTAATTTATTTTTATTAGCTCCCTCAAGAATATCTCCGCTCTTAGCTCCATTTTTGTATACAACAAAGGTAGGCATTGATCGCACCCCGGCCTTTCCAGCAACGTCAGACAAATTGTCCACGTCTACTTTCAAAAATTGTACATCGGTATAAATTTTGGCCAAGTCTTCAAAATAGGGCTTTATTGCTCGACAGGGTGGACACCATGATGCCGTAAAGTCAACTATGGTTGTGGCATAATTGCCAGCACTAATCAAACGGTTGAACTCGTCTTCGCTTTTAACTTCGACAGCCATTTTTAATATCTAAATTTATGAAATTTAACAAACCTGATTGATTTTAAAAGGTAAAATTTTGAAGATAAATTTTTGCTTGATTTGTCTATGAAAAAATATGAAAGAAAATTTTTGAAATTTTTTAATGACTTTTAGTTTGCATGATTTTTTAGCTCGATGATAAGAATTGAATTCCTAAGGGTTGTTTTAAAAATTCATAATAATATTGTTCAATTTTTATTCATCAATTTAATTGATAAATATACACACAGCGCTATTAATCCAAGTAAATAATAGTGAGATGAATTTCCTTTAGTTTTTTTTTGCTTTCCGATAGTTAATTATAGGCTTCTTGTCAACAAAAACTGAATTGATTGATTAGATTCAAATATATGTTCTTTTTTAAATTTTTTTTGATAAAATATTCATTAAATACTCTCATGAGATGCATAATTTATAGACTGTGGCTAAAAGTATTAAATTTAAAAGTTTACCAAAAAAACACTCTTCGTAATTGTTTCAAGCTAAAAATATGAAAATACTTTTAGTTTATTTTTAAAAGCTGTTTGTTTATCATCTCTTCCTGTTTGATGATATAACCAGATTGCCGTGAATATAAAAATATAAAATTTTATGTCAAAAGAATAAAATATATTATTTTTTAATTCGAAAATATTTTCAAAAGGAAAAAACAAAAGAAGTAATTTTGAGATTGACCTTCAAAAAGATCTAGACATAAGAGTTGAATCAAAAATAAATTAAAAAAATCTTCTTTTTTTTCCTCAAAAATGCTGATAAAATTAAATTTTTCGAAATCTTAGAAAATTTTAATGACTCTTTTAAGTATTTACGCTATTACTTTGAACGCCCACATTGAAGTATTAAAAATATTCCAGTATTTGTTTAACTTAAAAAATTTGGCTAAAAATCTTTAAAATTTTTAATTTTTAATTCACTTTTAAAATAAAACAAAAACTAGACTACACTACACTCAACTTAGAATTACTTAAATCAGGGATTATTCTTTATGGCTCTAAAAAAAATTTCAATTTTTTCAGATTTATGCTTAATTGTTGTTTTCAATCTAAGAATTAGACTGAAATTAATTTCATTTCAATTAAGAGATTCAAATTTAGAAAATTTTATGATGTTTTCTAAAATTTTTCAAATGCTAAATCCGAAATATGAAAATTCACTCTTATTGATTTTAATTTATTATATGGTTTCGATGTAATTAAAGCCATAAAGAAAAAAGTTTTATGATTTTATATTAATCTATTCAATTAAGAAAAAAAATATTCAGAAAAATTCCTGATTTATATTTAAAAATATTCAGTGTATAGCGCATTTTTTAGATTAATTAATTTAAATTAATTTAAAAGCTCAATATTTTTTATTCTTTTATTGTGAAAAAGTTAAGAAACGGACTTAATAAAGCCTGTAGTTGTGAGTTCAACCACTTTTATTTTTCATACTTTTATTATTTCTATTTGGCATTGAGTCTGCTAAGCTCTAAAAAAATATTTTTAAATACACGTAAACGCTTTGGTACTTCACATATTAAGAATACTCCAGACACTTTCTTTTGGCTTATCCAATGAACTTGGCTCTTGTTTGGCAATCGCTTTGTCGAGCCAAGTCCATAAATTTTCAATGCAGTTATGATCGAGGCTGTTTGCAGGTCAAGATAAGTCTTCAATAATTTGTTCCTGGAATCTTTCCTTCACTTATCTGGCTTCACAGCAAGGACCATTGTCTCGTTGGAATTTGAATGCCTAATCTTCACTTAGCGTGTCGATTGATGGAAGTGAGTTATTTTCTAAGATATCAACATGTCTTTCAGAATTAAGCCTTCCGTCTAAAAATTCATATACCATATTAATTCATACAGCAGCAAATTCCAATAGAGCCACTTCAATGCTTTATTGGTTAAATAATACATTCTTTAATATGGTTCTCAGATTGTAACCTTTTTTCTGAATTCGGTTTTTTCTGTTGTCTCCTTCAATGTTTATTTTATCACTGAACATTATTTGTCTCCATTTTGGTTTGCTCCATTATTCAACATCCAGCCAGAAACTTTTTCTAGTTTTTTAAGATTTTTTTAACCTTGGTTTTCGAACCGCATATTTCCATTCGAGTCTTCTTTCTAATAATCTTTGTCTTACCAAAGAAAGCCATTTGATGATTTGCAGTTAAGTGCTAGGATGTTGATGGTGAAGTTCTATTTTTTTTTCAAACCGACTGATTGACGATTATCTTTCTCAGTTGAAATCTTAGGTCTATAAGATCTTGGAAGATTTTTGTATAAATTGTTCGATCAATAGCAGTCTATAAATGATTTAGACCAATTTTGAACATTTTCTATTTTGGAGTATGATTTTACATTATGGTGAAGAATAGTAGCTCATGGACATCGTGGTTTAATAAGCGATATGTTTTTTAAATTATTTCAAAAGATTCATTTTATAATATTTTTTATAAATGGGTCCGAAATAAAACATATTATGAAAGAGTGCGCTTGTTGCAAAAAAAGAAGAAACTTCTTAATAGTTTCTTAACTTTTTGAAAATAAAAAATTAAATTATTAGTAAAATCTTTGTAGAAATTGGATTATGGAGAATGAAAAATATATTTGGCTTCTCTAGAATCGAATTTTCTCTTTAGTCGAATCAGTGTATTGTCTTGTTAAAAAGTAAGATAAGAGAAGTAATTTTTAATAAAAAAAGGTAATAATTCTAGATTAAAAAAAAAAACAATTGTACAGATTAAATTTATTGAAATTTAGACTTCTTTTAGTTATTTCTTCTTTTTCCTCGTTTGAATCTACACTTGACAAGAGTCGATTGAATTTCCGAATCAACTATTTATTCTTCATTCATAAAATCATAACATTGATCATGATCATCATTTTCAAGCCAAAGGTTTTGAGATCAGATCGGATAAGTGATAAATAAATTTTATCAACAATAAAATTATTTTTGATATTTAAATTTTACGCTTAACGCTTTTTTTATTTTTTTTATTGCATTAAATTATTTATTTGTTTATCTGTACCGAGCTAATGATCCTACAGAAAATAAATATATAAGAAAAAAATTAAATAAAGTTAAATAAAATAAAAAACAAATAAAAAATAAAAAAAGGTTGATAGTTCAGGAAAATAAGAAGAAATTGTTAGGTACAATTACACAATAGAGTTGGATATTTGATATATCTTGATTCGAAACCTTCTCTATATTTTTCCACCAGTCTGACGACCAGTGGAACAGAATGACTCAATCCTGTCCTGACATATCTCTCACTCAACTCAAAGAGCCGATTTGAAACTGTTAGTAGTTTAAGTTTATTGAAGGCCTCTTGGTGCATAATATTGGAGGGGGTATCATATTTCAGCTTCAAAATAGATCGAACTGCTGAATTTTGGATTACTTGTATTTTTTTGATGTTAGTTTCTGAGAATGAATTTAAACAAGGAAAAGAATAGTCCAAAACTGATCCTATCAAAGATTTGTAATGATTAACTAATGTTTTTGGTTTTAGACCCATTTCCTATTTGAGAGATATTTTATTACATTAAGCCTTGAATTACAGCGCTCTTTTAATTCATCCACCATTGGACTAAATATAAGTTTGGAGTCTAGATTTATTCCTAAGGATTTGACATTTTCTTCATTATTTAAATTGTTACCATTAATTTTAAGGTCAAGATTTTTCTTTTATCTATATCCGTATTAAATTCTTTACCATCTTTAAAAAGTAATGGAATTTGTCTTAAAATTTCTTTGATCTGAACTTATTTATTTTCCTCCAAAAAGGTCTACTTGACAAAAGATTTTTTCCTGCTTTAAACTCGAGCCAGTTTTGGTTCTAAAATTCTTTTAGACTGGAACAGAATGGAGACGCATTCTTAAAAAAAGCATTCTCATTCCATTCCATTCCATCCATTCCGTTCCATTTCATCCAATTATTTCATTCTGTCCAATTTTTTCCTATTAATTCAATCTTTTAAATAATCGATTGATTAGAAACTTTCTTTAAAAGTTGTTCAATTTTTTTATTTGTTTTTTTTTAACTATTATACATGTATTATTGAATAAAGTTTATTTTGAATTACCCAACTTTAAGTTGATTAAGTCACTTAAGTTATTTATATAAATAGATTTTGAATTCTATGATTAGTATTTAAATAATCCTGAACTTTTTTTTGCTTGAAATAAAAATCTTTTAAAAATAATTAAATCTTCAATATAATTATGTTTTTTCTATATTTTAAAAATAGTTTGATTTGAAACGGAATGCATAAAATTTGGTGCCGATAACTGGAAAGAACATTGGAATGTTTTCCTCCATAGAAAAAGAAAAAGGCGATGGAGAGAAAAACAATAAAAAAATTATAATAAAAAATAAAAAAAAATAAAATAATTTGATGAAATGGAACGGAATGGATGGAATGGCTGGAACGGAATGGAATGAGAATGCTTTTTTTAAGAATGCGTCTCCATTCCGTTCCTCTTTCAGGAACGGAACGTTTCACTTTAGCAAGAACCACTGTTCCTTAAGAGAAGGAAATCTTGATTAATGGAAAGATCTTCTTACTTTTCTTCGTTCCTTATTTAATGTTACAATATTTTTTGGTAAGCCAGATTTGAAAAACTCTTGAGAGTGGAAGGGTATACTTTTTTGAGCAGCAAGAATAATCTTTTTAGAGATTTGTTCATTTAGCTCGTCAGTTTTTTCCGTATAACTATTATGCTGACTAGAAAACTTAAGTAAATGTTGGTAGAGTCCTCAATTTGCCTTTTTAAAGCTCCTTTTATAAATTTTCTACATTTCCTTGAGATATCTAGGAAAAGTTTTAAAGAGAGTTCAATATTTGGTGGACAATAATGATTAAAATCAAAAAATGGTGTATTTTTTAAACATATCTTGATACAAAGAAATTCAGCAGAAAGTTTATCAAATGAAAAATCATGTTTAAATTCTATTCCTTCTTTTACTAAAGTAACTTTTCTCCCACCATATTTATTTCGAGCCTTATCTTATGATACATAATTTTTAAAATTAAATTTGAAGCTTATTTCACTCGGATTTACTTAACTTAAAATTTTCATGTTTGTCCCAAGAATGTTTTGGAAGTCTTTATGAAAATGAAAGCATAATGGAATCATTTTTTAAGCCAGAAATGATTAAAGATACATATTTTTCCAAAACATACGAGAACACTTAACTTGGATTTTTTTTAATTTAAAATATTATTTTTTGTTATGATGGTAAATTAAGGAAAAATTTATTATATAATGAAAAGTTGTAAATAGAGTATATATGATAAAGAAGAGAAATATTTATCTAAATCATTTTAATTTAAAAGTTTTCTTTTTTATTGTTAATTTTCAGTTGTTTAGAACTCAGGTTTTTGGTGTTTTGATAAATGTCATCGAAAACATAAAAATTATGGATAATTTTAAAATTCCAAGTCCAAATTTTTATAAAAGTAAAGACAAGCCATATTTAAAAAATCTATCTTTAATCTATTTTTAATTTTTGTTTATTTTTACAAAATCTATCTAAATTTCCATTTGTTTGAAAAAAAAAATAAAATTGACACATTCAAAAAATTAAATTATCAATGAAACAGTAATTTTTTCTCAATTGAATTGATAAAATAAAAAAATAGCTGAAAATAATGTTATTTAATCAGCGAGACAAGGCAAAATTAATCAATGATCCTATTGCACCAAAATAACCCTATCAATAAAAAAATAAAAAAAATAAATAGATAAAATAGTCTTGATTACTTCATGTCTTAGAAAAAGAGCTTTGATTTTACCATTGGACCAGTAATTTAAGGCATGTGATAGGAGCTTTTTGGATAAAATATTGTCTTTTAAAAAATTTCCAACAAACACAACTTTTTCACAATTCTTTTTAAAAATCAAACAAAATTATATATTTTAATAAAAAAACGGGTTACATGAGAGACTGCAGATTCTTTTGCCAAAAGACCAACATTATTCAGAACAGCTAAGAGTGTTGCCTTGGCCAAGTCTTCTTTAGTTGCCGTTTCTCTTTTGTCTTTAATATGCATCAGACCAAAACTAGACGCGACCACATCGCTGGTCAAGCTAAATTTTGGATAATCTCCACCATAAATGTCCTGAACTAATTTGTCCACCTTTGTGTTATCTCCTTTGTTGGCTAAATCAATCGCCTCTTCGTATGTTTTGCATCCAGTTAACAAACAGCACAGGCCTAGGAATGTTCCTCCACCAATACTCGTTCCGGAAACCCTTCTAAAGTCTTTCTCTGAATTAACCAACAAAATGCTTACCCCACTTCCGATATTGACCAAAATGAATGGATAAGTATCCGAAAATTTTTTACTTTTTAGGTCGAAATTTGACTTGAGCAAAGGAAAATTGGTAATCTGGGACATGCAAAAAGAATTTGAAAAATTTGAATCAGTGGTCCAAATTTTAAAAAAAAAGCATTCTTGATCTAGGTTTAAACTAGCCATGAATTCGATTCCTTGGACAAGCATTTCCAATTCATCACATTTTATCCACTTGACATTCAGATTTTTAGTAATGATTGCTTCAAATTTGAACGCACCGCCACCGGTAGCGTATATTTTAAATGTCAATAAATGAAGATTTTTTTTAACACATAGATCAATAAATTTATGCATGCTGCTTGTTGGAAACCTAATGAAGTGAAGATTCCCAAGACGATCTCCGAGTTTTACAGCCTTTATCTCCAGATCAACGTCTCGGACACCTGTCTCTCCATAAGCCTCATTTCTGACTAGATATCGCTGAATAGTGCGCAGTGTGTCACCCTGTTTGAGCTTTTCCTCTTCTGTCAAATCAATTGGTTCAAAATAGACCAATTTCACCAATGTTCCACCAATGTCCATGCCGAACCAAGGAAAATTTGGCTTCTCACAAACGTTCATTTTTTAAGATTTTTTTAAACCCAGATATTTTCTTAAAATAGAATTTTAATTTTTGAAGCCGACTTGGATTTTAATAAACAAAATTAGAATCAAAATACCTATGTTGATACAAAATATTTATTAAATAGAAATGACAATTCATTCTTCTTTTTATTTTAATTTAAAAGAATAAATCTAAAATGTTTAATTTTTTTAAATGTTTAAAAAGGAAAGAAAGCGTCAAAATTTTCACATGTGATTAGTCCTCATCCCAGAACCATTAAGAATCATTTAAATTGAGCAAAAAGAACTAAAGATACTAAGTATTATCAGAGGCATGATTTAAAAAGAACCAAAAAAGAACCATTTGATTAGTTATTAGAAGTGTCAAAATTAAAAAAGAACCTAAAAGAACCAGAAAGAACCAAAAAGAACCAAAAAGAACCAGAAAGAACCAAAAAGAACCAACATTTTTCAAATCTTTTCTTTTTTACAAACGAACTAGAAAAAAATAGAATCAATCATTAGGTTCTTTTCACATTGTCTATGTATGCTTCTGATAAAAAACTAACTAGAACTGTTTGTTAAAAACTATTTTATTGAATAACTATACTTTGTTTAATAAGTTTTTTCGTTTTTTTTGAGACTTTATTTATTCATAAAAATAAAATTAAATATAATTAGTCACTAAAATTATTTCCTTCGCTAGAAATACACATCTCCCATCTTTCTGGCAGCATTTTGATCCTTCGCTTGTATAAGCTGGCTGGTTTTGAGATAAAATATTGACTGATTTCTTTTTTGATTTCTTCATGGATCGGAACAAATTGTAATCTGAATTAGCCAAGTCTGGTGAATAAGCTGGCTAATGGCTAAAAGAAGATTTTTTTGTTCTAGATGCAACTCATAAAAATAATAAATTTTTTTAAATTCTATTAAGTTGGATAATTTTTTTTGAATAGCTTTTTTTTTATTTAAATATGTATATTTTTATTAAATTAGAATTAACTTTAATAATTTAGATTTCTTTTTATTAATATAGCGGTGTTTTTATTAAAATTAGAAGTGAAGAAAAAAAAATAATTTTTCATTCATTTTTAAATATTTATACACTTTAGGTTCGAAAACTTTAAGGAGGCTTCACTACTTGTGAAAATTCAGATAAATTGTAATTTTAATTTTGAAAATTTCAGAATGTCTTATAAAAATATATTTCTGTTATACTTATAGTTAAATTATCATATTAAATATTTAATTGAAAATTAAAATTTTAGACAAAAAAAAAATAATTCAAGAACTAAAAATGTCTAAAAGACCATCTTTTATTCCATCATTTTATCAACTTAAACTTCCCGACAGATGGCTATATTGTCCAAGAAAATCTGAAACCTTGATAGGTTTGATTGGAAAACGTGACCAAAAGATCCTAAATAAACTAATTCATTTTAGCTGATAAATTTGTTGCTTTCAAAGTGCCGTTGGCCAACAAGTTTAACCCTAATGTTCCACCTGAGTGTCGATTCAACATGCAAATGCTGCTTGATTCTGTCAAAAAAAATTTTCATGTAATTTAAATTAGATTTCTAGAAAAAAAATAAGATTTATTTTTGAAAAATAAAAATTAGAAAAAAATTGGACTGATAATTGACTTGACAAATACAAATCGTTTCTATGATGCTGAAAAAGAAGTAAAAGACCAAGGAATACGCTATATAAAAATTCAATGTAAAGGCCATGGCGAAACTCCGACCAAAGAGAACAGAGATTTGTTCCTGAGCATAGTTGAATCTTTCATGACCAAAAATCCACTTGATCTAATCGGAGTTCACTGCACCCACGGTCTCAATCGAACCGGCTTTCTGATCTGTTCGTATTTGGTAGAAAAACTAGACCTCAGTGTGGACATGGCTGTGTCTTTGTTTGCACTGGCACGTCCTCCAGGAATCTATAAACAAGACTATTTGAACGAGCTGTTCGCTCACTATGATCCCGAGGCCCAAGTGCCTCATGCACCGGCTCTTCCAAATTGGGACACTGAAGAAGAAAAGCCTGCTGTGGCAGAAAAAGAATCGACTCTTTCCGATGATGATGATTTTGACTTTGATTGTGAACCTGTTTCGAACACAACCAAAAAGTCAAAATTTTCCTACCCAAAAAGGCCTCGAAAAGAGGAGACAAAATTGAACCCGGTCTTTGCCGATCCTGACTTAGGCTCTCAACCAGTCTCCATGGATCAAAAAAATATTAATTTTTTGGAATCAGTCTCGAAAAAGCAAAAAAAAAAGTCTCGAAAAGTAGCAGGACTAAAAATGGACTGAAAATAAAAAATTCATTGCAAGAGCCATAGACCAATTTTTTTTGGTCTCCTCGATTTTTTTTTGAATAGCCCGTTAGTTTCATTTCCATTAAACATCACTTGAATTGTGTTCATTGTGATTTCATTCAGAGAAACAGGTTCAGGCATTGTGAAATTTCATACAAAACTTCCAATACAAAAATAAAAAAATTTTATAACTTTTGTTCTAAATGTCAAAAACTTGTTCTGTAAATGAAGCAAAGTGAAACAACTGTTGTTTCACCTTCTGTGGAAGTCTGCAAAATCTGTGCAAATTCTGCAAAATTGCACCCTATTTATATTATTAAAAATAAAACGCAATTAATTTGCACAGATTTTTCAGACTTCCACAGAAGGTGAAACAACAGCTGTTTCAATTTGAATTTCCCTAAATTTCCCTAAATTGTAAAAGGGCAAAAAAAAGTGGTTTTTTGGAAAATTTTGTTATATTTTAGCAAATTTTTTATTATTGTTTTAAACTTTATAATAAAAAACATGAAAAAAATTACGTTATTTTACATAGAATTCTTTTTTTTTTACCGTAAAAATCAAGTTAAAAATGGTAAAATAAATTAAATATTTTTTTTACCCTTTTTTCATATCATTCCATTTCAATTGGAAGTCCAGTGCTTTAGACGGATTCTTGACCTTAATGAAATTTTAACTTCCATTAAATTTTTTAAAATTAACATTTATCCGATGATCCACATAAGGCATTTAATTTTATTATTAGGATGAGGATAACAATTAATTTTTTACTATAATTTATTTGAGAAATAGATTTAGCAAAAGAAAGCTGAATAGAAAGCTGTATATACCTAATTATTCTAGCATTTATTTTATATTTTTTTTTTTTGAAAGAGTAACAAATTTATAATTAAATGAAATAGTTCAACCTCATTTCAAGAAAAATTGTCGCTATTTTACAAAGTACCTACACAAATTCCCAATTTAAAAGTTTATCATGTAGTTTATCTATTTAAATTTGAAATTTTAAACTTTTTATTTTAAAACTTAAAAAATTTATAATTGGTCCACTTGTCTTTACCATTTTTATAAATGATTTACCTGAAGGAGTTTACAGCGCAATCAAGCTTTTCGCAGACGATACCGATATGAAAAACCTTCAAAATAGATAAAGACAGACTTATTACATGGGCAAACAAGTGGCAGATGAGTTTCAATGAAGAAAAATGCAAATTCATGTTTTTCAATAATAAAGCCTTTCCGGAAATAAACTTAAGAATGGATAATTTACAAATTCAACAAACAGATATTGAGCGAGACTTAGGCATCTATCTCAAGAATGATCTTAAATGAAATTATTCAGCATCTCATGCAGCCAACAGAGCTAATATTATTCTTGGTCAACTTAAGCAAGTTTTCAAGTGCTGGTCTATTAACAACTTTAGAAAGCTGTATGCATCTTTCGTAAGGCCTCACCTAGAGAATGCTGCTGCAGCTTGGAATCCATATCTGAAAAAAAGATATAGAGATACTGGAAAAAGTACAAAGACGTGCAACCAAGTTGGTACCTGAGATTAGGAACTTAAAATATGAGCAAAGATTAGCAATGCTTGGGTAAACGTCTCTAAAAGTAAGACGAGAAAGAGGAGACTTAACTTAATATCATTTTTATTTTTTGAGATATTCGCTTTTAATTTTTGTCCATTTACTTATGCATCACCCGTTTTAGATTTATTTTAAATGTATAAATCAGCTTAGCTTAATAACCTGGCAAAACCCTGTAATCAAATGTAATTCACTCACAACGACCGGTCCCGCAAGCAATATCCGAGGACACAAACAAAGGTATAGCAAAAAACTCACTAAGGCAAAGCAACGTGAAAATTTCTTGACCAATAGAGTAATCAAGAGCTGGAATGAATTACCGAGTGAAATAATAAATGCGAGGTCATTGAACAGTTTTAAAAGTCAGCTGAATAGACATATGGAGCGAAATTGTGCATGTCCCTCTAGTTTACCAGCCAAGAGGTTATAAATTTCGAGAATTCTCTTAAGTAATAAATAAAGTTAACTTGGCTCCAGTCGGTTTGAAGCCTCTGTGTCCATCGATGAGCCCGCGGTTGCTAGGGCTGGGATGCTGACCTGATGCCGCAAGTTCTCGCTCCGCAGGTATCCTGCTGTAGCTTATCATTATTATTATTATTCAAAAAGAAGAAAGCAAAAATGAATTGATTTTTTGAGTAGAACTTTTTTTGGCTTGATAAATCATAATTTTAAAATCCTTTAAATCAACTTTTCGTAACAGTCTCAACAAAAACTTATTTGATACTGAGATCAAAGCGTATCAAATTTTATTTTAAACAAGGTTAGTTAATAATCTTTTATTAATCAACTGCCTTAATTCTTATTTATTCTTATTTATAAAGAAAAAAGCATCTCAATGATTGAATAGATTTTGCAAAATAAAAATGGTGTAACGGATAAAAAAGCACCAAGGGAACTGATTCAATATTTTAATGCACCACGAGTTGAAAATCTTCCTGGTTTTGATTCGTAGAAATGGCGGTCGAAATCAAATTAAAAGTACATGAAAAAAATTGCAAAAGATTATTTAAGTATTAGTCCAACTAGTGTTCCATCAGAAAAAAATATTTTTCAGCGGCTGGTCTAACAATTACTAATAAAAGAACTTCTCTAAGTCCTTAGAGTGTCCAAAATTTTGTATTTTTAAATTCTTTGTCAGGCAATTTATAATAAAAAGAAAATACTTATGAAGATTTTTTTGATTTTTTTACAAAAACTTTTTTTATTACAAATTAAATTTAATAAATCAATTATTTCTAAAAAAATTTTGCCATAAATTTTTTTTAGTATCTCTTAAAAAATTTCAAATGAACAAGAACTAAGTAAACAGAAGAGAAAAAATCAATCCCATAACCAGTTCTTCGCAATACTGTTTTCAAGCCGGTTTTACAGAACCGTTTTAACAGGCCTATTAATAAGTTTTAATTAAAAAAACCATCAGCTTAGTTAAAGCACTTATAATTCTGTCTGAAGAAACTTTTTAAAATGAAGAAAATCATCTTCGGAAGGACTTATTTATTACGGACCCATACCTTATGCCCGACTTTGACTTTAGCTTTGTTTAAGTACTAAGGACTTTTTTTTTTAAAAGTAATTATACTTATTAAGATTGTATATAAAATTTTTTCTAATTATTCATTATTAAATTTTAACATAATACTATTTGTTTAAAATTTTTGCTCAATTAACTTATTTTCATATTTAAAGATAAATGATGCAATTTTTTCATTTCTTTGTTTCGAATATTTTGGTTATTTTAATTAAAATCAGTATTTTTAAAGACTTTAAATTGATTTTTCAAATTTTAAGAATTAAATTTAAAATCTTTTTTCTCCTTTTAATTGATCAGCTATCTGCAAATTATATTTTTTGTAATTAATTATATTATAGTTATATTTAGAAGAAAATTAAAATAAGTTTATTGAAAATACATTTACTTTTTTCAAAATTTATACCTAATTATTTTAACTTAAATTTTTCTTTTTAAATATTTTTTTCATTTTTTGATTTTTTTTTAGTCTAAAGTAGCTTTTGTTCGGCACATTTAAACAATTTAATAAAAAAAATTTCATTAACTGCTTAAAGCGTCTAGCTTGTGAAGTAGAATTGAATGAGACAAAAACCTGAAGATTTCTACTTTCAAATAATTAAACATAAAAATAAAAAGCTTACTGAGAATATTTTTCTATTTGGCAACATAAATTATTATACAGTATTTTTGAAGCTATTATTAAAAAAATGAATTTTTTGTACAATTTTTGGACTTATGTTTAATTTGTATTATCGAATTTACTGACTTTTAAGCATGTCAAAATGCAGTGTCCAAAAAAGTCAGAAAATAGATTGGTTTGTTAAAAATTAAAATTTTAAATTTTTCAATTCTTACATCACAGAGAGTTCTAAGAGATTGTTTTTCTTATAAATGAACGTCTTTCAGCAAAAATTTCTTATAGTTATAATTAAGTGAAAAAAAATATGATGAATTTTATTTTAGATATTTTAAAATATGCTAAGGTGAAAATCTATTCAAATTTATATTCAAAATAAAAAATTGAATAAAAATTTTTTAAAATCATTTGGATATAATGATAAAAAATTAATCTAAATTCTTAATTAAAAAGCAAATTAAACTTTTTTTAATCTAAATTAATTCATTCATCATTTTTGGGGGGGTATTTAAATAAAACTTGATAGAAGTAATTTATCAAAAATTAAAATATTTATACAAATACGTGACAATTTTGAGAATCTCAAATCACAAATTTAATAAATTTTTAAAAAAATCAATATTTCTCTAAATTTTTAATTTACATAAAAAATAATTTCTAATTGAAAATTTAATTGTGTGATTTTTTTGAAATTTAAATTTTAAGGCTAAAATTTTCTAAGTAAATTTCAATGACCTATTATTTTGGTGGTATTGTGTTAATTTTTGGTAGCTTAAAAAATAGCTAGAATTTTTGAAGTTTTGCAATAATTGATTAAATTGTTTATAAGCTTTTTTACTCTTAAAAATCAGAGTAAATTAGCATAAGTAACCACAAATTGGCTTTTTTTCTTGGTTGCATGAAATATAAAATTTATAAAGAACCTGATAAAGCTAAGCCAAAAATTCGATTTTAAAGTAAAAATAGAAAAATATTTTATTTTAATTCGAGTTTTGTGACTAATTTTCTACTCCAATGAGTAATTTAAATAGAAAATTTTAATCTTAATTTCAATTTTCTAATTTTTTATTGTCATTTTAAGTTATTAGTCAATTCAAAATGTTAACTCTAGCTTGAAAAATTTTAGTTTAAATTATTTTTTATTAGACTTATCTAATTGCTTAACCAAATAATACCTGAGCTTGATTGATCAACAAACTTTAATTTTCGTCATTAATTTAAAAACTCTAAAATGAATTTTTGTATTTTGTGTCTAGTCAATGTCTTAAAAGGTCCCAATAATCATAAAATTTAGAACATAAGTTTTATTTATTTTTAATGTCAAATATCAAAATAATTTTTTCAAAAAATTTTCTATTTATTCAGTGCATTTTTTTTTTAATTTAGTGCCAAAATGACCGCATTGAATTAAGGTTTCTTAGAGCTTTCTAAGTTCAAATAAATTTTATTCGTCAATCTTTTAAATAAAATATTTAAAATTAAACTACTTTGTTGTGTCTTCAGAATTTAAATTTTTTCCCGATAACAATTTATGTTTAGTTGTTACCTGAGAGCTAATATTTTTTCTTTATAAAAGAAAATTAATTTCAGTGAGTAAATTTTATTAGTGTGGTAGAAAAAATTTTAGATTTAATCATAAAATAGCTAGAGGAAATGTATGGTAGAAATAGAAAACTATTCTACGTACTAATAATTCTATGTTTTGTTATCCTAGGGTTTAATTTTATACTATCAGCATTTAAATATGAGAGCACTGTCAAAAAAGTACACTCTCAAAGCCTCAAAGCCGTTCAGCTGATAACAGCCAGATTTCACTACAACAATTGGATGTTCAAAGATCTGGGAATCGAACCATTTAAAAATTGTCCAGAAAATAGGTGCTTTGCCTTTCGCTCCAGTAATCTATTGCATTTGCCGGAGGAAAGTGCAGATGCTGTCGTGGTTCATGCCCCTAATTTATGGTACACACCATCTAAAAATTACAAAAGAAACCCAAGACAACTTTGGATGTATTACACAATGGAACCACAGAGACTCTCACACTGTTCCAGCCACTACCAACTAGCTGACTTGGACAACTGGTTCAATTTGACAGCTACTTTCAAAAAAGACAGTGATATTGTGCTGGACTACAAGACTTTCCGCAATTGGTCCCAAATCGAACATGAATCAATCTATGTAAATGAATACAAAGCTCGAAGGCAAAAAAAAAACTTAATCCAAGCCATTCAAGATCTCAGCTCAAAGTCAAAAAAAGCCTCTGTTGTTTGGTTTGTGAGTCACTGTGAAACAAACTCAAAACGTGAAGACTACGTCAAAGAACTCATGAAATACGTCAATGTTGATGTGTTTGGAAAATGTTCAAAAAATTTTCATCACACTGAAAACAAAGAGCCTTGCAGTGCTAGTCCTGATGGAGACTGCTTCAAAAAATTTATGAATAGATACAAATTTCGACTAGCGTTTGAGAACAGTCTGTGCACTGATTACATTACAGAAAAATTTTGGAGCATGTACAACCCAGAGTTCATTTTTGATGTTCATTCAGTGCCAATTGTTCGCGGTGCCAGAGATTACCAATACAAAAAAGATGTTCCATTTGAAAATTTTTACATAAATAGCCAAAATTTCAATAGTCCCAAAGAACTAGCTGATTATTTGAATTATTTAGATGCCAACCACACTGCTTATTTGGAATTTTTCAAATGGAAAGTGGATTTGTTCAAGAAGATAGAGGAAAATTTAAAAAATTCAAAAATTTCTAAAGCTTTAAAAAGATGGCCAGAGTCTTTTCTTCTGAAAGAACCATTTTGTAAATTGTGTGAATATTTACATAATGGTGAATATTTGAGCAATTTTGCTCAAAATCGAAAGTGGAAAATAAGTGAATGGTTTGATTTTTCAAAAGACTGCTGGGATGAAAATGAAAATTACTTTAAAATAAAGGCTGTCAATCTTATCGGATTTTGTATCTAATTTTCAATTTAAAACCAAACAACGTCATCAGCACATTTTAGACAATTAATCAGAGGCCAATGTAGCCTTGTAGGAAAGATGATTAATTAAATGGTTAAATGATGGTAAAGAAGAAGAGTTTATAAGTCATACGTCAATAAGCCTCATTGGCAAGTCAAAGATGGCAAAATATTAATTTTTGGCAAATATTTATTAACAAAATAAAAAACTATTAAAAAAAATATTACTAATCATTAAATTGGTATTAGTAAATAAATCTCAAATAAATTCTCATTTTGTAAAAATACAAATACTATAAACACTACTGCAACCGAGAAGCACTTTTAATTGTCTTCTGGGGCTTCTCTACATTAGTACCTTTGGGTCCGTCTATCCGATCTCCCGTTTAGACGTATTAGAGCAGCTATTTATGCTCCATTCTAACTTAAACGCTCAAGGCTTAATTAGTTAACTAATCCAGTGATATCGACAAAGATGTCGCTATATAACAGAAGCTCATCAAAAAATCTAATTATTAATGACGCATCTCCCTTAAAACGCATCAAAATTTAAAAATAAAAAAATTAAATTAATTCAGCGTATCAAAAATTTTATTTATAAAAGAAATTAACAAGATTCATCAAAAAAAAACTCTTAGTGTGTTTTTAGGTTTTGACAAATTTTTTTGATGCGTTAGTCCATTTCTCCCATAAATAAATAAATAAATTAAATTTATAATTTCTTCTAGTTTTATTCAAAATATAGTTTGGGTAATACCCAGGCAGGTTGGAATGGAGTTTAGTCCTTTCTTTCAGCCAAATTTTAATGAGGTTTTTACTTTTCTTGTTGAATTAAAAATAGAAGAGCAAATGTTCTAAAAATAAATGAAAAAAGACAAAAAAAAGATATCATAATTTTTTCTAGTTTTTCTTTAAAAAGCGGCTTCACTGATAGTAAAAGGTTTTTTCCAGTGTTTGAAAATAAACAAATTGAACCAAAATTCTTCCTTTTTTGATGAATTAAAATTAAAGTTAATAAAAAATACTTAAAAGAATACTACAAAATAGTGCAATATACTTTGTTGCACCTTTATTACCCAAAATAAATTTTTTATTTTATTTTTGTTTTTAAGTAAATCAAATCAATAATCAATTTAAATCTCATAAATGCTTTATTTTTTGTCTATTTTGCATGAGAAAAATTAATTTTGATAAAAAAGGTGCAACAAAGTATGTTGCACTATGTTGCAGCATTTTTTCCAATATTTTTTATTAACTTTAATTTTAATTTATCAAAAATAAAAAGAATTTTTGTTCAATTGGTATTAGAATTTCACAATACCGAAATAGGCCCGGTATAAATATTACATAAACCAGTGCTTTTATTAGAAATGCATCACCATATACCTGCTGTTCTTTTGTGGTATCCAAGCTTGTGGGTGTTTTAAAGAGACTGTGGGTCACAAAATATTTGTCTTCTATTAGTTTAATCTTAAAGCAAAAACAAACTAAAAAGATGTACAAAATATAAAATTAACAAAAAAATTTTTTAGCTAATTTGAATTAAAAAGAAAAATATTTGAAACATTCTTTTAGATAAAAATTCCAGTCAAATTGAATATTAAGAATTGTTTATTTTTATTCCATTGTAAATAAGTTAAAAATGGAAATTTGAAAATTTTAAATGTAACTAGCGCTTGCATAGCAAAAATTTTGTTTGTGTTTGTGACACCACAATCTTTCACAACCTTTTTGTAACCTTACTAAACAAAACTTTGGGTAATGTTTTTCTTTTTAATACCTTTTAAAGATAACTCTTGTTTTCCGACTTCAACTCAAGAATTGGATCATCAATAATTAAATGACTCATATTAATTGACCAATTCAACATTTCCTTGCACCACTCATATATTTCCTGCCAATATTTTACCCTAGGGACAAGTCTCACGGCTGTATGATCTTCTAAACCATTGATTATAAGAAATTTCATTAATAACCGTACACTTACTAAAACTGACTTCTTGAGAGTTAAAATCAGATATTTAATTTTTTTAATAATTTATAATTTTTCTAAAAATTATATTTTCATCCTTGAAAGTCCCACAGAGCAACTAGTTTAATTTAGTATGCCATTTTTTCAAACTAATTTTTTCTCTTCAGAGTAACATTTCGATAATTATACTATGTGTATTAAACAAATTTTTTCTTCCCAAATCTCATATAACAAGATTTGGGAAGAAAAAAATACTTCAAATTAGTATTTTTAATGTTCCAATAATTCAAAATCTTTCAATTTCGATATCAGATTCAGATTCGGTAACCACAAATAAAAATCTATTTTAAACAATTTTTTTGTGTTGAAAATAAATACTATTTTTTTGGAATAAAAAATTTTTTTAATTGAAAAAAAAGTAATTAATCTTGGCAATGTGAAATTTTAGTACAAAATTTACAGTACAAGAAGTAAAAACTTATTTTTTTTCTTATTTTGCAAAAATGGTTCTGTAAACAGTACAATATTTTACAAATTTGTACAAACGAATTCCAAACCCTGCAAAAACTCTGCAATTTATTGCATATTTAAATCAAATATTTTTTGATGGTGAGCATTTTACAGAAAATTTCAGAGTTTTTGCAGGGTTTAAAAACTCATTTAAAAGCAAATAAATTAAATTAAAACTATTTTTATTTTTAATTTCACATTTGCCATTAATCTTAAAAAAATTTCTTTCACATTGCCTTAATCTTAAATTTTTATTTTCCTAGTCTATTAAAATGAGTATAAACTTCCTTTTTGCTTCCATTTTGTATTTATTATAATAAATTTAATTAAAAAATTTAAAGAGAAATTTGAAATTAAATTATTTATTAAAAAAAATAGAAATTCATCAATTTATAGGTTTTTACCGCTTCATTAAAAGAAAGGAAAAAAATATTTAAATTTAAATAAAAATTATATTCATTGACTTGACTTGCGACTTAAAAATAACTCTACTTTATTTTTTAAGAAATTAATGATGACCGATTCTTTTAAGAAAATCTAAAATCAAGAATTTTTTGCTATTTAAAAAAAGATTCTGATCTTTCAAAAAATTTCTTGCGAAATTCAGAACTTTTTTAATTTTACAGTATGATCAGTTTAATATTCTTAGTCTGGTAAAATCTTAAAGGATAGATGTAAATAAAAATTAAAAAATGGGAAAAAAATTTAAAATATTAAATAGCTTTTAAAAATAAGTTTAAGTTTAAAATTTAAATTTTTCTCATTTTTTGTATTAAATAAAAAATGGCATGAAAAATAATTTTTTTATTTAATAATTATTCAATTTAAAGGCTAAATTTAAGGATTCAAAAAGAATTTATTGATCAAAATTTTACAAGAATTGAGTTGAATATTTATATAAATCCAGAGATCAGTTTCAATAAGCATTAGAATAGTTTTGGTACCCTTGAGATTGAGCCATTTTATTTCTTTCAGCCTGACGGATCTTGTCTAACAGCAACTCCTGGGTGACCGGAAATTTTATGCTCTCACAAACAGCTAGTAGAATAAAACTTTAGAAAAGAATCTTTAGATCAGCATTTATTACCCAAAGCGGTGTTATAATGATTGGGGTAAGATTTATCCACTCTTTCTCGCATAAAGTCCCACTGATTGTTATACCACCTGCATTCTATTATCTTACCATTTAAGTCCTTTATAGCTTTGGTGACGCGAATAACCGAAAACGGCTTGTCAAAACCATTTACGAACAATAAGCCTTTTTTTTCCGGTAAGCCTCTAAAAAAAAATTTTAAATAAAAAAAATTTTAAATAAAAAAAATTTTAAATAAAAAAAAGTTTAAAGAAAATAAATTTTAAAGAAAAAAAAAATCTTTGAAAATACCCAATCTCTTGGTGCTCGACTATATCGAGTCTGAAATCAACTGAATTCATGGAAGGTGGCTTCCACTTGAGAATCGAGTCGCACCGACCACATTTGTAAGGATCATCTACCGGTTGGTAGATGAGGCCATCGATTCCGTGAGTCAGCTGCTTTTCGAATTCTGGACTCAAAAGCTTATATGTATGCATAATGGGAAAAAAGTCCTTTTTCCTAACACCGAATGGTTCCATTGCTCGGTTTATCTTACCGACTCGCAACGCCTCATGTCTGGGTCCTATTATTTCACGGTCTATGCACTGCATTCTAACATCAAAATTTGATTGATTTATTTGGTCGTCTTCGAACTTGACCACGTCATAAATTAGAAATCTAGGTATGTTGGCCCCATTTTTCGGATCTTTGTCCACCACAAATTCCTAATTATTTATAATCCTAAGTAAGAATTTTTATTTTTTGTACAGATGGTAATTACTCCGTCAACAAGTGTACTGGTTAAATGTCTGTCGAGATCGCTGCGATCCGGAAAAGACAAGTTGTGCACACAAAAGACTGAATTGTCCCTATCGAGCATGTAAATTCGACCTCTTCCATTGATGTACATTAAATATCTTTAATTATTTTCTAATTAATAAAAATTTTAAACACAAAAAAGATTCTATTTTTGGCATTATTTCAATAGAAACAAGTGGACGCGTAGTTCCTGTTAAAAAATGTGATTTTATTTTTTAGAGTAAATAAAAGTGAATGTGCCATTTAATGTTATTTTTTTTTAAAACAATTGTTCAGTTTTTCAATATCACGTAAAATTTTATTTTTTGTAACAAAAATTAATTTTTTTATAATTTTGCTAAATTTTTAAGCATACAATTTTCTAAAAACAAACTGCAAAATATAAAATTTTACTTGAATTTACGTTAACTTTGGTAAATTTTTTGATTTAAATCTTACAGGTTTAAAATTAATTCAAAATTTAAAATTTTTTTTTGAAGAAAATCTTTTTGGGCATTGTGAAATTTCATACAAAACTTCCAATACAAAAATAAAAAAATTTTATAACTTTTTTTCTAAATGTCAAAAACTTGTTCTGTAAATGAAACAAAGAGAAACAACTGTTGTTTCACCTTCCGCGAAAGTCTGCAAAATCAGTGCAAATTAATTGCGTTTTATTTTTAATACTTTTAAATAGGGTGCAATTTTATATTAAAAATATCTTAAATGTGAATCTTTTTTTCTATAATATTTGTATTTTTTTAAAGTTTTGTGTAAAATATAAAGTTAGTTTTTGGTGAGTTTTTGACATTTAGAACAAAAGTAATAAAATTTTTTTATTTTTGTTTTGGAAGTTTTGTATGAAATTTCACAATGCCATCTTTTTGTGAAACATTGGTTTGTATTAACTTGAACAAATTATGAATTTAATTGTGTAATTTAATTTTTAGATAAAATGAAAAAATAAAGTACTCTAATTTATTTTAAAATTTTTCATTTAAAAATAATTTTTTTTTCAAATGTTGTGCATTTAACTCTTGAAAGTAAAAATTATAAAAAAGTTTAATCTTAAAAAAATATCAAATTAAATGGTGAATTCTGCCATGACTTCATTATTTGTCATAAAGAACAATTCATTTAAGAATTTGAATTTGATCTTAAACTCTAATTTACCAAAATATCAAATATTCTAAAAAATATTAAGCTCTGTTCTTGATCTAAAGAATAACAGTATTATCAATTTATTTTTCGAATTAAAACTTTTAAATTTATTAGCGAAAAATAAATTTTCGTTTGAAAATCGTTCTTCTGTTCTGCATAAAAATATATTTTATTCAAATGTTTTAACTTTTATTTTGATTAAGAAAAAAGATTATTATAAATATTCATATTTTAAACATTTGATAAGAAAAATCACATGGTCATTATTTTCAATTTTTTAAAACAAAAATCTCAAAATTATAAATTTTGAATATTAAATTCTAAAAAACGATTGTTATCTGATATTAAAAAATAATAAATTTAAATACCTTTATAGTTAATTAAACAATATTCTATTATTATTATTAATGATAGATGTCAGAAAGAGAGTTCTTTATCATGTCCTGTTCCAATTCAACTTTAATAATTTTATTTTAGAAAAAGAAAGATTAGATTTGAAAAACTTTAAAACCTCAACACTGGACATGTATTTTTTAATTTAAGTATACACAAAACTCTGCAAAACTTTTCATTTTGTTAGTCACTAAATAAAAATTAAAGAAATTGCACAACAAATTTGCAGAGTTTTTGCAGACTTAAATTAAATAGTGTTGGGTTTATCAAATTTTTCAAAATTAATTTAATTTTTTTAAAAAAAATACAAAATTAAAAAATGGCATCAAAACAGCAATTGACAAGGAAAGTTAAATTTTAATTTTCATAAAAATCTTATTCATTCTGGAATTCCTTCTAGGAGAATTATGAAATGAAATAATTATGAACAAATTAAACATGCCTGGTTCCATCCGCTTTCCAGCTGACTCTGTACTTTTTTTGTAGTAAAAAATTAATATTTTTTTGATCCATGGAGACTGGTTGTGAGCCTGGGAATCCAATGCCGTTCCAATTGCATATGTTTTGCGTTTCCACACGAACACGAGATATTTCATCAGGATCACTGCATGGCTCAACACCGGCCAAGTCAGGATCGGCAAAGACCGGGTTCAATTTTGTCTCCTCTTTTCGAGGCCTTTTTGGGTGGAAAAATTTTGGCTTTTTGGTTGTGTTCGAAACAGGTTCATAATCAAAGTCAAAATCATCATCATCGGAAAGAGTCGATTCTTTTTCTGCCACAGCAGGCTTTTCTTCTTCAGTGTCCCAATTTGGAAGAGCCGGTGCATGAGGCACTTGGGCCTCGGGATCATAGTGAGCGAACAGCTCGTTCAAATAGTCTTGTTTATAGATTCCTGGAGGACGTGCCATTGCAAACAAAGACACAGCCATGTCCACACTGAAGTCTAGTTTTTCTACCAAATATGAACAGATCAGAAAGCCGGTTCGATTGAAACCGTGGGTGCAGTGAACTCCGATTAGATCAAGTGGATTTTTGGTCATGAAAGATTCAACTATGCTCAGGAACAAATCTCTGTTCTCTCTGGTCGGAGTTTCGCCATGGCCTTTGCATTGAATTTTCATGTAGCGTATTCCTTGGTCTTTTACTTCTTTTTCAGCATCATAGAAACGATTTGTATTTGTCAAGTCAATTATCAGTCCAATTTTTTTCTAATTTTTATTTTTCAAAAATAAATCTTATTTTTTTTCTAGAAATCTAATTTAAATTACATGAAAATTTTTTTTGACAGAATCAAGCAGCATTTGCATGTTGAATCGACACTCAGGTGGAACATTAGGGTTAAACTTGTTTGCCAACGGCACTTTGAAAGCAACAAATTTATCGGCTAAAATGAATTAGTTTATTTAGGATCTTTTGGTCACGTTTTCCAATCAAACCTATCAAGGTTTCAGATTTTCTTGGACAATAAAGCCATCTGTTGGGAAGTTTAAGTGGTTCAAGTGGTCTTTTAGACATGTTTTAATCCTGAATTATTTATTTGGTGTCTAAAAGATAGGTTTTATATGAATTATTTTATTTCATAATTTTAGCTTTAAGCATAAAAGAAAAGTACATCGATTGAGAGAGAATTATATTTGCAAAAATATTTTGAAATTTTCAAAATTAAGACTACAATTTACTAGATTTTTCATGTAGAAAAGACTCCTAAAAGTTTAAAATCAAAGGGCAAATATTATCTACATAGAATATTTTAAAAATTTTAGCTTTAGTTTTATTTTTGAATATTATTAATTTTTTAATGTTTTTATACTTTTATGTATAGAAAATTTAATTAATTATTAGTGCATAAGTGAGCTAAATTTAGTTTTTCAGTAAAGAGAAATGGATTAAGTCAGACTAAAAAGAAAATTTCTCCAAAAAAGAAATTTTTACAAAAATACAATTTTTCTGGGAACGCATAAAAACTTTTTTGAAAGTCTGGGAAAAAAATATAAATTTTTCTAAAATTTTTAAGGTTATTAATTTTAATCAAGGCTTTTATAAAGGAATGCTATGAAAAAAAATTTTTTTTTTAGATCAAATTTTAGAATAATTTAATTTAGAGTAATATGAGTGTTGCATTACAATTTTTTTTATTTTTAGAATAAAATTCAAATAGTATTAATTAATTTAAGAAATTTTCGTTGTGAATAAAAAAATATGATTTAAAGAAAATATCTCTTAAAATTCTAAAAAGAATATTTTGATTATTTAATAAATTTCTAAACTTAAAAATTTTTTAAATTTAAAAATCTGTTTAAGTACCAACAGAATATATTTTAAGCGTTTGCAGTCTTATCAAAAATAAAAGTAATACCAAAAGAATAATTCATAAAAATATCTAATTTTAAATTTTTTAATTTATTTTAAGTGAACATGATTTTTGATGATTTGATGATTTACCATAAAGATTTTTATTATCAGTATAAAATTCTTTTATGATGTTGGACAGTTTTGCTCATTTGCAAGATAAACTTTTTTCTTCGATGTTTAATCTCAAGGAACTTTTGCTCAATAAAGATGAACAAAATTATAAAATTAAACCTAGAACCAGTCGAAAACTACAACATTATAATTCTTGGATAGAATTTAAATTTAAAGATTTTATAGATCGATATGAATTAAAAATTATTCTTTTGTTTTGTTTTTGTATTTCTAATTGTGTACAAAGTAATCTTTTTGTCCATTAGTTTGGCTATTTTAATTTTTTCGTTTGTCAATAAAAAATATATTTTTTAAATAACTTAAATAGATTTTGCTCATTAGCAAGCTGTTATTTTGTCGGGTGAGGATTTAAAAAAATGGAGAGATATTATTAATAAAATATTCTTCAATTTAACAACAAAGTCGTCTAATTGTATAATTACTGACTCTTGAGAGTTTCTACGTATTTTTTATCTTAAGATTCATCATTTAGATTTAATTTTTTCTAAAAAAGAGTAAAGATCACAAAAATTAAAATGAAAATAAATTAAAAAAGTTAAGAAAATATTTATTAAAGGAAAAAAAAATTTTCAAAGTATTCCAAAAGAAATTCATTTAAAATATTCCGAGTTCACAGCATTAAGCAGCTTTAAAACTCTAAAATAATAAAGCTGACAAAAATTAAAGTACAAATAAATTTTATCTATTTAAAAAATTCTCTGAAACTCTATGGAAATAATATTAACTAATAATTTTGAGAGTTAAAAAAACTGCATCAAAGATTGAAAAAAAATTGTTCTACTAGTTAATTTGATACGAGTAGTTTCAGAAAATAAAAATAAAATAAATTTTAACTATGAGCAAATTTGATAAATGCAGTAGAATAAGTCTGCAAAGTACTCTGCGATTTCCTGCATTTTGCACGCCATTAAAAAGTATTCTAATCAACTGTGCAATTACATTGCAGAGTTTTTGCAGACTTTTATTTTCGGATTAAGCAAAGTTGCTCAAACATTAAGCATTTTACAGAACTAAATTATCTATTTTAGTAAAAAAGTTATTTAAGTTTTTCTAAATTGAAAAGATCGAATTGAAACGAACCTCACAACCCCCAATTTTCGAAAACTACAATTTATTGAAATATAAAAGTATAATATTTTCATTAAATAATTTTACCAAATTTTACCAAAAATTATGGAATTTTACGTAAAATTAAGTAGGAAAAGGTAAGGTATGTTGAAATTTTTTTTAATTTTTCATCATAAAATTTATTAAATTTTTTGGAAAAGAAGCCAATCTTGCATTTTTCTTACGTAATATTCACGTAAGATTAGGTAAGCCTCCTAAAAAATAATGTAAAATTACGTAATTTAGCTCATTCTGTACCTTTTATTAAAGCACTGTATAATAAATATTTATTTATGTAAATAATGGGTCGTATTTAATTGCACAAAATTAAATTTTGAACCAAATAACACTTCTTCTTTCTTCTATATCGTATAATATATTAAAAATTTTAGGACGTCAGTAAACCTCACCACAAATTTTAAAAAAGATATCACAAATTCAGTAAAAAAATCAATTTTCCATTAACCAACAACAAATTCGGTTTTTTTTCACAAAATTGTTAAAAAATATCTAAAACAGCGAAAATGTCAATAATTCATTTATAATTTCACTAATTGGATATGATATAAATGATGTAAATGATGATGAAGAAGCATTAGAGCCGTCTCCTGGGTCAACCTCACCATCAGCGACCCCACAAGCTGTTTCAATAGATCCACATCACCAACCAACACCAACTCCTACACAAGTTGAATCACCAGCTCCAGATCAACATCCACCAGGACCAGCACAAAGTGGAATTCCAACACCAACACCGTGGGGTACATCAAAGCAAAAAGTTGGAAGACCAACTAAAGAAGAGGCTAAGAAGATAGCCGAAGAGAAAGCCAAATCAAAGTCAGGTCTCCAACAAGTCACTGAACAACCCAGAAGGTCTGAACGACTAAAGGCCAAAGCTTCGATCTAAAAACTGAAGGGAAGTTGTTGTGACCACAAGAGCAAAATTAGATGTGCTCTCTAATCGAAACTTTATTATTCATATTTATATATTTACTCTATTTCCAAAAGCACTAGTCTCACCGACGCTTGGAACTAGGCTCAGAATAAAACAATATTTAATCTTTATTTACTAACTATTTACAACTTTGCTAAAAATCTATTTACATCTATTTGTTGACCTAAAACTCAAACCTTTCCGTTTCTTCTATTTTATTTACACTTTGTACACCGGCTACAGAACGGTCGTTTTATATTATAAAACTTAGATTAATAAAACGCTTATAAATCATTTAACGTTTAAAGTGCTACTAATAAAAAACCCTATAAAAAACACAACAGAACAATTACTTATCGATATTTTTAAGATAGCAAATATTTCAAGTTTTCAGAAAATTTGCGAGAAGTGAATGGCGAAAAATGTTAAATAAAGGGGCTTTTATTGTCCAAATGGGTGTACAAAAAAAAAGTAGTTGATTTGTGTATTTTTTTATGTAATAAGATTTTACTTAATTAGTGAACAAAATTAAAATAAAGTTATGATTTAATTGAATTAGTGCTATTTCTTCCTTTTTTGATATATAATTTTACTGTTTGTGATATTTTTTGAAATAAATCATAAAAACTGAATTAGTTAATTGTTTATTGATTTTGTTATTTTTTTACCTGAATTAGTGGAGATTTTTACTGGTTTTGTGGTAAAATATTATTTGTGCTCAAAATTTTAATGCAAAAATGCACGATTTAATTCCACAATACTTTTTATATTGTACACAAAACTTTAAAAAAATACAAATATTATAGAAAAAAAGATTCACCCCTAAGATATTTTTAATATAAAAGATAATCAAAAAAGACCAAGTGACATGGGAGAAAAAAATCATAATGATAATGAAGATGCCTTTAACTTCACACAAAAAAATTTGACAGATATTTATAGTGTATTTTAAATACTTAAGGTTGGATACAAATTTTGACTTTTCGGAAAAAAAGGTAATAAAAAAATAAAAATTTTTAAAACTTTAAAAGTAATCGCCTTTGTTTTCTATGCAAGTTTCATCCTTTCAATCGAATTGCAAAAGTTATTTGTATGTTCTTCTTTTAGAAAAGAATAGCTGTCTAACTGGAATTAGACGCATTGTTCACAATTTTTCTGTGATATATACATATCACATCGCCTGTAACCATATCACATAATCACCATTTTAGACTTTAATTATTCCAAATTTATTCGACTAATTTTCACTCTTTTTTACTTATTTCAGTCAATTCATGGGGATCCGGTGAGAAGACAGTTAACGCAACTTTAGATGCTCATGCAAAATACTTCCAAAAGTTGCTTAGATTAGACCATTCTTAGTTTCAATAAAATGTAGAGATATTTTCAACTAGCAAAAGAACAGGCTCAATATAGATAACTTTTTTTTAAATATAACGGTATGAGTAAGTGATGCATAAGTAAATGGACAAAAATTAAAAGCGAATATCTCAAAAAATAAAAATGATATTAAGTTCTGTTTTTTTTTCTGATGTAAAGAATTTATTTTTCAATAGAATTGTGATTTTTAAATAATGAAAAAACTTTATCGTGACCGATTTTTCTGAGCTTTGCTTTGACCCCCGTCATAAGGGATTTCACAAAATTTAAGTCAAAATCCTTCAACTTTAATTTAATCCGGTTAATCAGCTGTTGCTCTGTTGAGGCTTGCCAACCTCCCTCGTATACTTTTTCACTCAAACAACCCCAAAAATTTTCGATTGGGCGCGCTTGAGGGACATTTGGCGGGTTGATATCTTTGGTCACATAATTTACATTTTCGTTCATCCATGTTGTGCTTACCATAGAATAGTGAGCAGACGCTAAGTCAGGCCAAAAAACGTAGTCAAGGTCTTCATGATACTCATGTATAAATGGGAGCAGTCGTTTATTCAAGCATTCGTCGATATAGATGCTCGAATTGATGGCAACCGACTTTGATAATCGAAAAAGAGGTTTAGACATACCTCGATCAGATATGGCTATCCAAACAAGCACCTTCTTTGGAAACTTCTCTTTTCCAGCAAACCGAACACTGTCCGGACTAGTAGACTTGTCATTTGTGTAATATCCAGCATTTCCCGGCATGTTGTCGCCCGCCAAAGTAAAGTACTTTTCGTCGTCCAAAATAAGCGAAAATGGTGAACGATATAGAATATTTGAAAGTTTTTTACTCAATTTCTTGGCTTTCTCATGCTGTACGGCGCTATATTTTGGTGTTTTTTCACGTTTTTGATATGAAATATCCATTTTTGTTAACTGCCGGTCAACTGTTGTCTGGTGGACATTAAATTTTCTTGCTAGACGCCTTTGACTCACTCCAGTTCGGTTATTGGTCAATCTCTTCGGTTATGTCTTCCTTGCAGCTGTCCAAGTAGTTGGACGACCCGTTCTCTTATTGTTCTTGATCGGATCTCCAATTTGAATACGGTTGATCGTATTATATATAGTGTTTCGAGCGATTCCTTGCTTAGTAAAGTGCGCCACAATGTCGGATTTTGCCATTTGTGAAATCATATTTTTGACTGTTTTTCGAAAAGCCTCTCGTTTAGACACAGAAAGTCCCATTTTAAAAATTTTTTTTGCAATATTATAGCTAATTTTTAGTAGTTTATAAATTAATATATATATGATCCCCTGATCATTTACATGATCGGGCAAGTTAACTTAACTTTTGTCCATTTACTTATGCATCCCCCGTTATTCAATTATAGCATGATTAAAAAATGGCTTCTTTTTTTGATTTTTATTCATTTTTCATTTTTTTTTTAAATGAGGATTAAAAAATTATTTCAAAATTTTCAACAGATTAAAATGACCATTTGTTTTGAAACTATTAAAATGAGAAATAAGAATTTGCGTTGGCCTAAAAGAAACATAATTTGCATAATCAAATTAAATATTTTTGTCAATTTTTTTTTCCGTCAAAATTAAAATCAAAAAAATATTAAAAACAGATAAATCGACCGGAGCTGATCTCATTCACCCACTTGTCCTAAAAGAATGTGCTTTAAGTTTAGCTGTACCACTATCGTTAATATTTCAAAACTCAATTCAGACTGGAGAACTTCCTTGCCCTTGGAAAGTCGCTAACATCACGCCAATCTTCAAAAGTGGAAGCAAAATGCATGCTGAAAATTACAGACCAGTAGTATTGACATCAGTGGTGTGCACAGTTATGGAGAGGTTGGTAAAAGACAAGATTTTTTCTTATCTGGTTTCTAATGAGCTCTTTTGCGATGGCCAGCACGGATTAGTGGCGGGCAAATGTTTTACAACAAATCTACTAGAAACAATCGACTTTATTAAAGATACATGGAGCCAAAACTTGCTCATAGTCATTATATTTCTATTAATTGAAATTAAGTAGAGTTTGGAGTTAAAAGCATAATTAGCCATGTCTTTAATTTATTTTAAAAAAAAAAAGAAATTTTTTTTGGAGGGTCCAAAAACATCTCTTCGGGTTTAACGTATACAATTTTTTTAGCATGAAACTAAATTAATCTTTGAAGTTTATTTAAATCACTTAACCTAGGAGACTTCCTTAAGTGTTTTTTTAGTAAAAAATTTCATTAGCATTCTAATTAATATATTACAAAGGTAATTGAAATTGAAATTCGAAAAGATGGTGATTGGTCAGGATATTGATTTAATTTAAAAAAATTCAAAAAATAAAAGTTTTTTATTACAAATCTTATTTTTTTTATTTTTTTTTCTTTTTTACAATTTTTTACCAAAATTTACCAGTAAAATTTTTGTTTTTACCAATTTTTACGTAAAAAATGGTAAAGAATTAAATTAAAAAAAAAATTTTTTTGCTAGACAAAATAATATTTTTTAGCAAAATTTGAAATTTTTTTGGCATTTTTGGAGTTAACATAAATTAACACAAAAAAATGGTAAACTAACTAAATTTTACGTAAATTTTTGTAAATTATAGGTAATTTACCAATTATTACAATTCTTGTTTTACGTAAAAAATAGTCAAATTACCATTTTTTACGTTAATTTACACAAATTTACGTAGATTTGCGTAAATTTACCATGGATCCTTATATCAAATCACCACTGTACATGAATTTTCGGTTAATTGTATCAGCAAAAAAAAGCGTCCAGTGTTTATAATACAGTGCTAGTCAAATTATATATCGATATTTTGAAAGGCTTTTATGTATTGGAACATTTAAAAAAATTGGAAAATTTGACTGAAGATATTTCAGAATTTTTTTCTTTTTTTTCAGAAAGAAAATATTTTGCATGTTTTTTTTCAGAATTATTCAGAATTTTTCTCGAATTTGTGGAACAAAAAGCAAAAGAAGTACTTACGGTGTTTGAGTGTTAAGAAAATTTTGATTAGCTAAAGAAGACAAAAATATTGTCTACATACCAAAAAAGATGCAATATTTAAAATTGAATTCGAAAAAAAAATATCCAAAATTATAAAATTAAAATAACTATATGATGATGTGTCGATAGGTTTTCTACATAATTCATATACAAACCTTTACTTTTATTTTTCATTTAAAACATTTCAAAATAGAAGAATAGTTCAAACGAAATGAAAGTTGTCCTATCGGCCTTAATAGTCATTACATGCCTTTCCGCGGTACACTCACTCTACTTTCACATCAGAGAAACCGAACGAAAATGCTTCATAGAAGAAGTTCCGGACGATACCTTGGTAGTTGGTAAGACAACTATTAGCAAAAAAATCAAAAGCAAAAAATTCTATTTTTAAAAAAGGAAAATACAAAGTTCAAATATTTGACAAGGAAGCTAATGATTATTTGCCAACGCCGCATGGTATCGGCATGCATGTGGAGGTCAAAGATCCGGAGGAAAAAATAATTCTTTCAAAAGTAATTTATTTTGAATTTGAGTCCATTCTATTTTAAACTAAAATTGTCAGTTGTACAGTTCGGAGGGTCGCTTTTCTTTTACCACTCACATGCCTGGTGAGCATGTGATCTGTTTGTACTCAAACTCGACAGCTTGGTTCGGGGGTGGCAATTTGAGGGTTCATTTGGACATTGAGGTCGGAGAGCACGCTGTTGACTACAACGAATTGGCCGGCAAGGAAAAGCTCACCGAACTTCAGCTCAGAGTGAGACAATTGCTGGACCAGGTCGAGCAAATTAGCAAAGAACAAAATTATCAAAGAGTAAAAAAGAAAAATGTTTGCACTCAGGCACCAAAATTAATTGATTTTTTATTTTAAGTATAGAGAAGAAAAATTTAGAGGCACTAGTGAATCAACAAATCAGCGAGTGTTCTGGTGGTCAATCGCTCAGCTATCAGTTCTAATAGTCACTGGTTTGTGGCAGATGAGACATTTGAAGAAATTTTTCGAAGCAAAAAAACTTGTTTAAAATATATTATTTAAATAAGATTTTTTTATCTTTAATGTTAAGTTATTTTAATAATTCGATATAAAATTCAACTGCCAGTCCAAAACCGAAGGTCGACTTTGAATATCTCAGATTTTTTTAACTTTCGGTTAAAAGTTTATTCTATTCAATTAAATAAAAGAAATTTTTTTCTCTCTATTTCTTTAATTTGAAAGCTTTACTTTTCAGTAGTAATTTTATTTATTTAATTCAAATTAACCTCCATTAGGAGAAGTAAAATTAAAAGTATAAAAATTTTGTTAATAAAAATAAAAAGTAGAAAAATAGTTACATATATTGAAAGTAAATTCCTCTGGAACAGAAAAAGTGAATTGATTTAATTTGGTTTAATTAATTCATTAAGAAGGATTTTGAATTTTTTGAATCTTAATTTACCCAAACAAAGCTCAATAGAGTCCATCCAATTTAAGCTTACCAATATTATTTAATAGTAATTCAAGATTTTCTCCTGTGAACTCTAACAAGTAGTAATAATAATGTTCCGAATGATTTTGAGCTGGTCAATTTTGCGACCCACTCGACATTTTATTTTACTGACTCATTTTTAACAGTAAATTTTTTGGTCAAATCTAAAATTAATTTTTTGATCAAAAAATTTCAGTGTTTAAAAAAAAAGTTTTTTGGTTAAAAAATATTCCTAATAAATAGAACCATTTTAGGCGAAAAATTTTCTGTGTCACCTTCAAAAAAAATAAAATTTTGGTCAAATTAATTATTTTAATTTATTTTTTTTTAGTTTTCTGTCCAAAAAGCTAAAGAAATGAAAAAACGGGTGTAGAAAAAAAAATGGCACAAAATTTAAGTTTAATTTTCTATAAGAGTGGACAAGACCTTTCCAAATTTTTTTTCAAAATTTAAAATCAGACTGATCCTAGCTTTAAAATATAAAAAAGATTATTTCAAAAAGTTGAATTTTTGATAAATTGTTAATAAAAAATGCACGAAAGTATCAAAAAAGATTTGTACAACTTTGTAAAAAGTAACCAAAATTTGCCAAAAGCTGAAGTTGTTAGGCGCTTGTTCACTGGTCTTGGATACAGAAAATGTTCTGTTTATCGCTGGCTAGATATTATAGAAAAAGATAAATCTTTCAAGAGAAAAAAAGGAAGTGATAGACCTGCTAAAATAGCGACGAAACTAATGGTGGCCAAACTTAGAGACTATTTCAATCATAAATCGGGTCGTTCGCAAAGAAAGATGACTAGAAAGTTTAATTGCCACTATACCTATATCGGAAAGATTCTAAAAAAGTATACAAACATCAAAAAGTATAAAAAACACAAGAGATCTCATTTAAATGCTAACCAAGAGAAGGAAGCAAGGCCAAAATGTCGTCGAATACTTTTAAAATACAGCAGATATGAATTTATAATTGATGATGAATCTTATTTCACTCTTGGTAACACCGCGCTGCCAGGAAATGATATTTTTTATAGCAGTAACGTAAGCAAGACGCAGTAGTGTGTAAAGAACAAGTACGTTAAAAAATTTGAAGAAAAATGAATGGTCTGGTTGTTTATTTCACAACGCGGAATAAGCGAACCATATTTTGTACCTAGTGGTTTAGCGGTCAATCAACGTGTCTACCTTGGAGAGTGTATTAAGAAACGACTTGAACCAATGATTAAAGAATATTATCAGGATGGCAATTATGTATTTTGGCCTGACTTAGCATCATCTCATTATGCCAATATGATACAGAATTATACGTTAGATAAAAATATAAGGTATGTTGCTAAAGAAGTGAATCCAGCAAACGTACCAAAAGCACGACCAATTGAAGATTTTTGGGGAAATTTGAAAGCTAAAGTTAATGAGGGTGATTGGAAGGCAAAAAATCTAATTTTTTTGACTGCTTTTTTAGTTAGCTTACTCCTCTTATATTTTCTATAATGGATGTCGCATGCTTCACCTGAAAAGCAATCGAATGATTCGTGACTATAAGATTATTCGCCATTTGAACCGGAAGCAATTCCTGGAATGATTCTAGGACATTATTAAACATCAATTGCTGAAATTTTTTTTTGACATTAAGATTTTTTAAAATACAATTAAGTAAAATTTATGCCTGTTAATTATTCTTATTGACAATTCATAGTTACAAGTTCTATTTAATTAAACAAAATATCCTTTAATACTTTTTAGTTCTATGTAATATTGATAATTGTCATTTAATCAGATTTGTTTAAAAGTCATAAAGTCAAAAGACTTTTTCAAAAAAAAAATTTCAAGTCAGATCAAATGACTTGATTTTGAAAAAACTTTATAATGACTTTTTTTTCTGACTTTTGCCCAAGTCTGCATTTAATCTTTTAAATGTGTAGTAAAAGCAAGAATGATGTACGGGAGCGAAATTTGAGGGATAACTTGCTAAATTTCATTAAAAAATACTTAAATCATTCAACTGTTTAATTTTTAACCATATCCACTTATTCAAAATTTTAAGCTTTTATTAAAAAAACTTTTGGGTCTAATAAGTACAGAGTTGTTTAAATAGACTATTTATTAAATATAATGAAAGCGTTGCCAAAGTTTTTTTGATAAAATTAAATATTGAAAATCGAGTATTGTATTTAATTTAGTATTTAAATATTTTAAAAAATAAAATTTATTAATATTTGTCAATAAAATTTAAAGATAATTTTATATATGTACGAATTAAAAACAAAATCAAGTTTGCATTTGAACAATAAATTATACTGATTTAAAAATTTGATTTAAAAAATAATTGATCGAAAATTGAATTTTAAAATTTTGTAAAATTTAATGCCGAAAATAAAACTAGATAGTATTATTATTTTGCCTTCCAAATAGAAGGTTCCAAATTATAGTTGTATTTATTTTTCCAAAATATTTAGATTTTGATACCCTTTTTCAATTAATTTTTTTGATAATATAAAAAATTTTGAGCCTTCTTCTTTTTTAATAATTTTTTGAGTTGATATGAGTTATTGACTTAAGCGGTAAGACGCATGAGTGTGAGTGTCGTTAAGTTTTAGGAAATTTTTTGAATCTATGGAAAATCTTCGATAACTTGTCAAATAATTATTTTTGCTCAACTACTCAATTCCTGCCAGAAAGATTAATTTCTGAACAAATTTAAATTAATAGTTCCTTTATTCGAATTTCTAAATTAATTTTCCAGATAAATCCAATTGAATTTGAAATTTAACCTCTTAAAAAAATTAATGAGAAATTAACTGATTATTGAAGTAAATTTTTTTGGTGCTTAAATTTAAAAATATTTTTTTATTTAAATGTTAAAATATTGTTCAAAAACATGTCTAATTTATAATATCTAAATTTCGAATTCTAATTTCAATTTTTAACTCAAATTTATTTTTAATTTTATCAAACTTTTCACTAGACTCAGCTAGAGTTGTGTCATTAGCAAACATTTGCATAGAAACTTTTATTTATAATTGAATTCATTTTGGCACCAATTGAGGATATTTCGTAAATAATCGAAAATCAATTTAAACCATATAAAGATAAGGAGCAGTTTAACTAAGATTTTGAAAGAGAAAAAAACTGATTTATCCGTCAAATTTTTGTAATTTATAATTAATTTTCTTAAATTAAAAAATATATCAAATAAAAGAAGGTCATTTTAAGACATTCTTGTATTAATTTAAATAAATATTTAATATTATGAAATTAATTTTGAACAAATAATTTTGAAACTATGAATACTTAATCAAAAAAATTTGCTGTAATAATAAAAAATAATTTTTTAAAAAAATTTATCTATTCCTCAATACTGCCTGTTAAACTTGGCATCTCTTGAAGTTATAACTAAATTAAAAAATAATTAATTGTCATAACAGATTTTATTTAAGCAACATAATTAAAAAAAAACAAAAAAACTTAAAAATGTAATTCTATTTTATTTCATAAGATGATAAAAAAAATGTCTAAAACTTTTGACATTTGCCAAAGCAAGACAATTTCGCATGATTTTTTTCGAATTGCGCCTAAAAAACAAAGTGAAATTATTTTCTTCAGGTTTTCTAAAAGGTGTTTTGACTAACAGATGACTTTAGACAGTAAACATCTAAAAAATAGCTTAAAAATGGAATTCTAAAGATTTTCTTCGTCCATTTCGGTTCGATTTACAAAATTTTTCAAGCATCCTATAGCACCAAAGTAGCCTTCGTGTTCCAAAAACAACGCCTTTATTGTTCCTTTGGACCAATAGTTTGTGGCATAGGCCAACAAATGCTTGGAAAGACCATTTAGACGCAAAAAAGTACCAACAAACATCACTCTTTCACATTTCTTATCAACAACAAATTAATTTTTAATTTTATTTTCAATTAATAAAATATCAATTTACGTAATTTTTAGCGCAGTCTCTGGCTATGAGGCCAACATTGTTCAGAATGGTCTGTAGAGTAGCTCGGGCCAAGTCCTCCCGGGTTGCTTCCTCCCTCTTTTCTCCTATATTCATGTTGCCAAAGCTGGAAGCAACAATGTCTCCCGGCAGACTAAATTTGAAGTAATCTCCGCCATAAATATCCCTTACTAGCTTGTCCACTTTTGTGCTGTCCCCTTTGGTCGCTAGATCTATTGCTTCTTCGTAGGTATTGCACCCGGTCAACAAACAGCACAGGCCCAAAAATGTTCCACCTCCAATGCTGCTTCCTGACACTCGCTTGTATTCATTTTCTGACTTGACCAACAAAACACTCACCCCACTGCCAATATTGACCAGAATGTATGGATATGTATTTTTGAATGCATGGCTCTGTTTTATAAAGTTACATTTTGTTAGCGGACACGTTGTGTAGTCCGGATCAGATGAGGTGCCACTGGCTGACGAACTTACCGATGTGGAAAGCGACTCGCTATTGCACGATGAGGAAAGAACCGAGTCGAAATGCATCGAGTTCGTCGGCGACTTGTCCAGCACTTTTTTGGCCTCTATGTTAAAGTGGTAGCACTCATTTTGGTTGTTTTTTTTGTTCAAGAACTCAACTCCTTGGATAAGCATGTCCAGCTCATCGCACTTCACCCAGTTTAGATTCAGATTTTGGGTGACCACCGATTCAAATTTGAACGCTCCGCCACCAGTGGCATACACTTGAAAGCACAGTTGGTAAAATTTCCTCTTGACACAAAGATCTATGAAGTTTTCCATTTGATTGGTGGGAAAGCGGATAAAGTGCAGGTTTCCGAGCCGATCTCCAATTCTAATTGACTTTATTTCCAGGTCCACATCGCGCTCACCCGTGTCCCCATAGGCCGTATTGCCGACCAAGTAGTGCCTAATTGTGCGCAGTATGTCACCCTCTTTTGTCTCTTCTTCTTTGCTCAGATCAAGAGGCTCAAAATAGACCAGTTTGACCAAAGTGCCACCTACATCAATGCCAAACCATGGAAAGTCTTTTTTGTGTTAGTTTATCTCTTTTTTTTTCTTTTTTTTCAAATCAAAACTCTTACCTGGAGGCCTGAGCGATTCGTTTGACACATTCGAATCACTTTCAAATTCTTGGCTCATGTTTTTTAGTGAACAATCTTTTTTTTTTCAAAATTAGAAACAGCTCATTTTCTTTTATCTAAATTTAAATTAGACTGGATTTCTAATCATGGCCAATTTAGAAGAAAAAAAAAAAATTTAAATTTATTTAAAATTTTTTACGATCAATTATTTAAATTGGTTCATAATTTATGATTTAATTACGTTTCTAGACTCCAGCATTGAATGAATGCAATGGGAAAGACAACTTTTTAAGATGCTGAAAACTATTCTATAAGAATTAACTAGACTTTGATCTCTAGTTAGATGGAAAAATCGCACCACTTTGCCAAAGTATTCAACTCGATCATAATTTTGTAGATCTTTGAAGAAAAAAATTCGAACAAAATTTTTTATTACCTAAAATAAAATTTTGATTAAAAAAAAGCTAATTCTAATTTTTGTTGATTTAGTTAGTAAAAAAAAAGGTAAATTCGATCAGAAACCTTTTGATAGTGCTCACGTTTTACATAATTTTCAATTCACACCAGTTCGTTTCGAACTTTTTAAAAAATTTACTGAAGTTTTTTCCAGGTCATTTTTAAAGTTTTGACAAAAAATTTTAGACATATTAAAAATATGGAGCAGCCTCGGGCCTTTACATACAATATCCAAAAAATTTTGTTAAAATTTCCAAAGCAAAATTTGTTTCATCACTGTCCCAACAATTTTGACTTGGACCGAACCACTCACTGAGAATCCATCTACGATTGTGTTCATGATTACTTAAAAAAGTTTCATTGTGAAGATATTCACATAGCCTACAAAAAGGAGCCTTGTTTAAAAAAGTTACACCCTCGAACCACAAATTTAGGTAAGAGGTAACAATTTTGGAATTTTTTAAATTTTCCTCTATCTTCTTGAACAAATCCACTTTCCATTTGAAAAATTCCAAATAAGCAGTGTGGTTGGCATCTAAATAATTCAAATAATCAGCTAGGTCTTTGGGACTATTGAAATTTTGGCTATTTATGTAAAAATTTTCAAATGGAACATCTTTTTTGTATTGGTAATCTCTGGCACCGCGAACAATTGGCACTGAATGAACATCAAAAATGAACTCTGGGTTGTACATGCTCCAAAATTTTTCTGTAATGTAATCAGTGCACAGACTGTTCTCAAACGCTAGTCGAAATTTGTATCTATTCATAAATTTTTTGAAGCAGTCTGCATCAGGACTAGCACTGCAAGGCTCTTTGTTTTCAGTGTGATGAAAATTTTTTGAACATTTTCCAAACACATCAACATTGACGTATTTCATGAGTTCTTTGACGTAGTCTTCACGTTTTGAGTTTGTTTCACAGTGACTCACAAACCAAACAACAGAGGCTTTTTTTGACTTTGAGCTGAGATCTTGAATGGCTTGGATTAGGTTTTTTTTTTGCCTTCGAGCTTTGTATTCATTTACAAAGATTGATTCATGTTCGATTTGGGACCAATTGCGGAAAGTCTTGTAGTCCAGCACAATATCAGAGTCTTTTTTGAAAGTAGCTGTCAAATTGAACCAGTTGTCCAAGTCAGCTAGTTGGTAGTGGCTGGAACAGTGTGAGAGTCTCTGTGGCTCCATTGAATTGAACATCCAGAGTTGTCTGGGCTTTCTTTTGTATCTTTTAGGTGGTGCGAACCATAAATTAGGACCATGTACTACAACAGCGTCAGCATTCTCATCAGGTGAGTAAAGTATATTGTTTGAGTAGAAAGCAAAGCATCTACTCTCTGGACAATTACGAAACGGCTCACTACCCAAGTCTCTAAATGTCCAATTGGGATTTGTGAATTTCCAAGTAATCAATTGGACTGACTTAAAATTTTTACCATTTGGCTTATGATCAGTTGGTTTTTTATAAAAAATTGATTTAAAGTTTACTAATGTCAATAATAAATATGTTAAAAAAAGAAGTATAATTAATTTTTTTGATCTTCGCCTCATTTTTTTATTTTGGTTAAAAATTTATTTTTGTTGGTTCAATTAGACAAAAGTAAATTTTCGATTCAGTCCATTGAATTTTCATTTTGCATAGATTATTGTATAGTTTGAACTAAATTAAGTTGGAAGTAAAAGAATGATGCTCATCTAAGCATCTATTTTAGATTATGATTAGAAGATAAAATTAATAAAATTAAGTAAGACTTCTATTTTGTTTGATAAATTATAATTTTTAGAATCATTTTTTTGTTGAAGTAAAATCAAGTTCTCTTTCAAATATTGTGAAATAAAAAGGGTGTATATTAGAAATGAATTTTCTTTCATTAGAAAAATCCAGGCTCAAATAAAAAACAAGCCTTTTTTTTATTATAAAAAAATTTAAATAAAAAACAGCTTTAGTTCTAAAAATATAAATAAATTTACAGTGATTTCGTAATTCAAACTTGATTTTACTATTTTGTTGTTGCCTAGTTTCTTGAAATGAAATAATAAATTGTTATCCCATCAAAATTTTAATATTTTAGAAATTAACAGCATTTAAAGTTAGGCCTTTACTTTTTTATCACTAATTTAACTTCACCCAGATAAATTTACTTATATCTATATAAAATAAAATTTTAGCGTATAAAACGATTTTGTTAAGATAAAAATACCATTTATATACAAAAGACTTTTTCAGTAAAAAAAAAAGCATTTTTAAAAAGTAAAAATACTTTTTTGTTTGAAAAAAATTTAATTATCTCAAAATGACTTCTTAACTCCAAAATACTCGACGCCTTTTTCTTCCTTTATCGTATTTAATTTATTTTAGTGATAAAAAAAGGAATTTTAGTTACAAAAACAATTTCGAGCCTTAAATCTAATATTATAAAAGTTTATTTTTGATAAGCAGTTATCATTTGATTACTGCGAGAAAATCAAAATCAAAAAAACCTTTTATTTAGAATTTAATTATAAAATTAAATAATATTTTTATTAGAAATTGATTAACTATTTAAAATATCAAATATTAATATCAACAAAAATTGAACACAAAATTAAACCCATTCAATTAAAAAAATATTATTAACATAAAAAACAAATATCAGATAATGCATTTTGGAATGGTATTTTTTTAGATTATTACTAAAATCACTTCAGTCAAAGTTATGATTTAAATAAATATAGTTCGATGATATTTTTAAAATTTAAAAATAAATTTCTTATTTCAAAGAGTTAAATACAAATTAAAATTAGCATTCTTTTTTAAAAAAAATTTATTTATTAAAATAAAGAATGTATAAAATTGTTAATCGCTCATATTGATTTTCATTTAAAAATTTAAAATTTTTGTTGAATTTAAATGATGAACTTCACATTATCCCAATAATGATTAAATTTATTTAAATTAAAAAGCAACTTATGAATATGAAAGAGGCAAAAATTTTGACATTGTGTATACTAACTTCTTGAAGGCTTTTGATAAAGTTCCTCGTATGAAATTGATAACAAAACTTGAATCATATGGTATAAATGGTCAACTTCTAAGACGGGTTGAGTCGTTTTTGATTGGGAGGGTACAAAGAGTTGTTTTAGGTAATGACGCATCCAATTGAGAGGTCGTGAATTAATACTCATTATCAAACCAAAATATATCTCATTAAAATGTATCAAATTATATCAAAATTTTTTTTTTTAAGTCAAGTCAATGACTTAAAAATTCTTTTTTTTTAGAGTTTAAGAATAAAAGCCAATTTTTCAGCAAAAAAAAGGTAAATTTAATTAAATAATTAAAATTTTGAGGCAAGGTTCGCACTTAGCAGTACTTTTTGATCAGAGCCCCCAAAGCCCAAATATCTTGTTCAAATCAGACTTGCTTATAAGTCACAAAAATATAAGTCAAAGTTATTACTTAAAAAAAAAAAATTTTTAAGTCATTGACTTGACTTAACTTAAGACTTGTGACTTAGAAACAACTCTGTTACAAATGATTTAAAATGGAATAAACAATGAACTGTAGCAGCTATGAAAGCTAACCGAATCCTGGGTCTGATAAGAAATTCTTTCAAGAACCTTCGCCGAGAATCATTAAAACTTCTCTATACATTACTTGTGAGACCCCAGTAGGAACCTGGAGTCCGTATTTAAAAATAGACATTAAAATTCTTGAAAAAGGATAAAGAAGAGCGACAAAACTGATTTATTCTACTAGAACCAAGTCTTACGAAGACATGTTGAAATACTTAAATATTATGAGTCTTGAAGATCATCGTTTAAGGGAAGACTTAATTCAAATATACAAAATTTTAAATGGTTTTGAAAAAGTATCGTTAAAAAATGGTATCAATTTCACTTGTACTGTAAAAAACCTAAGAAGACCACATGACAATAGACTTTCCGAGAAATAAATCACAGGGGCCCATTGAGATATAATTTCTTAACTAATCGCTGAGTAAAATTATGGAACAGTTTATCAGTGAATGCTATTGATGCGCAAACAATAAATAGCTTCAAAGCGGTCATTGACAATGAAGTCTTTGGAATGGTGAAAAGCAAAGTCTGCCAAAGCCTTACAGTTAATAAGGCTAAACGCTTATGAGCGTTAGTGTAGATAGAAATGTCTATACTGCAGATATTACAACCACTAATTTCTAACTACTAATTTTAATAAAAAAAATAAAATTTAATCTTATTACTTTTATTTCTTTTAAAGGATTTTTAATAAATCTATGTGAGGCTTAATTTATGTTCTAAAAGTCGACTATACAATCTTTTATCTAATAAGTGAATTATTAGATTCTTTAAAATTTTCATTAAAAAAAAATTAAATTATAAGATGTTAATTTAATTAGAGGCATTATCTTTACTATGAAATATCCATTTTTGAGTTACAAAAAAAACATCAAAATGTCTCTTGTTTGTATAAAATCCGAGTCTGAGTATCGCAACCGCTTGATGAACAAGCAATACCGGACCACAATAGCTATGTTTTCAGGCAAGCACTGCGCTCCTTGTAAGCAAATAACTCCATTTTATCAGACAATGGCTAAAAGATATCGAAACATTCAGTTTTTGAAAATAGAATCCACAGAGCTTCCATTCTTGTGCCAATCTTCTAAGGTACGTGGTCTGCCGAGCTTTTTATTCTTTCAAAAGGGACGCAAAGTCTACGAACTTACCGGGGCTAATCAGCAATCACTTTCAAGTGCCATTACGCATTATGCTTCAAAATAGTTTTTCAAAGCTTTCAATTTAATTAAAATTTAATTAATAAAAATAAAAATTCTCAACAAAAAAATTACTTTTTTAAAATGACTAGCAAAAAAAAAACCTATTTTGTAAGAGTAAAATATCCGAATGGCTATGACACCATTGAAGAGGCATTTCAGCTGAATCAAGTAAAGGAGGCCAGTTTTTTGAAGCGTTCAGTAAAATCCAATCTAAAAACCGATTCTCTGGTAATTTCAGCCTGTGTTTTGTTCGATGAGAAGACAAGTTCCATGGTCAATGTTCTTACAGGAAGTATTGACTTGAATTTTTTGACCTACTGTTCGGTCGTAAGTAAAGTAGAAGCACAGATAGATGATTCAAAAAACTTGGCTATAGAAAGCCTAAAAGAAATGACAATTGAATTTTTCAAAATGTACATGGAAAAAAATGGCTCAATTCCCAAAGTCATCATTTTTTACCGAAATGCTCTGCATCTGAATGACGAAAAGCTGATCACACACAAAAAAGAGCTTCAGTTGTTGAAAAAAGCGTTCAGTGAACTTAACGGTGATGTGATTAAGCCGTCGATAACATTTATTGTAGTTGCCCACAGTCCCGGCACAGTCTATTACAATCTAAAGGACTTGACATTCAAGACCTTGCCAGATGGGCTTGCAACAGAGCCTTTGTTTTCAATCGAACAATATTCGTACACTAGAGAATTCTATTTGTCTAGCATTGGGAACCAAGAGTGTCTTCCATATAGATACAGAATAATAATAGATGAAAATTATCTCAAACAGGAAATAATGATGGATCTTACCTACAAACTTTGCTTTGTGTTTTTGGATGGTTTAGCAAAATTTGAGTGTCCCTGCGCTGTTTTTTACTCAAATTATGTTGCGGAAAAATTACTCAGCAATCAATTGTTAGAACTGGAAAAAGAACTGAACCATGGTATATTGAAAAGATTGAATTACATTGAGTTTAGTCCAAATTTAACAAATAAAAATATGGATAATGTGAAAAAAAGTAGTGATTTTGTGGCACACGATGTTGATTTGGCTGAAATTTACCAAATAATTGATCCCTATGAGGAAGATAATGACAGCATTAGTTCTTTTTTTGATACGATCACTTTTTTAGTTGGTTTTTTTATATTTTTTGCAATAATTTTTTGGGCTTCTATTACGAATAAATAAATTTCAAAAGCTATAAAATCACTGTCCATATGAATAGTAGTCATAAAATTTTAAATAAAATTAAATTTACAGTGCTGATTTGATTCTAGTGTTTATACGATTTTTTACGTAAATTTTCGTAAAATTACATATGTTTGAAAAGGTTAATTTACGAAAAATTTCGAACAATTGTGTAAAAACAAAAATTTTTAACTTTTTTTTAGTGAATTCAACAAATTAAAAAAATAATTTGAGAAAAAAAAATTACCGATTTTAAAAAGCGAATTTTGAAACGGTAAATTAATAAAAAAAATAAAAAATTCAATCAAATGTTTTTAATGCTTTATTTAAAATAATTGGTTTTAATGGTTAGACGAGTCCACATTTTTTGACTAACGATCGGAATTACCTTTGATAAAAAATTTAAAAATATCCTATCATAAGGTTTTTTTTTAAAACCTTTTTTTAAATATCTTTATTAAATTTTTACATTTTTCAGCCGTTCGCGGACGATATTAGATACTCAGCTAAAAGTTCTGATTTCACATATTTTTGAATAACTTTTAAATTAAATTTTATTTTTTAATTGTTTATTTTATTTTGTTGAATTTACTGAAAAAAGTTAAAAATGGCCTAAAAAATTGCATTGTTTTGAAATTTTTGTTTTTACACAATTTTACGTAATTTTTCGAAAATTTACGTAAAAAATCGTAAAAACACTAGTTTAAAATCAGCACTGTAAATGGCATTACAATATTTTAGATAAAAATTGTTAGACAATAGTTGATCATTTCAAACAATCGCAGTGTAATACCAAAATTATTAAAAATTTTATTTTTTAAAATCAAAGTTAATTTAAGCTAAATGTACTGTTGTATTCAGAACTCTGTTCTATAATGTTTTTTAGAGAAAATATCTGAGCTATGCATCCTTTTTCTCTTTTAAATCCTGCTTTTTCTTCTGTTCTTCAAGTCCCTCACTGCACCCTGTACTTTCTTTTTGCTTGGTACTTCAATGTCAATATCGAGGTCAATGCCGGCGGGTTAAGGATATTTGGTCTCTTTAGGTTATAGTTCATTTAAGACTTCTTCGAAGTGCTACACCCATCTTTATGCCTACTCTCTTTCAACTTGTACCATGCTAAGGTTTTATGTGCGAATTTTTTTATTCTTTAGTTTTCAACTAGAAATATTATACTTAGTCTAAAAATCAAATTAAGAAACCATTCAAAGAGACTATTCTATTAGACTTTTTATAATTCTATCAAAAATTTATAAGATTAAAATTAATACAAAAAAATCGTATCTTCAATTGCTAAATTTCTTAAATCACCGTCTCCATTTTAGAAACGGTGAAGTTGGAAGCAATTTTTTTCTGGAGCAAAGTAAAATTTTATTTATTACAAATTTGACGCCATTTTTTTAAATTTTCATTAATGATTAATTAATGATTTTCATTAATAATTAATGATAAGAATTAATCTTAAACTGTTTTATGAGCGGTCATCAAGCGGAAGGCCATTTATTTTCAAGATCGAATATAACTAATAAAAAAAATTATTACAAAATTTTTTAAATAAAAAAAAATTCAAGATTAAATAAATATTTTTTAATATCATGCCTTCTAGTGGTCGCTTTGTAAAAAGCCTCGTTGGAATTTTACTTAAATGTGGGAAACTAAATAAAAACAAGTCATTTAATTATAAAATTTTTATTTGAATCCGAAGTTATTACAAAAAAGTAGTGGTTTATATAGTAGCTAGAACATGTGCTTCAGCTGCAGTTAATTCAAGATTAAATAATAAGTAGAGACATGTAAGGAATTAAATTTAAAAAATGAGTAAAAATATTCAAGAAGAAAAAAATTTAGCTTTCCAAATGTTACCATTCGCAGACAAAATTATTAAAAAAAGTAGAGGCTAGGCACCATTAAAAATCTAGATTAAAAATTGAGATCCTTGAGGAAACTTTAAGATATTTCTTTAAAATTTTTTTAAAACTCTATGTTAAAACATTAAAAGGATTCAAGTAGAAACAATATCAGCTTTCAATAAACCCATTTGTTACCAGAAAGATCAAAAATTGAGGTTGCTGGTTACTTTTCTATAATTTTAATAACTCTACGAAGACTTGAAAAAAAGATTCTGACAAAATTCTTTTGAATAGCAGTGGAATTTTTAATTACCACAGACGCTGACAATTTTTTTCTTATCCAGAAAATTGTTGAATCTTTTACTGGAAACAAAAAAGTCAATGCTTTGTTTTTAGACATTTCGAAAGCTTTTGACAGGTTCTGGCATGACGGTCTAATATATAAGCTCATTAAAACAAACCTCCCACATTAATACAATTCAATAAAAATAAAATAAAAATAAATGTCGACCTTCGAATGGTATCATTTCAGCCAAAATGAGTAAAAATTTAAGTCTTTTGGTACTTTTAAAGATCTTAATATTAAAAAATTTAATGAATTTAAAAAAAAGCACGCTACCAGAACCTAACAGGTCCAGAACTTAAAAAAAAGTATAGTTTCATATTGCAACATATTTAACGAGAATTGTTTCTAAATTGTTAAATTAAACTTGATTATTAATTTTGTTTTAATTATTTGGAATATGTAAATGGGCAAAATTTTACCAAATCTGCACTTTGTACTTAAGTGATTTAAAAAAAAGCTTTCTTAAGCCTAATTTAATTTTTTTTAAATTTTTTAAAGTAAAAAGCTTAAATTTAAAAGTAAAACTTGACGATACATACATGAAATAAATATATTGCTATGTAATTACACGAAATTAAACTTTTTAAAACAAATCTAAGTCTGTAAAAAAAAAAGGTATTTAGTAGACACCATGGAAATGGTAGAAGGAACTATTTTAAAAAAATAACGCTAAAATAATTTCATAAAACCAAGTCCTATTTAATGGAACACATTTTTTCAAATGACAACTTAGAAATTAAAAATAAAATTTTTTCAACAAAATAATTGATTACCAGGATCAATAAGATGCGACTTGTTCTGATATCTATTCTGATATTTTTGGTCTTAAATGAATCAACTTATTCCTATTCTTCATCTGGTAGGTCAGGTTCCAACAAAAAAAAAGTTCAAAATGAACTGAATGCTGAAATGGAAAACGTAATGACAAAAAAGAAAGTAAATTTGCCCAAAAAAAGCAACACTGAATGTGACAAAAGTCAATCAAACGTGAGAAAAACAACTGATGATGGCTTTTTTATCAATCAAATGGCTTCAGTGGCCCTAAATTTTGCCCGATCAGACTCAACTGTGCAAGTGGAATCCAAATTTTGTCCTTTCATCAAAGTCGACTGCGACTTGAATTACAAGTACAGAAGTGTGGATGGAAAATGTAACAACTTGGACAACCCATTGAGAGGAGCAGCCAATACTCCTTACAAGCGACTTTTGCCTCCTGCCTACGAAGATGGCCTAGAAGCCGTAAGATCAAAAGCTGTATCAGGCAAACCTTTGCCGCATCCAAGATTAATAAGCTTGACCGTATCACCTCCATCAAAAAACCAATTCGAAAGAAAAATAACCCAAGTTTTTCCAATTTTTGGCCAATTTTTTATCCACGACTCTGCTCTTACTTCGGCAAATACTGACCAGAGCGGAATGGAAATCGAGTGTCCCTGTGAATCCAAAGATCCTATTTGCATAGGTCTTGAATGGCCTAAAAACGATCAGTTCTTGAATCAAAAATGCATGAAATTCACCCGATCTAGCGCTACCTTTCCAGACTTTGAATGCTCCATTGCATACCGAGAACAGCTTAATATTCTATCTGCCTATCTAGATGGATCAGCCATTTATGGTATTGACCAAGAGAGAGCAAACCAACTAAGAGCTTTTAGTCAAGGTTTGTTGAGAACAAGTCAACCTATTGTAGGTAGACAAAGAAGAGTGCTAAATGGATCCTATCTTCCATTGGCAGATGATACATGCAGCTCAACTGAAGCAAAAGCTTTTAATTGTTTTTTGGCTGGTGAATCGAGAACTAGTGAGAATTTGGCTTTGGTTAGTATGCATACACTGTTCATGAGAGAGCATAATAGAATTGCTGGTGCATTGGCAGTCAACAATCCTAAATGGACCGATGAGGAAATATACCAAGAAGCAAGACGAATTGTAATTGCCATCCTTCAACACATAGTCTATAGTGAATGGTTGCCTATTTTAATTGGCGAAGAAAGTCTTTCCCCTGACTTGACCAAAACTGAATTTTATACTGGCTACAATAGTCAGGTATGCTTTTAATTATTTTTTTTTATTATGGTAAATCTACCAGTTAATGGAAAATATCACATTGACTCATTTTTTTTAGGAAAGTTGGCTAAATTTAGGCATTGGGAATTTTAGTACAAAATGAAGGAAAATTAACAAACTTTTTACCAAGTGGCTAAAATTCAGAGATGAAAATCGAATTTACTTTTGACTGATATTACAATATCTGAATTTAAAAAAATTCATTAAAGTTAAATTCTAATAAGAAATTTGATTATTTAAAAATCATTAAAAAATTAAGTTAATTCAAACTTAACGCAAATTTAAATTTGGAAGTATTTTTTGTTACAATCTTAAAAAACTTAAAAAAAAATATTTTATTATTTTGAATATTTATTATTTTGAATGCCATTTTTTTAGTATGGTAATGATATTTTAAGTTCAAAATAACAAAGATTAGCAACAAAATCAATAATGACATTAATAAATTATTTAAATATTACCCAAATTTAAATTTATAAATGAATTTTCAACCAAACTTGAATATCATATATAAATTATTTTTAAATTTAAATTTTAAAATTGAATTTTTTTGTTCGAATTTACTTTTTATGAATTAAGTTCTGCAAATTCAATCCAATTTTCTTTTTCAAATTTTTAAGCATTTCGTTGAATATAATGAATAAGTGATAATTTTTGACACTTTTCTTCATTTAAAAATTAATTCTAAACTAAATAAAATAAAGAAAGATTTTTATTTATTTATGAAAATATTTTTATATTTTGGCATCAATTGACATCAATTTACCATTCGTCGGATAACTAAGTGATTGTTTAAATAAATTAAAAACTAGAGCTATTATTTTAAATTTTTTAAAAATGAAATTTTATTTAATTTTCAATTTTATCTGAAAAATTAAATTCTGAATTTAGATCGTATCTAAAATGTCAACATATGATTGATTTTTTTATTGGCAAAAGATTCTGTTTTTCTGGCTATTCTCATTCGGAACTATTGCCTAAGTTAATTGAACTAAGGAAGTGTCTAGAGTTGGACTAATCTTTTTAACAAAACGCTGTGGTTATAAATGTGAAGGGAAAAAGATAAAATATTGTTATCTTATTTATTTGTTTACAGTACCGAGCTTAAGCTCCTTCAGAATAAAATAACATAAAAAGAAAAATTAAATTAAATTAAATAAAATCAAAAAATAAAAATAATAAAAAAAATTAAGTAAAATAGGCTAAAATAAACTGAAATTAAAAAGAGATACTGAGATATAATGTACATACAAAAAGTATTTATGTAATTTCTACTAGTCTCTCACTTGTATGAAGATCATGTAAAAATTACAGGTAATTAAGTTGTTTGTTAAGGTATTTGAGAATGAGTCCACAACAGTTTGTCAAAAAATCTAGCGCTTCTATAAAATATTTTATAATATTTCATATAAATTTGTTAAGAAAAAACAATGCCGGTATTAGATAATTATTAATTTTGAATTTTTTAATTGAAAAATTTTATATTGGACTCTTTAAATTTTTCCAACAAGTTTAAGTTAGGTTTTTATGAAATTCAATAGAATGGAACAGAACAAAATGAAATATTTAATTTTTTTCTGCGAATGCAACATGGTGTAACATACATATTTGCATTATTTACCAAATTCTGGTAAAAATCTTCAAATTTGAAGGAATTTAAATTTCAATATATTCGAGCTTAGTGCATTTTGCAGAGATTTTGCATAAAATTAGTAAACTTTCACAATTGATATATCTATTTATGTTTTGAATTTTGAACTTAAACAAAAAAAAATTAAATTTTATTTTATTCTTTACTGATCTTAAAAAAAATTCTAAGTCTGACTTGAAAATTACTTAAATGGACTTGTTAGATTTGAACTCTTACAAAATTCTGCATCAAATTAATTTTTTTATGATTTACTTAACTTGATATTGTTCGCAAAATGAAATTAATTTTTTCAAGATCTAATTTTTAGATCTAAAATTTTATATTTTAAATCTTTTTATAATATTCTGCTAAACATTCCAAATCAATTGAGGAATTGTATTAAAAAATTAAAAACTCCAAAAACTTAGTTGTAAATAAAATACAATAAAAATTTACTAGTTTTTAAATTAAAAATAAAAAAAACATTTTCTTTGATTAATTTATTAAATATTTAATTAATTTTTGATATATTTGAAGATTAATCCAGCGATTGCAAATGAATTCTCAACTGCAGCATTCAGATTTGGTCACACTTTGATCCGGGATAAATTTACACGTTATGATGAAAACGATCAAAAAATAAAAGCCATTAACTTTACAGACATGTCCTTTAAATCTGACTGGGCTTACAATATAAAAGGTGAGGGCATTCAATCAATATTAAGAGGAATGGTGACTGATAAATGCAAAAAATTTGGTTCTTTTGGCTTCGAACTTCAGAATAAGTTATTCGGAAGGATTGAGAATAATGAATTCACTGCAATTGATTTATTATCGGCAAACATTCAGAGAGGAAGAGATCACGGAATTAGACCATATGTAGACTATGTTAAAATTTGCCATGGAATAGATGTTAAAGATTTTAATGATCTATTGCCTTTGACTTCTGCTGAAAATATTCTTCTTTTGAGAAATGCATACCAGTAATTTTATTTAAATGCTTTGTTAAAATCAGAGTTGTTTTTAAAGTCACAAATCTCACGTCAAGTTAAGTCATGACTTTGACTTAAACTTGTCTCGGAATTGTAAATTTTGGAACAAAGTACAAAAAGTACAAAAACAATTTTCTATTCCTTAGAATCGAGTCATTATTTATACCCATAAATTCTTGGTAAGGACATGGGTTTATAATTAAGACAAGATGTGAAATAGATGTCTTTATCATCATCTAGAAGCGTCTACTTTTGAGATACATGAAAATCATATTAATTCTTATTTATCTTTGTGCATCAGTTGAGATACTGATATCTTAGTGATACGTAGGTTGTATTACCTCTCTTTAGATATCATCGTCTCTGATGATTCTCACTTAATTTAGAATATTATTTATGGAAACATAAAAAGTTAGTTGTAATAATAATAATTAATAAAACTAAAAAAACGCTAAATCTCTAATTCGACTTCATAAAAGTTTAAGTAGAATTTTTAGTTCTAACAGAGCAGGACTTCTTTTTTCAACTCGTTTGTCGTTTCCTTATCTTGCTCGTTGCCAGTGATTTCTTTGCTTTTGACTTCTACAAATGGTTTATTGTTGTTCTTACGTAATCTGTGTTTATTATTTAAAAGATTACAATTCCATTTTAAACATTTTATAAATATAAAAATAGTGATAAAAGAACTAAGAATTGAGCTAAAAGTTATTCCCAACAAGGCGTTTTTAATTGATGTTTTTATCCAACTGAAGAAGTTATCCAAACTAAATGGTAATCTTTGATCGTAATAAGAATTATCACTATCGTCGTTGGTTATTGTATTTTTGGATTTCGAAGTTTCGATGTCTAAATTAAATATATCATTAAAAGACAAATAGTGATTGAACTTTAATGATTCGACTTCGCTGACGATTTTATTAATTGAGAAGAAATAGTCCAAGTAATTCCGTTTTAATTTATCATTATAATTTTACTCAAAGTAAAAAAATATTTCATTTTAAAATTTTTATTTTTGTTCTTTGTTCCATAATTCACAATTCCATCGTGACTTAAAAAAAATCTTGTTTGAATTACAGTTTAAATTTAATTTTTTAATTTAGAAATGTTGGAGATGTTGATTTGTACCCAGGAAGCATACTTGAAGAGAAAATTTCAAATCTAGGCCTTGTATCTAGTACTTTTGCATGCATTATTAAAAGACAATTTGCTGATTTGAAAAACGGAGATCGTTTCTATTATGAAAATGGACCATCTGTAAATCCATCTGCTTTTACTTTGGGTAAAAAAAATAGTTCTGTTCAAAAATTGTTAGTTATAAAACATTTTCTTCCAAGGTCAATTAGCTGAAATAAAAAAGGTTACTCTATCAGGTTTGATATGTAGCAATTATGATATTAGTTCATTGCCACAACGAGTTTTCTTTTTACCAACATTTGAAAACCCCAAAGTTTCATGTGATAACTTAAAGAATCAGATCAATTTGGATTTATGGACTGGAATTTTATGAAAATTGAAGTCTTTCTAAAATTACGCAAATCAAAGCTAGTGGAATTAGATTCAAATAGTTTTTAAAAATTTAGTTCTTTCAACCACCATTTTAATTAAACAAAATATTTTATTCTATAATAAAAATTTAGAAAAAAAAAGATTTTTTAAATTTCATTTGAAGCTAATAAAAATAAAACAAAGCTATAATTAAACATTTAAATCTCACAATCTATTCACTAATTCTTAATTGAAACAAAATCAATTTGACAACAATAACTATTATTAATAAAACGAATAAACGTCACTTAAACTTTTTATCCATTGAAATTGCTAATAAATGATTTTCAAATAATTAAAAAATCTAAATTTCAAAGAAAGATATCAATTATTTAAAATTTTCAAATAAAATAATCAAAATTGGCCTATTCTTTTTTATCACTAATTTAATTTCAGCTTAATAAATTTGCTAATATCCCTACAAAATAAATTTTAGCAAAAATTTAAACGATTTTATTAAGATAAAAATTGATAAAATTGATAAAAATTGAAAAAAAAATTTAAATATTTAAAATTGACTTCTTAACTCAAAAATAATCGGCGCCTTTTTCTTTCTTTTTGGTCTTTATCTTTATCTAGCAATTTCTTATGTGTCTTGATTTTCTATTCTTTCAATAAAACAACTATCGGATTCACTCTCAATATCAAGTATTTTAGAAATGAGTGACAAAATTCTTTTATAATTTTAGAAAAAATTTAAAAAAAAAAAAAAGATTTTTAATTAAAAAAAATTCTTATCTAATCAAAAAATTGTTTATTTATACAAATTTATTTTAAGTACATGTATTATTTTTATAAAGTAAATTTGTCTATGAATAAAAAAGTAAGTTTAGTTTCAAAAACAATTTTTTACGAAATTGATTAAATAAACAATTTATTCGAGAATTTCTGTTTTATTTTTTTTAACTTTAAAGGTAAATTCAATGTTTTTGTTTAAAAATGGATTTGATAACCTTTTCCCTTACACAAGGACCAAATGTACAGGCAAAAAACCAATAAATTCTTAAAAGACCACATTGCTTTGAGAGGAACATTTAATTTATTAAAATAAACTTTTATCAAAATAAACTCTATGATGTTTTAAAAATTAATTTTGACACTTCATTGAAATCATGCTCTGGATACTAGGTTGCATGTTTTAGAAAGCTCCGTATTCGGGTTTTAGGGACAACCAAAAATGTAATGGTTTCTCTAGAAAAAATCTTAAAACTAGATCTATTTTTATCCAATATTTGCCGGTAAAATATTAATATTTTTTTAAAATACTTTTAACTATGTCTTTTAATTTTTAATTATCTGAATTAAAAAAATGAATTTGAAGTTCAAAAGAAACTTCTAAAATTTTCCCGAATTCTATTTTGAAATTTAATAAACCTAATAAAAATACACATAATTTATTTGAAAACAAGTAAACTTTATTTTTTAAAAAATTAAAATTAAGATGATGAAAAGTATCTGTTTTACTGAGAACATTTACACTATTTTGATGATTCTCTTCTATTTAAGTACTTAAAGAACGACTGCATTTTCTTCAAGGCCATTCATTTCGGAGACAATTAGTTCGCTAATTTTATAAGAATATCATAAGATCAGATACTGAACTTGAATTTCTACTATTACCAAAATTTTACTATCTTATATAAGAAATTTTACGAGAAATTGCCTCTGATCTTACCAACTTCTTACTCAAAATCTTAATCCAATTCACCTACCGGGTTCACTTTAAAGTTTAATAAAATATGAAAAACAATTTGTTTGATTTGTTTATTAAAATATTGGAAACCCCCAAAAAAATTAAAATTTGAAACAATATAATCAAAAGTGTGTGCTTTTTAAGAGACTAATTCCTTCAAAATATTTTTATAAATTGTGTTCTTTTTAAAAACTTACAGAATAACTACATTTTCTCCAGGACAAGTGATTTTATAAAATTCTCTCTTTTTTTTTTGAATAAGACAAAAAAATTATTAAATTTTTTATAATAAAATAAATAACTATTTTATTGAACAAATAAATCAATATTTAAAAAATAGCTTATCTTGTAATAAAAAGAAAAAGTCCCATTATTGCACTGATTGTCAGAAAACCAACAGATCCGATTACTAGTGCCAATGTTTTTATTACCAAATTGCTTTGATGTTTAGTCTCTTTAGTAGATAATTCTCTATTGCTGATTGTACTTGGTATCAAGTTCAAACGACTACTTGTTTCCAGATTGATCATGCCGGATTGTTCGCATTCTTTCAGCTTAAACTCAAATTGACACTCTTCTATTCTTTTTTCAAATGACTCTTTATCTATCAGACATTTTTCTACGGTTTGAGTATTTATCAAATCATTGCCAAACGAATTCTTTATCAACCAAACCAAAGTGCATGAGCAGTTTGGCAAAATTTTTGATTTCAAAATCGGCACTATTAGGCGATCTTGCGGAAATTTCTTAAACAAACAAAAGTTTTGATCTCCAAAATCAAACAAACGTCTTGAATCGCTTAGGCTGAGAATCAAGTTATTTGGCAGAGACCTAAACCAGTCTGCGTCTCTTATAAACTGATCAAAATTAAACAATTCAAAAGATAAATATTTTAAGTTTGGGAAATTTTTAAATAAAAATTGATCAATTGAATTCAATCTTCCAAATATCTGCAGTGTTTTTAAACTATGAAAAACATTAGTCTCCAACAAACCATCATCAAGATTGTCTATTTCATTATTGTACAAAAATAATTGATTTATCTTTGGAGTTAAGTTTTCTGATAGGTTTTCATCCACTTTTTTAAAAACTAATTTGTTCTCTGACTTCATTGAAAAGGTTTGAAATTGATCTATGGTATTATTTCGGAACACAAACGGACATAAGCTGTTGACAAAGTTTACACTATTTGTTAGTATGATCCGTGAAAAGGTGTCAAAAATTGTCTCATTAAAATCTTTGGGCGAGCAGTTGGATCCAAAATCTAAATTGGACTCGAACAATTTGAGTTCTAAATTTTTCCATTCATTAAAAGGATTTGAATTGAAGGCAAGAATGTTGTAGAGAATGACTTGCTTGGTCACGGTTAAGCAGCTCAAATTTAAAGAAGAATCTAGCAGAATTTTTTTTGACGGTCTAAGCTCCATTGTTCTGTACTTTTGGCTTTTGATTGACTTAAAGTTTAGCTCAGAAAACGAACCAAAGTTTGTGCAATTAAGATAATTGGAAGAGCAAATACATTGAGGTGGACAACTGTGGCATTCTAGAAACTTAAATGTTAGGACTAAAGAAAAAAACAAAATTTTCATTTTATCTCTTTTATTAATGACAAAAAATTAAAATTTATCAAACTAATCACTAAACGGATAAAGTGAATGAAGCCTAGCTCTAAAATAAAAAAATTGGATTAAAATGTCAACAAGGAATTATTACCAAATACCCTTCAAAATGATTTATTCTAGAGCCCTTCTCCAAATTTTTGAATATTTCCATATCTTGATCGCTCAACTCAAAATCAAATATCTTATGAATAATTTAAAAGATTAGAGAATTAAATTTTATTTTATTTTTTAAAAAGAGGCTTAAAATTACTTGCGAGTTTTGTACTATTCGTGAGGGAGTGACGCTCTTCGGTATGACCACTATGTTGCATTGAATCAACCATCTTAATATTATTTGAGCTGGTGTTTTATTGTGCTTTTTGGCCAGTGAAACTACATCCGGATTTTCTTGGGGTACTAGATTTCCAGGCTTGATCCTTAAACAATTATTAATGAACGAACATTTTATAGAAATTTTTTTTTTTAAAAGTCATTTTGGATAAAGGTTTATTGCTAAAAAAATTTTTAAAGTTAATTTTAATTTGATAAATTAAATTGAAAATTTTTTTAAATTAAAAATACAGCTAATCTTATTACATACTTTTATACATTACACTCTAAAGTTTACTAAAATATTAAAAATAATTTATTGTTTCAAAATGTTAGAAAAACCAGATAAAAAAATTTGAAAAATTTTAATCTTTTTCTTTTTTTGCTTCTAAAAGTGTTGTAATTTTTTTTTTTTTCACTAAATAACAATAAAAATAATTGGAGCATTCTGTCAACGCCTTATCAAATTTAAAGCTTTGTCAGAGTTTGTTGCCCATCATTCCAAAGAATTCTTTAGCTTCCACAGCTGCTACAATACATTGTTTGTTCCACTTTTGTAACAAGGACCCCCAATTATTTTTATTAAAATTAATAGGAGAAGAAACAAATGATCATAATGCCATTTAATCATGACTCAAAGATTTTTACCAAGTTTGACAAAATGGTATTGCCGTTTATCTTAGGATTTTTGGCTCCTGGTGTTAATCTTTTTGACGGAAAACTTTCTATACCATTTAAGAAAGCTAAGGGCGTCTTCTTTACGAAAAAGCAACGAAATTTTTCCGTCTTTAAGATTAACACAGGCAAATTCTCTCCCAAACAAGCTCTCTATTAATAAATTCTCCTTTGTGTTATGCGAGCTATTTCTCATTTTGTTAAAGTTAAAAAAATTAAAATTACAATTAAAATTATATTTATTTATAAAAAAAATTCCTAAATTAAAAAAAAAACTTCTACTCAATTATAGGTTGTATTACATATTCCTCTCTCTTTAGATATCATCGTCTCTGATGATTCTCACTTAAAATATTATTTATGGATACATAAAAAGTTAGTTTTAATAATAATAATTAATAAAACTAAAAAAAACGTTAAATCTCTAATTCGACTACATAAAAGTTTAACTATAATTTTTAGTTCTAACAGAACAGGACTTCTTTTATCAACTCGTTTGTCGTTTCCTTATCTTGCTCGTTGCCAGCGATTTCTTTGCTTTTGACTTCTACTAATGGTTTATTGTTGTTCTTACGTAATCTGTGTTTGTAATTTAAAAGATTACAATTGCATTTAAAACATATTATAAATATAAAAATAGTGATAAAAGAACTAAGAATTAAGCTAAAATTTATTCCCAACAAGGCGTTTTTAATTGATGTTTTTATCCAACTGAAGAAGTTATCCAAACTAAATGGTAATCTTTGGTCGTAATAAGAATTATCACTATCGTCGTTGATTATTGTAATTCGAAGTCTCGATGTCTAAATTGAATATATCATTAAAAGACAAATCTTGATTGAACTTTAATGATTCAACTTCGCTGACGATTTTATTAATTGAGAAGAAATTAAGGGAGTCTGCCCAAGTAATTCCGTTTTCATTTATCGTTATAATTTTACTCATAGTAAAAAAATATTTCATTTTAAATTATTTATTTTTGTTTTTTGTTCCGTAATTCACAATGCCATTGTGACTTAAAAAAAGTCGTGTTTGAATTACAGTTTAAATTTAATTTTTTAATTTAGAAATGTTGGAGATGTTGATTTGTACCCAGGAAGCATACTTGAAGAGAAAATTTCAAATCTAGGCCTTGTATCTAGTACTTTTGCATGCATTATTAAAAGACAATTTGCTGATTTGAAAAACGGAGATCGTTTCTATTATGAAAATGGACCATCTGTAAATCCATCTGCTTTTACTTTGGGTAAAAAAAGTAGTTCTGTTCAAAAATTGTTAGTTATAAAGCATTTTTTTTCCAAGGTCAATTAGCTGAAATAAAAAAGGTTACTCTATCAGGTTTGATATGTAGCAATTATGATATTAGTTCATTGCCACAACGAGTTTTCTTTTTACCAACATTTGAAAACCCCAAAGTTTCATGTGATAACTTAAAGAATCAGATCAATTTGGATTTATGGACTGGAATTTTATGAAAATTGAAGTCCTTTTTAAATTACGCAAATCAAAACTAGTGGAATTAGATTCAAATAGTTTTTAAAAATTTAGTTCTTTCAACCACCATTTTAATTAAACAAAATATTTTATTCTATAATAAAAATTTAGAAAAAAAAAGATTTTTTAAATTTCATTTGAAGCTAATAAAAATAAAACAAAGATATAATTAAACATTTAAATCTCACAATCTATTCACTAATTCTTAATTGAAACAAAATCAATTTGACAACAATAACTATTATTAATAAAACGAATTGTTAAACGTCACTTAAACTTTTTATCTATTGAAATTGCTGATAAATTATTTTCAAATAATTAAAAAATCTAAATTTCAAAGAAAGCTATTAACTATTTAAAATTTTCAAATAAAATAATCAAAATTGGCCTATTCTTTTTTATCACTAATTTAATTTCAGCTTAATAAATTTGCTAATATTCCTACAAAATAAATTTTAGCAAAAATTTAAACGATTTTATTAGGATAAAAATACTTTTTAAATGTAAAATACTTTTTTTATTTGAAAAAAAAATTTATATATTTAAAATTGACTTCTTAACTCAAAAATAATTGTCGCCTTTTTCTTTCTTTTTGGTCTTTATCTTTATCTAGCAATTTCTTATGTGTCTTGATTTTCTATTCTTTCAATAAAAAAACTATCGGATTCACTCTCAATATCAAGTATTTTAGAAATAAGTGACAAAATTCTCTTATAATTTTAGAAAAAATTTCAAAAAAGTTAGTTTTACATGCAAAGAATTTTTTTAAATAAAAAAGATTTTTAATTTAGAAAAATTCTTATCTAATCAAAAAATTGTTTATTTATACAAATTTATTTTAAGTACATGTAGCATTTTTATAAAGTAAATTTGTCTATGAATAAAAAAGTAAGTTTAGTTTCAAAAACAATTTTTTACGAAATTGATTAAATAAACAATTTATTCGAGAATTTCTGTTTTATTTTTTTTAACTTTAAAGGTAAATTCAATGTTTTTGTTTAAAAATGGATTTGATAACCTTTTCCCTTACACAAGGACCAAATGTACAGGCAAAAAACCAATAAATTCTTAAAAGACCACATTGCTTTGAGAGGAACATTTAATTTATTAAAATAAACTTTTATCAAAATAAACTCTATGATGTTTTAAAAATTAATTTTGACACTTCATTGAAATCATGCTCTGGATACTAGGTTGCATGTTTTAGAAAGCTCCGTATTCGGGTTTTAGGGACAACCAAAAATGTAATGGTTTCTCTAGAAAAAATCTTAAAACTAGATCTATTTTTTATCCAATATTTGCCGGTAAAATATTGATATTTTTTAAAAATACTTTTAACTATGTCTTTTAATTTTTAATTATCTGAATTAATAAAATGAATTTGAAGTTCAAAAGAAACTTCTAAAATTCTCCCGAATTCTATTTTGAAATTTAATGAGCCTAATAAAAATACACATAATTTATTTGAAAACAAGTAAACTTTATTTTTTAAAAAATTAAAATTAAGATGATGAAAAGTATCTGTTTTACTGAGAACATTTACACTATTTTGATAATTCTCTTCTATTTAAGTACTTAAAGAACGATGCATTTTCTTCAAGGCCATTCATTTCGGAGATAATTAGTTCTTGACTAATTTTATAAGAATATCATAAGATCAGATACTTAACTTGAATTTCTACTATTACCAAAATTTTACTATCTTATATAAGAAATTTTACGAGAAATTGCCTCTGATCTTACCAACTTCTTACTCAAAATCTTAATCCAATTCACCTACCGGGTTCACTTTAAAGTTTAATAAAATATAAAAAAGAATTTGTTTGATTTGTTTATTAAAATATTGGAAACCCCCAAAAAAATTAAAATTTGAAACAATATAATCAAAAGTGTGTGCTTTTTAAGAGACTAATTCCTTCAAAATATTTTTATAAATTGTGTTCTTTTTAAAAACTTACAGAATAACTACATTTTCTCCAGGACAAGTGATTTTATAAAATTCTCTCTTTTTTTTTTGAATAAGACAAAAAAATTATTAAATTTTTTATAATAAAATAAATAACTATTTTATTGAACAAATAAATCAATATTTAAAAAATAGCTTATCTTGTAATAAAAAGAAAAAGTCCCATTATTGCACTGATTGTCAGAAAACCAACAGATCCGATTACTAGTGCCAATGTTTTTATTACCAAATTGCTTTGATGTTTAGTCTCTTTAGTAGATAATTCTCTATTGCTGATTGTACTTGGTATCAAGTTCAAACGACTACTTGTTTCCAGATTGATCATGCCGGATTGTTCGCATTCTTTCAGCTTAAACTCAAATTGACACTCTTCTATTCTTTTTTCAAATGACTCTTTATCTATCAGACATTTTTCTACGGTTTGAGTATTTATCAAATCATTGCCAAACGAATTCTTTATCAACCAAACCAAAGTGCATGAGCAGTTTGGCAAAATTTTTGATTTCAAAATCGGCACTATTAGGCGATCTTGCGGAAATTTCTTAAACAAACAAAAGTTTTGATCTCCAAAATCAAACAAACGTCTTGAATCGCTTAGGCTGAGAATCAAGTTATTTGGCAGAGACCTAAACCAGTCTGCGTCTCTTATAAACTGATCAAAATTAAACAATTCAAAAGATAAATATTTTAAGTTTGGGAAATTTTTAAATAAAAATTGATCAATTGAATTCAATCTTCCAAATATCTGCAGTGTTTTTAAACTATGAAAAACATTAGTCTCCAACAAACCATCATCAAGATTGTCTATTTCATTATTGTACAAAAATAATTGATTTATCTTTGGAGTTAAGTTTTCTGATAGGTTTTCATCCACTTTTTTAAAAACTAATTTGTTCTCTGACTTCATTGAAAAGGTTTGAAATTGATCTATGGTATTATTTCGGAACACAAACGGACATAAGCTGTTGACAAAGTTTACACTATTTGTTAGTATGATCCGTGAAAAGGTGTCAAAAATTGTCTCATTAAAATCTTTGGGCGAGCAGTTGGATCCAAAATCTAAATTGGACTCGAACAATTTGAGTTCTAAATTTTTCCATTCATTAAAAGGATTTGAATTGAAGGCAAGAATGTTGTAGAGAATGACTTGCTTGGTCACGGTTAAGCAGCTCAAATTTAAAGAAGAATCTAGCAGAATTTTTTTTGACGGTCTAAGCTCCATTGTTCTGTACTTTTGGCTTTTGATTGACTTAAAGTTTAGCTCAGAAAACGAACCAAAGTTTGTGCAATTAAGATAATTGGAAGAGCAAATACATTGAGGTGGACAACTGTGGCATTCTAGAAACTTAAATGTTAGGACTAAAGAAAAAAACAAAATTTTCATTTTATCTCTTTTATTAATGACAAAAAATTAAAATTTATCAAACTAATCACTAAACGGATAAAGTGAATGAAGCCTAGCTCTAAAATAAAAAAATTGGATTAAAATGTCAACAAGGAATTATTACCAAATACCCTTCAAAATGATTTATTCTAGAGCCCTTCTCCAAATTTTTGAATATTTCCATATCTTGATCGCTCAACTCAAAATCAAATATCTTATGAATAATTTAAAAGATTAGAGAATTAAATTTTATTTTATTTTTTAAAAAGAGGCTTAAAATTACTTGCGAGTTTTGTACTATTCGTGAGGGAGTGACGCTCTTCGGTATGACCACTATGTTGCATTGAATCAACCATCTTAATATTATTTGAGCTGGTGTTTTATTGTGCTTTTTGGCCAGTGAAACTACATCCGGATTTTCTTGGGGTACTAGATTTCCAGGCTTGATCCTTAAACAATTATTAATGAACGAACATTTTATAGAAATTTTTTTTTTTAAAAGTCATTTTGGATAAAGGTTTATTGCTAAAAAAATTTTTAAAGTTAATTTTAATTTGATAAATTAAATTGAAAATTTTTTTAAATTAAAAATACAGCTAATCTTATTACATACTTTTATACATTACACTCTAAAGTTTACTAAAATATTAAAAATAATTTATTGTTTCAAAATGTTAGAAAAACCAGATAAAAAAATTTGAAAAATTTTAATCTTTTTCTTTTTTTGCTTCTAAAAGTGTTGTAATTTTTTTTTTTTTTCACTAAATAACAATAAAAATAATTGGAGCATTCTGTCAACGCCTTATCAAATTTAAAGCTTTGTCAGAGTTTGTTGCCCATCATTCCAAAGAATTCTTTAGCTTCCACAGCTGCTACAATACATTGTTTGTTCCACTTTTGTAACAAGGACCCCCAATTATTTTTATTAAAATTAATAGGAGAAGAAACAAATGATCATAATGCCATTTAATCATGACTCAAAGATTTTTACCAAGTTTGACAAAATGGTATTGCCGTTTATCTTAGGATTTTTGGCTCCTGGTGTTAATCTTTTTGACGGAAAACTTTCTATACCATTTAAGAAAGCTAAGGGCGTCTTCTTTACGAAAAAGCAACGAAATTTTTCCGTCTTTAAGATTAACACAGGCAAATTCTCTCCCAAACAAGCTCTCTATTAATAAATTCTCCTTTGTGTTATGCGAGCTATTTCTCATTTTGTTAAAGTTAAAAAAATTAAAATTACAATTAAAATTATATTTATTTATAAAAAAAATTCCTAAATTAAAAAAAAAACTTCTACTCAATTAAAGACTCAAAATTATGCTTTACTCATTTTTCCAAAAAAAATTTGGAGCCAAAATTACAACGTTAAGCGCTTGTATCCTTTATTTTTTAGTCTTTTTTTATTTTAGTGGGGTTGTGAAGTTCGTTTCAATTCAGAAAAACCTGAATAACTTTTTTACTAAAAGTGATAATTTGGTTCTGTAAAATGCTTAATTTTAGCAAATTTTTTAAATGCAGTTAAATAAGTCTGCAATCTGCAATTTTCTGCAGTCAGGACTTTGACTTGTTTCAAAAATTTAAAAAAAAATTTTATTTAATAAAAAAATAATTTAATAAATATTATTTAATTACTTAAATATTATTTAAGTAATTAAATATTTAATTTTAAATGCTACTTAATGCTGTAAAATCGGAAAAACACGTTTTTAAAATCTCAGACTTCTTAATTTGAACTGGAGAACTCATTTGAAGTGTAATAATGTTTCTGAATTTTTATGAAGAATTTTTTCTAAATTATTAATTTTTTTTAAAAAATTAAAACTATTATATTTGAAAAATGCTAAAAAAAGTGATCAAACACAAATTAAAATTTCAAATGCAAATAAACAAAAGTTGATTCACCCTTTCAAAATTTTAAATTATTTAGAAAAAAGAAGAATTTTTGTATTTTTAGTTTTTGAAATTCACAATACCAATGTCTGCTGTAAAAAAATAAAAAAATAACTTGAATTATAATATATCTTGAAAAAAACTTGAAGATGTTTGATTCTATTTTTTATCTAAAATTTGTTTAAAGCATATATATATTTTATTTTTTTGTTCACTTATTTACTGAAATAGTTCATAACTATAACATGTATAGTTGTTTAAATCATGTTTTAATTTTTATATTGAAAATACATTATGACAAAAAAAATTATTTTTTTATTAAATAAAAATTTTTTTTTAAATTTTTGAAACAAGTTAAGACTTGTTATTTTTAAAAATTATATTTTCAAGTCCAAGTCATACTTTGACTTGTTTTTGACTTGTTAAAACTTTTTTTCCTGACTTTTTTACAAGTCTGCCCATTACTAATTCAGGAACAATCAGGTTTTAGAATAAATCGACGAACGGCTGATAATCTTTTCTTCCTTATTCAAAAAATTGTAGAATCATTTAATAGAAAGAAAAAAGTTTGTTCTCTATTTTTTGTTATCTCAAAAGCGTTTGATAAGGTTGGCTCGATGGTCTTATTTATAAACTAATAAAAATGAACCTTCCACCTTACCTAATGCATTGGATTAATTCATTCTTAGACTCAAGATCATTTAAAGTAAATGTAAATGGTCATATTAGTGATGAATACCATATTATTGCAGGTGTTCCTCAAGGCTCAGTAATTAGTCCATTACTTTTTAGTATTTTTTTCAATGATATACCTAAAAGAAATAAAACAAATTGTGAATACTCTCTTCTTTTTGCTGACGGCTTGGTCACATTCTACATTTTTAACAAAAAGGAAATCTAGAAAACAAGATAAACAAATACTTAGACGAATTAGAAAAATGGCTCTTCAAGTGGAAGATGAAAATATCTGTCGAAAAGTCTTGCTTCATTGTCTTCACTAAATATAACAAGGATAATATTGACTTAAATTTAAAGATATATGAAAATATAATTGAGAGTCAAAAGGAAATCAAGTTATTAGGTATAAAATTTGATTCAAAATTTACCTTTACCCCAATGGTTGATGAAATAAAACAGCGTTGTAGTTCACGGTTAAACTTAATAAAAATATTCTCAAACAAAAATGGGGTTTTAACTATTACACACTAGGAAACATATTTTAATCTTTAATCGGGTCTATAATTGATTACTCTTTTCCGTGTCTGAATTCATTTTCAGAAACAAACATTAAAAAAACTCAAGTCTTACAAAACTCAGCAGTTCATTTTATACCTTAACTAAAATACTCCTTCCAATATTGTGCATCATAAGGCCCTTAATGAACTTTAACTCTTAACTGTCTCGAATCGACTTTTTGAATTGAGCGAAAGATATGTAGCGGGAGGACTGCGTCATTCTGTTCCATTGGTTGTCAAGCTGGTTGATGAATAAAAAGCTGGTTTTGAATCAAGATATGTCGAATACCCGACCCCATTGAGTAATTGCTATCTTACTATTTCTTCTTTCCTTCCTGAACTGTTCAATATTTAAAAATTTTGCACCTGTCATAACTTACAATTTGTCTATTTTAATTGTCTTTTATTTTATATTTTAACTTATTTTACTTTTATCTTAATTTTTCTTTATATTTTTATTTTATTTTATTTTATTTCTCGGCACAGATAAAATAAATAAATAATAATAATAAGTTTATATGAGCAGGTTAATAATTATTCGTGCTTCAATATCGTTTTTTACAAACCATTCATATGCTAGATCACCATTGCATTTTAAATTTTAAAATTTGAATTTCAAATTATTATTTTAATTTTTTTTTTTTTAATTTCTTATGTCAAATTGAAGTTTCTGGTCATTTTTGAAAGCCCAATTTCAATTTGAAAAAGTAATAATTAGCTTGTAAAGTTAAAAATAACTAAAAAAATTTTGATTCCAAATGAGTAGTTAAGGTAAAATTTGAAATTTTTACTTTCAATTTTAATGCAACATAATTAATTTTTTTCATAAATTTTCAGAGTGAACTTAAAGAAGATTTAATTATTTTTGACAGGTGAGTATTATTAGGGACCCGGTCATTTTGCAGTGTTCATAATTTCATAGTGTGCTTTTTTATATCGTATAGTGTAAAATCTTATCGTATAGTGCATAATCTTATCTTGCAGTGCATTATTTTATCGAGTAGTGTAAAATCTTATCTTGTAGTCTATATTCATTAATAAATCATTTCATTGCTTTTCTTTACTAATGTTACAAAAAAACCAACAACTATATTCAAAATTTTCATATTAGCTCATTAAGTTGATTTATAGTGCAATTTTTTTACTTATGCAATTTCTTAATAGAATTTACTTAAAAAAAAAATCTATTTTTTAGATGGACTCTAAAGTTCTAAAACAATTAAAAAAATTAAACATATAAGCTAGTACAGTTTCAAATTCTCCCATGTCAACTCGTAGAACAAAATATGCATCAAACTTATTTTTTTCAAATCTTAATTTATTCTAAAATCTTTCAAATATTCAATATTCTATTCAATAATCAATAAAATATTTTTTTCAAATCGAAATAAGCTTTTTAATTGTTTATATTTGAAAAAAAAAATTTACACGACAAGATAAGCTACACTACAAGATAAGAATTTACACTATACGATGAATTGGTATACACTATGAAATTATGAACACTGCGAAATGGATGGGAGCCATTTTTTAGTTATCAAAACTCTTTCATGTTTTTAAAAATATATAGAATTATATTTTTAAATTGGTAAATGATTGAATGCTTTTATAAATTTCAATTGAACATTCAAAAATGATCAGAAACTTCAACTTGTTCTATTATATGATTTTCTACTTATCAATAAAGACTAATTAAATCAATAAAAACTATTACCAATTTTGCTGAGGTGTGTATGTAGTTGATCTAAGGGATCCGTAAGCTACAATTCCAATGTTCTGACTGTTGCAAAATTCCACCAATTCTCTATTCTGAAAATAAGGGTTCACTTCAACTTGGTTACAAACTGGTCTTATTTTGCACATGGCGAGTATTTCTTTGGTTTGCTCAATCGAGAAATTGCTGATGCCAATTGACTTGCACTTTCCTTGACGCACTAAATCTTCCATCACCAGCCAAGTTTCAGTAAAGTGCACATTAGAGGGAATAACTTGATTATTCTCATCCATCGGTATGTCTTCAGCTCCCTCCTTTTTAATTAAGTATTGATTAATTTTTGAAAAATAAATAAATTTGCACTTTACTTTAAATCCCATGGGCCAATGAATCAAATACAAATCAATGTATTCGATACCAAATCGTTTGAGTGTAATGTCAAGACAAAGTGGAACTCTTTCTTTAGAGTGAAAGTTATTCCAACATTTGCTCACAATAAAAAAATCTTCCCTTTTGAGAGTACCATTTGATTCAGAAATCGCCTCATGGATTGCTTTTCCAATAATGTGCTCATTTTGATAAAAATAAGCTTTTTTATTAAGTTAGAAGTACTTTTTAAGGTAATTTTATTAAAATAGTACCACAGTCAAAGTGTCTATAACCAGCTGAGATAGCCGCTTTCACAGCAGTCGTGAGCTCGTTTTCATCAGTCGAGTCATATGTTCCAAAGCCTAGCAGAGGGATATGGATACCATTTGAAAGCTCCATGGTTGTTATTTTATTCAACATTTTTTGATTTTTTGGTTTCTATATTTTAAAGCTTTATTATGTTTTATTTTATACATTTATCTAGAAAGCTCTCTAGAGACATAAAAAATTATTTTTATTAATATTTATTTAAGTAATCTCATTATCATTTATTTTTAGTGATAGAATTTTGAAGCATTTTTTTTTCTATTGAATTTTTCACTCATATGATTTGAATTTTGCTTCAAAAAAATTAAAATCATTCTGAATTGTTATTTAAATTTTGGGAGAAATTTAGTTTGGGGGAGCTGATATTTTCTGGAAAAAAATAATTTTTGAAAAATTTGGATGCTCAGCCAAAAATTAAAAAAGAGAAAGAAAAAGTGGTCAATTAATTTTGAATAATTTCAACAGAATCTAAACCTTAAAATGAAATGGATATCTGGTCAAGTGGGTTACACTTAAAAGAAGTGTAAAGCCAATTTTATGGAAAAGAGAAATGAGAAAAAGAAGATTTAATAATGTTTTCACTACAAATTACTTGATAAAAGGACCTTCAAGTATTATTAGCTGAGCTGCAAAAAATTTTTTTAGACTAACTTCAACATTGATTTGAAATAATAGGGAGCTTAAAACAAACTCAGAAAAATGAAGGTTTTTTGGAGAACACTTATCACCAAAGTTTAGCCCTACCTTTGACTTAATAAAAAAAAAAATTCAAAATAATTAATTACAAATTAAACTTTTTCAAGGAGCATAACCATTTTGTTTTTAACAAACCCATTTGAATGAATGAATTACTTTTTACTCTAAAAATATTGAGAAATGATGCATCATCAGGACCTGATCAATTATACAATCACATGTTATCTAAAAATACCTTATATGATTTAATTTCTATTTTCAACCTAAGTCTTGAACAAGGAAAAATTCCTAAAGTGTGGAAAATCGAAAACATTACTATGATCCCAAAGAAATTTTACCAAACAGAGGATCCTTCTAATTACAGGCCTATACGTGTAACAAGCTATCTTGAAAATAATCCTTAAACGCACTATTAACCTAAGGATACAATTTATTTCTTTCGAAAAAAATTGCTTGCTTATTTAGAAGCAATCAGATTTTTGGGAACAACCAAAAAATGATGTTTATCTTTTTTTTCTTTTTCAAAAAGTTGTTGAATCCTTTAATAGATAGAAAAAAGTTAACTGCTTATTTTTATTTATTTATTTGTTTATCTGTACCGAGCTAATGCTCCTTCAGAGTAAAAATATATATAAAAAAATAAAAATAAAGTTAAATAAGAAAAAAATAAATAAAAATATTAAAAACGGATAAAAAGTCTAAGTAATAAAAAAAAAATTAAAAAAAGTTTGTTGGAATTAAAAGACAAAAAAGTTTTTAATGTAAGAGAAAGTTTAATTTATATCATAATTATTTTAGTTACGATAATTATTATTTAATTTACTTCTTTCTTAATCTTTTTTAAATAACAACTAACATGTCCTTAATTGGACTTTGTTAAATAAATAATAATAATAATTAATTAAGATTTCGTCTAACAAAAATGGGGTCTAAGTTACAGTATTCTAGGAAACCTGTAAAAATCTTTAATTGGATTTATTAAAAATTATTCTTTCCCATATTTTATATTGCATCGACTCAATATGCTTGTCTAAACTCATTATTAGAAACAAGTATAAAAAAATTAAAGTATTTATAATACTGTAACAAGGTCTATTCTAAAACCTTCAAATCTTCAAATATTCAAACATGTTTAACCTGTCACTCTGTATTTAAATACATCTATTTTTTAATTTTCTATAATTTTACCTTTTTATTTTATTTAAATTTATTTTGATAATTTTTTTTTATGTTATTGATTTTGAAGGAGCTTTAGCTCGGTACAGATAATCAAATAAATAATAATTAAGAGTGATTATCACATAATTAGCTATTTTTTTTAATTTATAATGAATTCATTTTTTAATTAATAATTTTATATCAAGTTAATATTTTATTATTAAATAATGGCTGTTATTATTTAGCTTTTAAAAAAAATTAAAAATTTACATTCTCAAAATTTTGATTAATATAATAACAAATTATAAACCATTCGTAATTTGAAGATATATAAACAGTTCTAGTATTTTTGAAGAGTTGAAAGAAAGCCAAGTTAAAAAAAAGTCGAATATTGATTAAGATTTTTTGAGAGTATACTTAAAAAGCTAATGGTGATGTAGCTTGTTCAAAGAAATAAAATATTTTGAAATCATATCTTTTTTAAACGGAGAACGCTCCGGTAAATTTTTAACTCAATCCTATTAATATTTGTCTTCTAGGTAAGAAAAATTAAAATTCTGTTTTTTTCAAAATTTTTACATTTAATAATATTTTTGAAGTAAATAAAAATTGATCTTATATTATACCATTCAACTAAGTTTATCTATATTAAATTGTTTGTTTTTGTTTGCCAACATTCATATTGAATTCTTACGATTCAAGATGTCTTTTAAATAAAAATTCTTCAAAACCAATATAACTTGATCGTATGGCTAAACTTTTATTTAATCAATGTAAAATTTCGTAAGATTATCTTTGCGGTACTCGAATAAAATTTTAAAATTAATTAACAAAAAAAACTATAAAAACACTTTAGATGTGCTGATTTTTAACAAGAAAAAAACTTAAAATGTCAAAACTTATTTTTTTGATAGCAGCAACTTTAATTGCAAGTAATTAATGATAAACTTGAAATTTCTTAAAGAAAAGTTCCATTTTTTCTCATAGACTTAACAGCTGTCATAGCTCTTACATTAGATGTACAAATTTTAAATATTTACTTTTTTAAATGATCTTTAAATGTTAACATTTTCTTAAAGCTCGATTTACTTATGCAGGAAAAAGAGGTGATGGTGCCGATTTGTACAAGGATGCTAGAGGCAATACATGGGCTCTTGAAGGAAACCATTGGAACATATTATTTCCTTGAATTGAATTAATTTTAGCTTTAAATTTAGTTTGACTAAATAAATTTATGAATTATTTGTTTGAATTTCAAGTCAAAATTTTATAAAAATTTTAGTTTATTTTGCAAATTGACCGATTGATATTTTGCGAAAAAAAAATTTTATTTAGAAAATTACATTTTATTAGATGGAATAATTTTTTTTATTCGAGGTAAAGCTCTTTTAGAATAAAATATAAAATAAAAATCAAAAAGAGAGGAAAAAAAAAAAAAAGTTAAATAGTTTAAAATAAAATGAAATTAAAAAGAGAAAATAAAGAAGACATTGTAAAGAAGCAATTACTCAGTGGAGCCGGGCATCTGATGAATCTCATTTATTTAAAAAAAAATAGATAAATAAAAAATAAATATTTAAATTATGATTTATTAAAGGCTTATATTTTTTAATGATATAAATTTTTTTTATTGGTGATACAAAAAAATAAAAATTGGTTTCTGATCTTCTCCTCAACAAAGATTCACAATTTCAGACAGCTTTCAACATTGCTGTTGAAAAAATGGGCCGCACATAATCTCTAATGTGTAGATCTATTTGGCAAATATTTTGAAGAACAATGGTTGACCGAATACAATTAAGTTAGGTTTGAAGTTTTTGCCAAGTAAAAACAATAAAGGCTTACCATACATTCCGAAAGAGGCTGTATGGTGAATTTTTAAAAAACTTGGTAGCCAACAAACTTTTAATAAGATGGTCACTAGATAGATCACCAGATTACGCTTTGCCAATCCAATTTTGTACACTACCAATCGTCAATCTCTCAGATCGGACATTGGGAATATCAACACCAAGATATAGAAATTTCAGAAAAATCTTCTGAAGTTTCGACTTACTTTGTACCCTCAAAAAGCTCATTAGATAAAAACTTAGATAAACAGAGTATTCAATTTTTCAAAAGTAATTTCAATTCAATTTTGGTTGGAGACCACAAAAAATGGTTTATTAATGTTAATCCGATTTGGACTATTGAATTAAATCATGAAAATTTTATAAGAGGCTCATGCACATATCCATGATGGCGAAAAAACATATATTTGCAAACATATTGTTGCATTTGAATGTCGTGATAAAGGCCTGAAATGGCATCCAAACGCTAAAGATGCGCCTTTAGGAGAAAACAGAAAAATGGCAGTCCTGCAAACACCAAAAAATCAACCAAAAGAAACTATTACAGAAACTTTATTTAGAACCAGAAAGAAACCGAAAGCTTAATTGACATAAAGGAAAATTTGAAAATGTTGCAACACAAGCAAAAAAAAGCGAGGAAGACCTGCAGGTTCAAAAAATAAACAAAATTTTTTAAATCAAGTTGCTAATGGCTCTAAAAAATCAAAAAAAAAGTTATTACTGAAAATGTAAATTTATTATCAAACATATTTATTTAAAAAATTTCAAAAACTAAATTTTCTTTTCTTTTTTTTGATACCTAAGTCTGATATCAATTAATGAAAAAAAAACTATTAATAAAAAAGAAATGATCCCAAATAAAAATATTTAATATTTTTTGATTTAATATCTAAACATTTTGACACCTAAAAAAATACTTTCAGTCCCTGAAAAATAGGGTCCGTTATAAACAAATAAATTAAAAAAATCATATTTTTCTATTCAATTTGACTGAAAAATTATGACTATTTTTGACAAAAGGGGACTCGGCCACTTTTAATTTTTGGACCTCAGCTCCTCTCTGGATACGCCGCTGGTTCCAAGCCAAAAAATTTCTTTCATTGACTCTCTCCTACAATAGCTCTTAAATTAAAAGAAAATAATAAAAATGTTTTGAAAATAACAGAGTTGTTTAAAAGTCACAAGTATTAAAGTCATGACTTACTTGTTGGAAAAAGTTTATGATTTCTAAAGAATATTCATAATGTATAAGAAATATTTTTTAATTTAAATAAAAAAATAAAGTACTTTAAAAATTATTTATTAAATAAAGATATTAAGTCAAAATAAAATCGTTATTAAATTTTCTTAAAAGAGTCTTGAATCATTGTGTAAGTTCAGTTCTGGCCAACATGGACTATTAATTTCTTACATAAGCTTAATAAATTAAATCAAAGACAAAATGAATCATTTTTGGTAATTAAGTGAAAACTTGCAAAGTTAAAACCAAAAAATTATATAATATTTAAGTAATTATTTTTAATTTGACATTTCTTCAGTAAATTTGACAAAAAAACATAATATTTGACGTTCTTTTTAAAATTTGACAAATGATCAAATAAAATTTGACAAAACAATTTTTTTTTAATTTGACATTTCTTTGAAAAATTTGAAAAAAAAACATTTAACATTGTTTAAAATATAATTTTTTTTTTTACTAAAATATAATAAATTTCTTTTACACTCTGATCCCCGGCGTGTCACTTTGACCCTTTTTCAAGACATTCCTTCAAAAACTGAGTTAAATTTTTTTTTCAGTTTTTTTTTCCCCGAATCTAGTTATTAAAAACTAAAAAATTAAAAAATTAAAAAATTTCATTAAAAAATTTTTTTTTCCTGAGCAAAAAAAAAGTATACGTTAATCACCAGTCGTGTCATTTTGACACGACATATCTTTTGACAGTAATTTTAAGCTTTGTACAAATTTTGAAACATATGATGCTTTTTCTTCTTGATGCTTGTAAAACCTTAAATAATAATTGAAAATAAAAACAAAAAGTCGAAACGTTTAGCTGCACTTAAAGCCAAGGAACAACTGGAAAAATTTAAACAAATAAAGTGGATAATTTCTGTATTTTTTTATCTGGCTTCATTTAAATTAATCTTGACTTTATTTATTTTTTTTTACATATACGAATTTTTAATACTAATGCAAACATTTTTTACGTAACTAATAAACATTACTTTGACTTGTTGGTAAAAATAAATAAAGTACAAGTCACGACTTGGAAACTTAAAACTAATTATTAATTTATTTAACACTCAAATACCCAAAATTTCTTATACCGTTAATCCCCAGTCGTGTCATTTGACACGACTACTTCACGAATCAATAAAAAATTATCTAAAAAATATTTTTGAAAAATTTTACAAAGTCAAAGAACAAAGTCTTGACTTTATGACTCATTGAGGCTTTTTTCTTGACTTTTGTACAAGTCTGGAAAATAATAAAATGAATAAGATCAGATAATGGTGCAGACAAAAACTTTTACTTTTTTAAAAATATTTTTTTTCTCTGTTATATATTAATTTTGAAACTGTTATTTTTGTAAGATATTTTTAAAATATCAAAAAACTTCACTCGAGTCCCGATTTTAATAAAACTAAAAAAAATTTTCTCAAAAATGTGTTACCTAGATTTATGTGCTCCAATTTCTGACATAATCAGGTCTGAATACTTTTAAAGAAATAAACTTTCAAATAATATTTTTTGTTGGATATCCATATTAGTAATCAGTCTATTGAATAATGAAAAATTATCATTTAAAGGAAATAATTTCGAAAAAAAGTCCACCCCGCACAGAAACCAGAATAAATTATCCATTATCACATGTTGAATAAAATTTTCATTTATTGTTCAAATATTATGTCTAAAAGATTATGCTTATTTTTCCGCAAGTTAAACCAGACTCAATTTACCAGCACTTTTTTTGTTTCTATTCTTTTTGAGTAAAGCTATTAGACTGGCTTACAAAATAAATTATGCTAAAACTAAACAACAACTAAATAAAATAAAACAAAGATTTTTTTTTAATTTTTTAGTATTAATTTTTTATAAATTAGCTAAATAATGTCTCGCGAGTTCTACGATGTGGAAAAGCAAGTGCATCGTGAATCCGAAGGCCAAGACACAATAACGCCGCTCACCAACGCCTTTTTCATCAAACAAATTGGCAGACTGAAGAACCTGAGCGCCTCGAACAAGAGCCTCAGCTCGATACATTCGTCAAGCAGCCTTTCAAATGGCGCAGCGAACCCGGTCGAGTTTGAGTTCGAGACCAAGAGCATGATGAGCGACGCGGTTCATTTTGGCAGAGCCAAGAACCGCCTCGACATACCGCGCAGCTTTTTGTCCATATTCAGATCGGACAAGGCCTCCAAGACAAGCATCTCAGAGTTGTTCAACGAGAGCGTCCGCTTGTCGCCCACCTTCGAGTCCAAGAGACAACCGGACGCCGACGACCTCAATCTCAACACCACATTCTACTCAAACATCACGTCACACACCATCAAGCAGTCAGCTCAAAATTTGAATCAAACAGACAAAGTTTTCGACGCCCTGTCCAACATCATAATTGCCAACACGGCCTCCAACCATCAGGTCAATCCAGTCCCCTCCAACAACTACTTTCAAAATGGCAAAATTCACCTGGACAATGAGTTCATCGAAAATGTGAAGCTGATCGTGAGAGAAAATGAGGCGAACAAAAAACGCAAAATAAACAAGTCCAGGTTCATGTGCAGCCTGGTCACTTTCTTGTTTTTTGTTCTCATGTTTCTGCTCATTTGCTATTTTTTGATCACTCTTAATTCCATAGCGAACAATTTCAGATTGAACATTCGCTATAAACTTGATCTCATCAAGCCTTCATTTAATGTTAGCAGCATTTAGCAAGAAAAAAATTGTAAATATAAAAAAATATTTAATTACTAATTGTGTTATGAAGAATTTTTCAATAGGGTTTTTTTTTTTTTTTTTTATTTTTTTACAAATGCGCTACTAAATTTTTTAATTAAATTTTCTAGAAAATTTAAACTCTGGTAATATTTTCAAAGTTATTTTAAAAACATGTTTAAAACTGCATCAAAAATAAAATGTTTCATGTTAACTAATTTCAGTCACTTTAGGCGTTTGATGGGCGCCTTCGATTTACGAAGGTGGCCTCGCTTCTCTTGCCTAGACAGACTCTCTAATATCCACATTTTATCTCTAATTGATTGAAATATTTATTTTTTAGATTTTTAATTTAAAATACATCGGTTTTTATTACCCGAGTTGACCAATGCCCGCAACACAGCAAAAAGACTGAGCTGGACATAGATTTTCAATTGAAGCCTTTGAATGCAACATTCGGCATGATTTAACAACGAGTTTTAAATTGCACTGATAAGTTTTCTTGCAGATTTGAAGTTGAATCTTTCCACTTAAGTGGAAAGTGCTTGGTTTTTAAAGAGAATTTAAAAATGGAGGTCTCCTCTGTTGACCAATAGATTTGGTTAGCAGAGTGTAGGACATTTTGTTAGCAAAATATTTGGTTATCTCTGACGATAACATAATTCCACACTTGATAACAAATGTGTATATTTGACTGATAACTAATTTATTCCTGATATAGCATGATATGTTTTAATCGCATAATATTTAGCTATTACTGAAAAAAGTACTAGTCCAGGAGGTGAAAAATATTAATTAAGGAATGAACATCGAGGGATACAACAGCTTGATCAGGATACTATTAAAATATTTTTTTTATCATAATATTAATTTATTTTATTTTTTTGTTTATCTGTACCTAGCTAATGCTCAATTATAATAAAATTATAAAAAAAAAATTAATATTATGGTAAATAAAAGGATAAATAAGTGATTAAATGATATTTATTAGAAAAATTTTTGACAACTTAAAAATTTTATTAATAAGATATTAAAAAAATTAATTAAAATAAAGTAAAATAAGATAAAAAAAAATATAAATTATAAAAAAAAAGGATAAATAAGTCTAAGTAATAAAAAGAAAATTAAAAACGATATGTTGAAATAGCTAAAGGTTAGACATGTTTAAATATTTAAAAGTTCAGGAAAAAAAGAAAAAATTGTTTGGTAGCAATTACACAATGGAGTTGGATATTCGATGAATCTTGATTCGAAACCTTCATTCCACCAGTCTGACGACCAGTGGAACAGAATGACTCAATATCTCTCACTCAACTCAAAGAGTCGATTTGAAACTGTTAGTAGTTTAAGTTTATTGAAGGCCTCTTGGTGCATAATATTGGAGGGGATATCATAATTCAGCTTCAAAATAGATCAAGCTGCTGAATTTTGAATAACTTGTATTTTATTGATGTTAGTTTCTGAAAATGAATTTAAACAAGGAAAAGAATAATCCAAGATTGATCCTATCAAAGATTTGTAAAGATTACCAAATACTTTTGGTTTTAGACCCCATTTCCTATTTAAGAGATATTTTATTATATTAAGCCTTGAATTACAGCACTCTTTTAATTCATCCACCATTGGACTAAATATAAGTTTGGAGTCTAGAGTGATTCCTAAGGATTTGACATTTTCTTCATTATTTAAATTGTTACCATTAATTTTAAGGTCAAGATTAATTTTAACTTTTGATTTTTTTCTCAAAAATCATGTAACATGACTTTTCAACAGAAATTTTCATTTTCCATTTGAAAAGCCATTTTTCAACTTCTTTAAGGTACTTAATGATCATTTTTTCAAGATTTCCTATCTGTTTGAAAATAAAAAAAAGTAGCCAATAAGAGAATATTGACAGTTTGTTTTCTTTTTTTTTTTTTTTTGCCCCTTCAGGGTTGTGTTTATTAAAATAAAAGAAATAAAATTGAAAAAAAAAATGAATAATAAATAAGTTAAATTTTACAAGTAAATTAAATAAATAAATAAATACATAATTTCAGTTTTAAATTTTGATATTTTTTTTTTTTTTTAATTTGTTTCTTATAGGAATGTCATTTATAAAAATGCTGAAAAGAAGTGGACTAATTACTAACCCTTGTGGAACTTCTGCTTTAATAGAGTATTGATCACTTAGATGACCATTTACATTTACTGTAAAAGATCTTAAATGCAGAAACGATCTTATCCAATAAATAAGATAAGGCGGTAGATCAATTCTAATAAACTTGTAAATTAGTCCATCGTGCCAAACTTTATCAAAAGCTTTAGAAATGTCAAAATATAGACAACAGACTTTTTTCTTTCTATTAAAAGACTATACAACTTTTTGAATAAGAAAATAAAGATTACCAGCTATGGGTCTAAGTTTTCTAAATCCTGATTGCTTACATATAAGTAATTTATTGACGATAGTAATTAGGGTTTCATTATGAGAAGATTTCTTAGGGATCATGGCTATACTTGCTATTTTCCAGGATTTTGGGACTTGGCCTAGTTCCAAATTCATGTTAAATAGTTGACTCATTTCAAATAAAGTCTCTAAAGGTAAATTTTTTAGCATTAGGTTGTGGATCCGATCTAGACCAGAACTCGCTAGTTCTTTGAATTTTTTTAAGGCTTTTGCAATTTCTAAGAGAGTGATAGGCTCATTAAAATTATTTTGTACCTCTTTAAAAAATGGTTGAATTTGTCTGGAAGATTTCTTTGATCTGAACTTATTTATTTTCCTCCAAAAAGGCCTATTACACAATGGATTTTTTCCTGTTTTATTTATTAACTCGAGTCAGTTATTGTTCTAAAATTCTTATAGACCTAGACGTAGCTCAAATGTAAGCTTATTAAAAGCTACCTTAAGAGAAGGACATCTAGATTTTTGGAAAGATCTTCTTACTTTTCTTCGTTCCTTAATTAATGTTACAATATTTTTTGGTAAGCTAGATTTAAAATATCTTTTGGGAGTGTAGGGGTCCACTTTTTTCGAGCAGCATGAATCTTTTTAGAGATTTGTTCATTTAGCTCGTCAATATTTTCCGTATAACTATTATGCTGACTAGAAGACTAAAGTAAATCTTGGTAGAGTCCCCAATTTGCCTTTTTAAAATAAAAATAAAAATTTGAACAATTAACTGTTGTAATATTCTAACCCTTTTGGTGAATAGCTTAAATAATAACGGTTGGTTGTTGTATCTGTATAAATATTTTATTCCATAAAATAAAACTAAAAACAATAATAAAGAAATCACATATATTAATATGTTCCATAGAAAAAACAAAGCTTATAAAATTTACAACAACTTATCCTCAATCTAAATTATCCCTATTCAAAAAATATAATTATATCAAACAAAGAAAACTAAAATGAAACTTGTAATATAATATTGCAAACATTAATTAAGAAACACTTTGATTTAAAGTCGAAATATTACAAACTGTAATAACATGCTCAACTGAAAGATGTGCTTGAATAGGAAAACGATCACTCAACATATGATCATCTATTAGAACCTTAAATTCAACAACTTTATCTGAGAGTCAAAATTGTATTAAAAAGATATCTAGCACTTAATAATATTCTGTCTTAAATTTTTTATATGTTGGTGTTTTATCATTTATTACTGAGAGGTTAAGCTTGTTAATAATTTTCTCCAAGAAAATGCCATTCTCATTTTCTCTATAATAACCTTAACTTATAGTTTTCGCATTCAGATCATCTCCCATTTTAAATTTTTTCACATTTCCTTGAGATATCTAGGAAAAAGTCGAAAGAGGGTTGAATATTTGGTTGATTGTAAAGACTACAAACAATTGTGTAATTACTAACCTGTTCTTAGATATATATATTTATTATATTGTCAACAAAATTAATTAATTTATAAAATTTTTTTTTTTAAATATTTAATATTAAATATTTTTTGACTAGATCTAAATTCATAGACATGAAAAGTATTTTACAATCAGTTGACCCTGTTATATTACAGCCAGATGTTTTACAACTCCAGTAGAGGAAGAATAGTTATTTCAATATGTTTATTGAAATGTGTTTATTCAAGTTTTAAAAAATTATAAAGATGAAAATTTATTAAAAACTCTTGACAATATTTCAGATATTTTTAGAAACAGTAATTAGTTCAATGTAATTTTTTTTTCGATAATCAACTACTCTATGAACATTTTCTACGAAATAAAAATTCTATTAAATTTATTCTATGAATAATTATCTATGAAATGAATTCTATGAAAAATTAATCTATGAAACACATTACTCCCTTTTTTTGACACTGCTATTTTTAGTGTTTGCTTTTTTAGTCTTGATTCTTTAAAAGTTTTAATTTAATCAATGCTAATTTAACATAGCGTCATAAATTACGGATAACAAAATTATGTTATCACTCCGATAACATAATCGGTTGGTAAAAAGTTTGACAAATAAAAAAATTAAGTGAATTTATTAATAATATTAATAATAAATAATAATATTCTTCTTTAATTAACGCTATTCTTCATTCTTCTTTAATTATTAAGTGAATTTAATTAACGTATTTCTTTTTTTATGGCAAAAAAAGGAAAAAAATAATAAAAAGGAAAACGACTAATAAAAAGTAATTTGAAATAATTCTTTTTTATTTTTTTAACCATAAAAAAAAGAAATACGTTAATTAATTTCACTTAATTTTTTACTTATCAAACTTTTGGACATATTTTTAGAATCCGATGGGATGATTTAGACTAGAAGCAACAAACGACTCGTTTTGACTTGAATATACCACGATACTCATTTTGACGCCAAACGTAGTATATTTGAGTATCGTAGTAATATTTAATATTTTAATATTTGAGTATCGTTGTATAATTTTTGCATCTAATAGATTAAGGGTTAAAAAAATGAACAGTAAATTAGAAAAGTTATTAAGTGCAATAAAAATACGTCAAATAATTAATTTTATTAGATTAGAGGATTAAAAACGTGAAAATTTAAAAAAATAAAAATTGAAATAACATTATAATTTGTTGGTCAAATTTTAAGATTTAATTTCAAATTTTTTTTAAACAGTCAAAATAAAGATAGCAATTAAAAAAAATGTAAGTTTGATCGGCATCTTGAAGTTGATGATCAATTCAAAATATCATTTCAATTCAAAAAGTTTATCTTAAGATATTAAAAAAATCTTTGATTTAATTAAAATAATTTTAATGTAACATGATTAACATGTTATGTAGATTTAAAAAAGCAAAAAAATTTTAGAAAAACATTGTCTCAATCCATTGTTAAAATCGATATTTAATTTATTTTTGTGATTTTTTTAAGTTTATTTTCATTTTATTTGGAATTCATTATTTGAATTTCATTTTTAAATTTAATTTTGAATGCTAGATACAAATACTTTTGCAATAAAAAATTCAAATAAACTTTACAAAAAATCAGGTAATACATTTAAATATAAAAATAAATTTTAACAATGGATTGAGAAAATGTTTTTCTAAAATTTTTTCGTTTTTGTAAATCTACATAACATGTTAATCATGTTACATTAAAATTATTTTAATTAAATCAAAGATTTTTTTTAATATCTTAAGATAAACTTTTTGAATTGAAATGATATTTTGAATTGATCATCAACTTCAAGATGCCGTTTGATCATTGAATTTTTCAATTAATTTTTTAGCCCTTAAAAACAGAAATTCAGGGGTTGCTACCGTTTGAGATCCATCTTTTTACTCCACACTTGCACCGCAAACTCTAGATGAGGTCTTACCATGGATGTTTATAATTTTGCCCATAAGTTTACTATCTCTTCTTCTTCTATACTTATGAAACGTTCGCTTAAGCATTCCTAGAATCTTATTTGTTTTTGTAAAAAGAAAAATTAGCTGAAGAATAAACTATAGTCCTGCTAAAAATATCAATTCTTTAAAATTGAAGAATTTTACCAAATAAAAGACATTTTTAGTTTTTTTTTCAGTTTTGAGCTTTTTAAAAAATGAGTAGGTTACTATTTCTTTTCCCGAAATAATTCCTGATATTTTTTGTTAAATTTCAGCAAATTCTCTACAAAATGGTTGATATTAAAATAAAAAAAAGACTCGAAGTTTGTTGACGATAATGATTTTTAATGAATTTTTATTAAAAAAAACCTGAAGTTGCAAATAGTATCTTAAGAACAAGGTGTTTTCTCATTTACTACCTTTGAAGAGCTTGAAGATTAAAATAGAATTTGTTAATAAGCATAAACATGGTCGACTTAAATAAGTTTGTAACTCTAGTAAAGTTACAATTTATTATTTAATAAATAATCTGATAACACTTTAAATTTAATTGATAAATTAATAAAATGTAATATTAATCTAATATTTGCTGTTTATTGTCTGATGCGTTATTAAGATTTTTTGATGCGCTTTTTGAAGTCCATTTATCACATTTGAAATCTTTATGAAAACTCATAAAACCAAACGAATAAAATGGACCAAAGTCGAACAAAAGCCTCTTAAAAAATAAGACATTTTTAAAGATTTTTTTTTTGATTTAATTGCAAAAATCTAAAATTTCTTTTAAATTTCTCTTAAAAAACTCAGCATTAAATTTTACATTCATATCAAAATTGCTTTCTCATATCTAAAAAAAATTTTGCAAAGGAAAAAAAAATGCGTAATTAGATTTTATTTCTTAAAATAATGCTTTGAAACTTTAAAGAACTGTAAATTTTTCTTTCTATGAAATCTGAAATTAGTTTTAATTTTTTTCTCTGCTCAAAATTTGAATTTTCTATTTATTTTATCAAGATCTTACTGAAGTCGTTTCCGTTCCTAATTAAACATTTTTAATTTTTTACAGGAAAGTGGGTTACATTTTTTTAAATATTGTTTATAATCAATTTCCAATACTACCCGATTTTACTCTGTTAATTATTCACATCCCGTTAAAAAAATTGAAAAATTTTTAAAGAATTTGTTAGAATTGATTTTTTAAATTAAAATTCTTAATTATTGCTGAAAATATTTTAATGATAAATTTTAACTTGTCAAAATATAATATATAACTTATAGAATTATGCAGACTTGACTTGACTTGACTTAAGACTTGTGACTTAAAAACAACTCTGGAATTATGCTTATTTACTTACAAGGATGAGTTTGTTGACTGTAGCTTTTTAATTAAATAATAACTTTCTTTATTAAAAAAGGAGATAAAAAATTTCTGAGAAATGTTTGTTCAGAGTTAAAAAGTTGACAACAATTTTTTAATTTCATTTAATTTGCACATTTTAAAAAAACCTTTTTTTAAAATTTAATCACTTTTTTGTGACTTAATTAAACTGCTTTAAAAAATAATAATTTATTTAAGATTTTATTTAATAGCAGTTCATCATTTGTAGCATAGACAAATAAAAATAGTAGAACAAGAAAAACTGGAAATAGAAAAAATGAAAATAATCATGATATTAAAAATTTTCCACATTTTTTAATACTAAAAGAATTCAGCAAGATTTTTTATCTTTCAAAAAAAATCACTCAGTAATCAATAATAATAAAAACATCTTAATTGACTTTATTTGGTGATAAATAATTTAGAGTACTACAAATTCTAGAATTGAAAATTAAATTAATTGTTTATTTTCAATTCATTTTTAACTTGATTTGATTTCAAAATTTAATCTTATAATATTTTAATAAATTTTAGTTATAATTCTTTTAATATAATAAGATAATTACATTTTAAGCATTCAACCTTTTTTTAGTAGTAAAAAATCTAAATAAAGACTAAAAATTCAAATCAATTCCATTTTATTAATTTAATAATGTCAAATCTTCTGATTCCGGGTCTCATTAATGCGATTGGAAATTTCAGTGTATTTTCAAATTTCTGTAAAATAATTAGTCTTTTCTCTGCTTTTAAAATTTAGAAACTTATATCGGATTAATTATTGGATTCCAAAAAAATTACTATTATTTATTAGTTAATAATTTTGCATTGACAGAATACTCTGAGCAGTAGCACCAGAAAATTCCCTGCAATGGTAAAATGTGGGTAAACAAAGAATTATTTAAATTGAATAGTTTCAATGGTAAAAATTTTATTAAATTAATTAATTCAAGAATAGACTGAATTTTTTTCTTTTTTTAGGTTATTTTAATTTAAGATAGAAAAAAAATTCTAATTCAAATCTGTTTTGTTTTCGTCTACTAAGAATCAATTTTCTAGGCTGATTTTTCAGCTAATAAGTTCAACAGAATGAAAAATATGATCAATTGGCCACAATTTTAATCAGAACATGTCAGGTAAATAATGTTACTAGTGGTCAAAAAATTGGCCAGTCTCAGAATTCGTTTTCAAAGCTTAAGTTGCTGACGGACCAAAACATGTTCTTTGTACCAACAATATACTGATTCTGCAAAACTCTGCAATATCTTCAAATTCAGAAAATTGTGAATTTAGGATATAATATTATATTATAAATCCAACTCAACTATAAGTGGTGGTACTTAGGATGTATCAATTGCTACAATTTACGGAACATGTTTTGGTCGCTCCGAATAAAAGTTCTGGCGTTTTTATGTTTTGTTCCTGTTTTTGTGCCAAAATTCACAATGCCGAAAAAAGATTATATTAGAAAAAAAATGTTGTATTAAGATTTTATTTACTTAAATGTTAACTTTTTATCAATTTTAAAATAAAATATTCAATTTAATTTTTCTTTAATTAAAATGTTTAGTTTTAATCTTGAGTCAAAATCATGCATTATTTTTTCATTGTTGTTAGTTATTGTCTCAAAACAAAACATCTCTTGTTGTACGTGCACCTTGATTTTAATCACGGATAAAAATTTAGTTGATCTTAATCAAATTTGTTTTGTTTTCAAATTTTTTTTTCCCCTAAAACAAAAAAACGCCAGGATTAACGCCTGTTTTTTTTTATTTAATAGAATTAATCTCCGTTTTTTTGTAACCATTACTTAAGATTTTTAAAGACAATAAATTCGTTAAAATTACATTAATCAAATTTTTTATAAAATTTTTAAAGTTTACTACCGCTTTCAACAGCAGTAAGCTTTAAATGGTAAAAATTACAACTTAAATCAATTTATTAACAAACTCTTTTTCAAATTTTTGATACAACATCACCCTTAAGTTCTAAACTAAACTTCATTTCGTTATTGAGCGAATTACTGATTGGTAAAATTAAAATAATATTTTAATATAAAAGTTGACTTTTTGAATTTTTTATTTTGAATTTTTTTTTATTTTCAAGATCTAAGCATTAGTGTTAGAAACTTCAAAAATAATATGGCTTGGGATAAATTAAAAGTCTTTCATATTAAGAAATTTTTTGATAGAAAATTAATATTTAAACTTTAATAATAAATAAACCTGTTGAAAAATTTAATTTCATCCTACCCGCCATCAAAGACGATCTCCATCTATTTTGGCGGTCCATTGACCGCTTCTGACAGCAGTAAACATTATTCCTAATAAGCTTTTGTTAGTTAACTTAAGTAAGTTAGTTACATAAATGATTTATGGTAAAAAATTTTGAATTTTGATGGCGTTTTCTTTTAATAGACGCACAATTAATTTTTTTCATTCGAAAGATAGTTGGAATTGTGAATTTTCATACAAACCTTTCAAAAATTACAAAAATAAAATTCTTTTTCATTAATTTGAAAAAATTGAAAAAATTGAAAATTGAAATTTTAAATTGAAAAAATTGAGCTTTTTAAAATTTGATGATGAAACAACATGAAACAAAATATGTTTCAGTAAATTCAACAAATAAAAATTAATTTTTATTAACAAGGAAATATTAATGATCAAATAAAATATCAATATTTTGAGATTTTTTTTGCAATTTTTAAATTTATTTTATTTAAATATTAAAATTCTGTCATCGCTACTTAAATAATTTTGAATTAAGTGATTATAATAGTAAAAATTTTATTTTTAAATTCTATATTAACATATTATATATAAATTAATGCGTGTCGATAAAATAATATATATGCACCTGAAAATAGTGAATCTGACCATTAGTGTGACTCCTAAGATATTAATTAGGATTTATTAAAATGAAAAGTCTTAATTAATTTGTTTTAAGGCACTAATTGGCGCTTTTTATCTCCAAAATATTTATTCAGCACCCTTATTGATTATTTATTTAATAATTTTTTTATTTATCTTCTACTTTGGGATCCTTTTTCAAACATGATAATAAAAATTTTACATTTAGTGAAAATTAAAGGTTAAAACTAAATGATCCTTCACAAATAGCCCCAAATCTTCCAAAATTTTTATGGAAGGAAAAAATGATAAAAAAAACTTAAATAAAACATAATTAAAAATCTAAATAAAACTAAGTAAATAAAAATTTTGACAGCATGCTGAACTCGATTAATCACATCAACACAATTCATTTAGATTTAAACTGCTGGGAAAGGAGCATTAGCTGGTTTTGTGAAATTTAGTACAATAGAACAGAACAAAAAGTTAAAAATTCTTATAACTTTTCTTTTAAAATTCCAAAGCAAGCTCTGTAAATGCAACATGGTGCAACATCCAAAGTTGCACTATTATCAACAATATGGTAAAACTCTGCAAATTTGTCATAATTTAAATTTGCACAAATTTGGCCATAGTGCATTTTGCAGAAACTTTGCACATCATTAGCAGACTTTGACTTTTGGTGCAACTACCGTATTTCCTTGTTTAAAGAGGCGTGCACTAAAACTCAAATTTACAAATATGGTGCATGCACCTACTTAGACCTCGTCCATGTTAAAAAATCTTTTTATAAGTGCGACGCACTCGATGTATTATTTTGGTTAATAGAGGACGTTATTATTCAAAAAATTAAGTTTTAAAGCAGGGTTTTTAATCAAAAAATTTTATTTAGTGCGACACTATTGTTAAAAAAAAAATTTATATTAAAAATAGTAATTTTTTTAATTTTGAGAATAGGTGCAGGGGTAAAAAAAAATAAGAAATATTAAAAAAATATAAAAAAATTTAATAATAGTGTCGCACTAAATAAAATTTTTTGATTCTAAGTAGGTGCATGCACCATATTTGTAAATTTGAGTTTTAGTGCACGCCTCTTTAAACAAGGAAATACGGTAGTCTGATTAGCTCGTGGTCGCATTTTGATTTCAAAAATTTAATAAATAGGGCTCTAGTGTAGATTTTTTATGTCTCGCGGATTCTGTTCATGCTTGTTCTTAATGGAAAAAAATTTCTAATCTTGTTCGGAATTTGTTCTGGAAAATATGGAGATCCAATTTTATTTTTTAAGTGGCACATTAATCAATAAGAGACCTGATTAAAGACTTGTAAAAAGTAGTATTTAAACAATTAATCTTTATTGCAAAATAAAACTAAAAAATTGTCTTAATACTGACAGCTCACGTGACATTTAAAAAAAATGCTTAATTTATTTATTTAAGAAGAAAAAATAAAAAATAATTTGTACTCAATGTGTACTTTAGAATTTGAGCTGAAAAAATTGGAATCAGCCAATTTGCTGCGTTTGATTCCAACATTTTTGCTAAATAATTTCAAAGACGATCTAAATGACAGAATTTTGCTCAGTCTTACCAGCGATCTTGACGTCCTGATCGAAAGCATAGACACAAACAATTCATTTAAAGTGTTGACTTTGAACGAGTCGAACCAATGCGGCAACGATTCCACTCTTTCCAACGAGCATGACCATGACCAATTCCTGATCGAAATAAGCACAAGACTGTGCCACATATTTAACAAATACTTCACCGAGCTAAAAAAACACTTCAATCGAATAGAACAATTCAGCAGCAAATGTGCACAATCAATCAATCTAGGTGATCTTGTTAGCTACCAGCGGTCTATTTTGACCGAAAAACTGCACCATCCCCACTACGAACTGCTTGTTTTTCTATTCAAAAAAGTCTTCGACTACTACCAAACAATCAGTCAAGATTTCCAGCACCAAACAATTACTGACTTTGCCAATTTGAGACTGAACCATGTGCTTATTGACAATTTTCTCAACATAATAAATATTTTGTAATTTTTTTCTTTCTAAAAAATACATTTAATAACAACAACAGCAAAAAATTTATTTAAAAGATTTGATTTGGGTCTGTTCGACCATTTGTGTGGTGACGTAGTGGTGGGTGTAGTGGAGCACAAGATAAAGCTGCACATCGAGTCCACATCAATGGAAAACTATGAAGAATCTTTTATTGACTCGTTCAAAGACTGGCTCGACAGAATAATAATTGGCTGGATTCGCTTGATCTATTCGTGCCAGTCAAGCTTGGAGCACTTGGGCGACTACAAAAAGCAATTGATGCACTTCATGTACACCAACTATGCCCAGTGCCGGATCAAGCGGCTCTTTGAGATAGTCATCGACTTTCCGGACTCGAAAAACGCCGTCCAGGACTTGAGGCAGTGCTTGGTCAAGACCAACTTGCGCTCACACTTGGTGCGCAGTCTGCGATTGTCAATTGAGGAGAGACTGCTGCATCCGGGCGTCAACACCTCGGACATAATCACCGCCTATGTCTCAGCGATCAAAGCACTCATGTTCCTGGACCCTACTGGCGTAATGATGGAAAATGTGTGTGAACCATTGAAGAAATATTTGCGCAACAGAGACGACACAGTCAAATGCATAGTGAGCAATTTGACCGATGACAGCGAGTCGTCAAATGACTTGATGGAAGAGTTCTGCAAGGATTTGTACAGCTACGAAGGCAACATGGACATGATTGACTCGAATACAGCAGATTGGGCTGTATTGGGCTCCAAGAACAAATCCTGGCGAGTGTGGCAGCCGGAGCCGGTCGACTCGCCGCCCGACTCCACTCCGGACTCGTCCAAGTCCAACATAATCAGCATGCTGGTCAATATCTATGGCAGCAAGGACATGTTTGTCAACGAGTACAAGAGCCTGCTGGGCGACCGCCTCCTCTCCAGCTATTCATTCAACATGGAAAAAGAGATCAGAAATTTGGAGCTGCTGAAGCTGAAATTTGGCGAGCAAAATTTGTTCGCCTGTGAGGCCATGCTCAAGGATATAAGCGAGTCCAAGCGCATCAACTCAAACATATTGGAACAATTGAAGCAGACTGGAGTGAGCAAAATGTCAGACTTGGTGGTCAATGCCAGCAACTTGAAGTGCTTGATTTTGAGCGAACAATTCTGGCCTAAGTTGAAGGAGGAAAAGATCGACTTGCCGTCTGAGCTGGAGCAAGTACAGGCCAGATTCATGAAGTCGTACGAGGCCTTTAAAGGCAACAGGACTTTGGTGTGGAAGAATAGTCTAGGTCTTGTGAAAATTGAGGTGGAAATTGGCAGACAAATTTTTGAGTTTGAAGTTAGTCCGATACATGTGGCGGTGATTATGCAGTTTCAGCAAAAAGAAACGTGGGTTGTCAGTGAGCTGGCCCAGGAGCTCAAAATGTGTTCGTTTGTGTTGAAGAAAAAAATTTTGTTCTGGAAGGCCCAAGGTCTGTTGAAGCAAGTGAGCAATGCGAGCCAAGACGATGTGCCCAATGAGGTGTACACTTTGGTCAAAGATAGCTCTAAATTGAACAAAAACAAGAATTTGGTCGAAATCGAGGAAGAACAGGAAAAGACAGAAAAAGTTAGCGATGTGCTCAAAGAAAATGAGATAAATTTGTACTGGAACTTTACTCAAAGTATGCTCAGAAGTGGCGGTTGTTTGCCATTGGAGCGAATACATGCCTGGCTAAAGTTGTATGCCAACCCGGATCTGACCATTGAACAAGTTAAATTTTTGGTCGATTTGAAAACAAAAGATCAATTGCTCAAATACAATGCCGGATTGTATAGACTGAACAAATAGAATTTCTCAAAAAAATTTTATTTTCGTATTTAGTAAAAATTTCGATTTGAATTTTTTAAAATATTTTTTAATAATTAAAAAAATAAAATGTAATTTAATCTTTATTAATTGTTTATTAGAAAAATTTAATATTAAAAAGTCATTTGTCCCGTGGATATTAAGGCATCTTGAAGTTGAAGATCAATTCAAAATATCATTTCAATTCAAAGAGTTTATTATGAGATACTAAAATTAATCTTTTTTTAAATAATTTTAATGTAACATGCTTTACATGTTATGTAGATTTAAAAAATAAAATAAATTTTTTATTTAAAATATATTTGAAGGAAAGATCGATCTTTTCATTTTATATTTTTATTTGGAATTTAATATTTGAAAATATTTTTAAATTCAATTTTTAATTTTGAATTCTAAATACAAATTTCAAATTTCAAAATAAACTCTGCCAAATATCAGTTTATAAATTTAAATTTAAAAATCGATTTTATCAAATGGATTGAGAAAATATTTTTTTTTAAATTAGTTATTTTTGAATTCTCCATAACATGTAGAGCATGTTACAGTTCAATTATTTAAACAAATTTAAAGATTAATTTTAATATCTAATGATAAACTCTTTGTAATATATTTTATTTCTGGATCAATAACCAAAGAAAAACAAGAAAAAATCCCACAACTTTTAACGAAGCCTTTCTAAGTAGAAACGAAAAAAAAAATAAAAAAATAAATTTTTTTATTTTTTTGCCATTAAACTTATTTTTAACAATCGAATTTGAAAAATTATTTTAAGTAGTTCTTCTAATTCAACCAGATACAATTATGAGTGGCTAACACAATTATGAAAACACTCTTTTTTAATTTTTAAATTTAGATGGAAAGAAAAAACTTAACTTTTTTTTAATTTTATTTTATTTTTTTCATTACATCACCCTTGCGGTGTTTACTGAATAAATATTATTATTATTATTATTCAATATATTTTATTAAATTCATTAAATTAATGAGCAAGACTTTTCAAATCATTGAATATGTTTTACTCACTCGCAACAGTTAGTTGTTAAAAAAAGCTTGAAAAAATGTTAAAATGTCTTTAAAAAATTTATTTTTAAAAAATTTTGATTTAAAAAATCAGAATTGACTTTCAAAATTGAAAATCTTGAGTGATTGTAGTCCTTTGCGTAAATTAATTTTGCGTTTATACCAGAATTGGTCTAAAGTCTGTTTAAAAATAATACAGTTAAAAATGTTTAAAAATATTTGATATAATTTATAGGGCCTAGTAGAAGTAGTAGTAGTAATTTAAAACTGCGGCGTGACGAATCACGCGGAGTGCGTCAACCGTGAGATTGACTCCCTATGGCAGTTTCCAACGTGTGTGTCCAGTCTGTTTTTGAAGTTGTTGACAGATTTAGCTTCTGTGACCGTAGTTATTTGGCAGTGCGTTCCAGTGGTTAGCGTTTCTGTTGTTGAAGAATTCGTGCTGTTGATTGCAACATCTCACTATTTCGCGCCTGAAATATCCTCTATGTCCTCCTCGAGACTCCAGACATATTGGTGAAACGTGCCAGTTTATGTTTTCGATGCCATTGTCTATTTTAAATTTTTGAATTAAGTTACCTCTCGTTCTTCTCTCAGACAAGGTAGTGAAGCCTAGGCGAACGCATCTGTTTTCGTAAGAGAGATTTTTTAGTTCTGGTGCTATTTTCGTTGCTCTGTGTTGAACTTATTCGAGGGTGTGTGTGTTTTTCTTGGTATACGGGGACCAGGCTGAGATGGCGAATTCGAGTTGGAGCCGTACGAACGATGTGTAGAGAGTTTTCCAGAGCTGAGCGTCTCTGTAAACAAATGTTTTTTTAAGTAAGCCTAGTAAGCTGTTTGCTTTTGATGCTGCTTTGTTTACTTGGACGCTAGGCTTAAGGTCGTTTGAGATCATAATGCCGAGGTCTCTCTCGCATTCGGTTGTGGATAGAACTGTCCTTGAGTTAGAGTTGTAGTTGCACATGGTGTAAATGGTTTTCGGATTTGATTTGCCAATGTGCATAACTTTACATTTATCTTGATTTAGCTGCATAAGCCAGGTTTGAGTCCATTCGACTACTTTGTCAATGTCGTTCTGTAACGTCGCAGAGTTGGCGGAGTGGTTAGCTGAGCCTAAGTTGGCCATGATTTTGGTATCGTCTGCGTACATTTTTGTTGTGTTGTGGAGCGGGTCGACTAAGTCGTTGATGTAAGTTATGAAAGTAGATGTAGTAACAAAGAAAAATCTTCTTGAGTGTGTTTTTAGAGCTTGAGCTTATGTTATTTTTATCATGTGTGCCAAAGACAACCAATTCTCAAAAAAAAAAATTAATCTTTTTATTTGATCAAGTTTTTAAGAACAATCATGAGCTTTAATTGATATTTTCATTATTGCTACTGACTTCTATGGCATCATTTTCTCCTGTTTAGAGCATGTGCTCATGCTGTATCTGTCATGTGGTATCTTGGAATGGCAAACGATACAACAAAGAATTGTTAAAATAACGACAGAACTCAAATTTTTATTAAAGCTGATGATTGTTCTTAAAAACTTTATAAATTAAAAGATTACAAATTTTTTTGAGAGTTAGTTGTCTTTGGCACCCTGTAATTCGGCAAAGGATTGGTAATACCGGTATATTTTTTATACTCTTTCATAAAAAATACTTTTTGTGCTAAACTAGATTAGACCGGCATTGCCACATTGTTATAAAATGAGTTTTTATAATTAAAAAAATAACCTTTTTAAAATACGCCATCAAAAAAGGGCAAACAGCAAAAGAAACATATTTTTTAAAGCAAAGCTTAAATTTAATAAACTAAAAAACAAATTGGAAATGTTCCTTGTAGGGATAGATAGAGAATTCCAAAGATGAAAACTAAATTAGTTGGGTTTTTTAGGTACTTATCATCGAGGCGCTTTAAGTATGGGACGGAAAGACCTATAACGTAATTAAAAATATATTCTTGTTGAAGAGATTCAGCGCTATCGATTGATATATAAATTTTTTATTAAAACCTTTATTTTTTTATGCAAGTAAATTTAAATGAAAAAAAGTATCTTTTTGAGCATTCAAGCCGACCCGAAAAAAAGACCTGTTCGGGTACGGGTATAGGTTTTTGCCAGTACACGTACCCGTACCCAAAATACACGTTAGTCTCGGGTTTAAATTTTATACTTTTATCTTTTGTTGTCTAACTTATTTTAAAAAAAATTTTTGCTTTTTCTAAAACAAAATTATAGATAATTGAATTTATTTTATGTAGAATTGATACTTTTCACATATTCCTATTATACTTAAACTCTCTGAAACGAATAGGAATAAAGAATAACTCTTTATTGGAGCTGTCTCCTTCAAATATTACTCGAAATTATTTCTGATTTTTTAAATACTAATCCAAAAAAAAATTGAATAGAACACAATTTTTTTTCATATATCTCAATTTTTAACTCAATTAAAAAATTCACCCCAGTTAAATTAGCTAAAATATTAATTTCAAAAAGTAGCATATCATCTTAAAAAAAGCTAATTTAAAAAAATAATTATTATTAAAAAGAACACTTTTTATTATTTATTCTTTATAATAGATAATGAAGACAAAGGAAAATTTTAGTTCTATTAATATTTAAAAAGTATTTTAAAACACTGATATGCTCACTATAAGATTTTAATAAATCTTATACATTTCTATATTGTATGTTAATAAAATTAATCAAAAGTGAATTTAAAAAAAATTTTTATTGCTATTTTTAAATCAAAATATTTTCTTTGTACTCATTAGCCTCTTAAAATTAACAGGAGAAGCAAACCATTTTATTTACCAGTCTTTTTTAATCCTGGATCCTAATCTCATTAATTTTTTTAAAATTTTTTCTCACCTTTCATAAATTTAAAAATAATAAGCATCTAAAATACCTTGATCTGAAGTCACATAATTTAAAATTTTTCCTTTTTGAAAAACCCGAAAATTACGTGTATTTCGGGTACGGGTACGTGTACTGGTAAAAACCGAAACCCGTACCCGAACAGGTCTTTTTTGGGGTCGGAAGATAAATGAGTAAAGACGATGAAAAAGAAAAAAATTTCAAATATAATTTATTTATTCAAAAAAAAAAACAAAAATCTAAGCTTTAATAATTCATTATCTTATATTTTTTGTTAAAATTCATAAAAAAAAATTTTCTGGACATAAAAATTTAATATTCCTAATTAATTCATTTGTATTTTGTTTGAAAATATACTAAAATTTTACTTCTAATCTATTCGTAAAAAAATCGGAAGACTACAAAGGTACAATCATCAGATCCTATTCAAGTTCACTTTTTCTTGGACTGAACGTATTGAATCGTCTGGACATACTCATCAGGTTTCCGTGCCTACTCATTATTCTAAAAAATAAAACAAAATTTTATTTTAAATTCGCAATTTTTAAGTTTTAAAAATTAGTAGAAAAATCATTCAAAAGTTAGAACATTAAGAGTTAACACCAAAAAAAAAATACATTCATACATTTACAAAATAAACTTATTTGTGGTTCTATCAATAATATTACTGCTCTGTTGAGCTGAATTAAAGTCAGTATAATGTCTAAAATCAGTTCTTTCAGTATCGTCCAATAATGGCCAAAAAAAAGACCTTTTTCTCTTACTAATTTAATTAATTGAAAAAAAAAATTAAAAAAATTAAATTATTTTTTTCCTAATTAGCTTTTGAGCTTGAACTTACCTTTTGGTAATAGTCAAATTATTGTTGTGTTTTGTAAGAGTGTTTAAAGTGTGCTGACGATTGACTAATCCGTCCTCTTGGTCCATCATTTTTTCAATAACATTCAAATCGGTCATTTGAATGGGACTAATCGAAATGTCTCTTACAGCTCTAAACTGACCGCAATTGTTTAAATGTTCATTTTCCAATCTGAAGAAATTCCACACAAATCTTCGAAAAACTTCAAAAAATCCAAGCATTGTTGTGACAAGATCCTTGTAGGTCTCGCCTTTAAGACCAATGTCATAAAGTCTCACCAACCACAAAAATCTAATCAAGAAATTTTGCACTATGGCAAAGTAGTAGTAATTTTTGGATGAATAAACAATGACTTCTCTCAAAAATTTGTTTTCACCGGCATTTTTGTCAAAAAATCCCCAGTCCATTTTGAAGTCCCAAACAAGCTTGTAGCAAGTGGCAATAAATTTTACAATCAGCCAAATGTAGAAGAAAGGACTTTCCCAGTCGGATTCGTACATGTAAGAAAAATGGTACTTTAAAGAAAGAGCGCCAACATCAAAAAAAGTGGTCGCGTACTTTAACGCATTTACCAAATGTGGAAATGCATGAGACGTGTCTTTGAAACGCCGTAAGCATTGCATAAATCTGAGCCAGGACGGCAAGCACATTAACAAAAGAGATATGACATTGAAAGTGCAGGTCAAATTCCTGTTATTTGCTGGAATACATGGTGAGTCAGGAAAAAATTCTAAAAGAATTTTTTTAATTTACCGCAATGTTTAGTTTTGTTAAAATTTTACTTTTGAATGGAGCCCATTGTGCTTGAAAAAGGAACCAACACGAAAAAAATTGAATGTCTGTGAACAAAAATTCGAAACTGGTCAATTGATCTGCGAGCCAAAAGTGAGCAAATGCCACCGGGTAAAATGGTGCGGTAAAAATTTTCCAGAGAATTCCCAGAATCCAATTTCTTGATGAAAACTGAAATCGAGGTATCGGATTTAATAAAAATACGAGCAAAAAAACAACTAGTGAAAGTGGATAGATGTAATAGTCTAGATTGAAATAAGCGCTTATAATGAACAATATCACACTTATAAACCAAAATGTTCCCAGAAAAGAACCAAGCTTAAAAATATTAAAAAAATTAAAAATAATCTTTGTTTAAATTATTTTTTTGTTTCTAATTTTATTAAAAAATTTACAAAAGAAAGGCATAACTAGTCATTTTACTTTTTTTCAAAAAATTTAAATCTATGTTCTTAAAATAAAGCTATCACTTTTTATATCACTTTAGCTTTTAATATTTATTAAAAAAATTATTCTTGTTAAGTTAAGAAATGATAAAATAAATTTCTTAATTCTGTAAATGTCTTCTCTAAAACTCTTAAATTAATTTTTATTTAAATTTCTTATTATGACTATGAAATTTCTAAGAAAATGCACAGTTCTACAACTTTAATTTTATTAACTCTTAACTTCAAATTATAAAAGGAAATTTTCAATGAATTTACATATAGAATAGAGAAAACAGTCATAAAAAATATTAACTTTTGAAAATTTTTTACTAAATTCATATATTTATTATTTCAATGAACGCCTGATAGGAAATTTTAAAAATTCAAATATAATAAATAACACAAAATTTAAGTTTTTTCTAAAAAAAATCTTATTTGAAATGTTAATTTTTTTAATTTCATTTAATATAATTCATTTTGTTCTCTCTTTTTTATTTCGTTTTTTTCCTTTTTCTTTTATTATACAATTTCAAGATAAACATTAATGATTAGAATTTTATCTTCAAACTGTAGATTTTTTGGATAACCTATTAAAATTTTAATTTTTATAATAAAATACAAGTTATTGAATTAAAAATTTTTTATCCCAGCATATACTAACTACTGATAGAAATTAATTTTTTAAATGATTCAAGTGATTTTCTCTCATTTTTAAATTAATTTAAATTATTTGTGTGCAAACTTATTTACTTTTGTTTATTAAATCACAAACTTGCTTTTGTTATTTTATTATTTGGCGAAAGAAACTTAATTACAAACAGCTTTTATTTTTATTATCAATTAACTGTTGCTAAAAAAAAGTATGTAGAAAAGAAACAAGAATTTCTTTATTTTGGTATTGTGAATTTAATATACAAATTAAATAAAAATTCTTCCTTTTTTGGTAAATTAAAATTAAAGATAATAAAATGTTTTAAAAAAAAACTGCAATACAACATACTTAGTGCAACATACTTTGTTGCACCTTTTTGCCTAAAATAAATTTTTTTTTTCTTTATTTTTAGTAAATCAAATCAATAATCAATTAAATTCTTATTGATTTTTTATTTATTGTCCTATTTTAACCTTAGAAAAATTATTTTAGGTAAAAAAGGTGTAACAAAGTATGTTGCATCATATTGCAGTTTTATTTTTTGAAAACATTTTATTATCTTTAATTTTAATTTACTAAAAAAGGAAGAATTTTTGTTTAATTTGTGCATGAAATTCACAATACCTTTATTTTTCATTCATGGAAATAAATGGATATGCTAAGTTAAATATCAAAAAATCAGAATATGATATCATTATATTTCAATAAATTAGAAAAATTTATGTTTTGACATTGAAAATCTTTACATTGCCATTTTTCAAATTTTTTAAATTAAAATAAATCAATGAAAAAAAAGAAATTATTTATTAAAAACAATTTTCAATTATTTTGTTTTTTTTGCGAATTTTAAAATTTTCTAGGATTTTTATATTTCTTAAAAATTTTAAAGAAATCAATATAAGCTTGGCATTGGTAAGATGTTAGCTCAAATTTTAAGTGATGCTTCATTTAACAAGAGAAGAAGGTTTTTTTTTTTTAAATAAATTCTTTATGAATCATTATTAAAGTTAAAATAGTGCTATTGAAAAAATCTAAACTATCTTTCATGATGCGTGAAAATAATTCTTTAAATTATTTTTAAGAACAGGTAAACCAGACTAAAAATTGTAAATTTTATTTTTAAAAATAATTTTTTGCTTTGTCCTTTTTTTTTAAATAAAATTTTTATTGTGTTAAAATTTAATTCTTTTTTAGTATATCTGTGTCGAGCATTCTTAAATCCTTCAAATTAAAAATTAAAAAACTTTCTAATTCAAACGAAGTGAAAATAAAAATGAAAATGAAAAATTTATATTTTTATCAATTCAAATTTTTTAGCTAAAATATTCAAGCTCTAAATATTCTGAATAAATAGACTTTAAATTCCAATTGATTTCTTTAAGAATGTTAATTTGATTTTATGTTTATATGAATTTTTTTTTAATTATCCAAAATAAATAAAATAATTATGAAATACCTCTAAAAGTTGTTGATAGGTGAGATGGTTTCGAGGATCGATTTCAAAAATAAGAACATGATTTACACCTGAACGACTCCATCCATAAGAATTTATTCCAATAAAAAAAATATGAACTATGATAAAAAAAGGACTTCGATACAGCTTTATGGCTATTTTCCAATTGAATGACAACTCATTGTAAGAGGCATATGTGAAAATTACTAAATAACAAGATAAAGATAATGTTTGAAAAATGAAAAGCTTACACAAAAGCAGTGCCAGCGGTAGAAGAACAAAAATCATTCCAATGCTAAGACCCAGGCGAAAAGTGGTCCATGGACTTTGTTTTTCTTCAAATGGCGGAACACGCAATCGCTTCATGGCTCGTTCACGGTCACCATTCTCTAGGTATTGTGTGAACAAATTAACCACTTCATTGATAAAAGTATCAACTTTTTTAGTTGTATAAAACGGCGCTGTTTCCACATAAGCCTTGTGCCATTCAGCTCCTCTATCTGTTTTGAATATTTTGTCATGTTTTTTTAAAATTTTTCGAAATCCTGTAAAATTTAGGGTCTGATAATTTTGAAGTAGAATTAAAGATAGATAAAACTCGCTGAACGCCAGCTTGAGATCGTTCTCCTTACGAAATTGCTTGTTCTTCTGCTGTCGTTCCCGGTTTCTCTCAATTAAACGCTGTGTAATGGTATGAGCACCAGTATTGTTCAGCACATTCGAAATCACAGATGATTTTGGGCCACGATTTCGGACTGAACCGGAGTCTTTTAAACCTGGGTCTTCCAAAAGCTTAGTCTTGGTTTCTTCTTCTTCATCGTCTTGGTCAACTTTTAGCTTGGAAGATTTGAATAGAGATCGATCAATTTTTCTATTCATCAAATGGTAATTATCTTTTAACTCGCTTTTTAGGTTCTCAAATTTTCTTTGTGCCTCGGCCAATTTTTCTGAAAAGTTTTAATAAAAAAAAATTGAATTAAGTCAAAAATTTTATTACCAGCAAAAAAAGTGTTGATTTTGATGAGTTCTTTGTCACAAAATTGGAAAAAAATTTCATCAGCCCGAGCAAAGTATCTTTGAAGCAAATGTTCATCTGAAAAAAAAATTTTACCAGAGTCTGCATTTAGCATTGAATTTTTTACCATCTTGGACCGGAGCACTTTGTTCGTACTGATACAAAAACTCTTTCATTTCCTGGAAAAAAGTAAAATTAAAAAAAATATTTTCTAATTTGACTTACATCATATTTGATGTATTGAGAATTCCATTCCGGAGTGATGTGTGCTGCTAGTCTTTCGGCGAACTTCATTTTCAACTTAAAGCTTCTAAATTATTTCTATATTTTTCGAGCTTGATTTTTATAGACCATGTATCAGCATTTTTTAATCCAGGTAAATTTTAAAGATCTGATTTTTTATTAGATTTATTTTAAAATATCTTGTTAAAATAAATAAAATATTTTACCTCTTTATGTGCGGAAAATTACAATTTCAAATATTTCAAAATTTAACTCAAAATTATAAACATAAATTGCTTTTAAAAAAATTATTCAAAATTATTCTTTTTTTCTCCACTGTTTTGTTATTCGCTATCGCTTCCCCTAGTACTTATTTTTTTGCTTAAATTATCATTCGAAATATTATAATTTAAGCTTTATATGAGTTTGAATCACGAGTTTTTAGATTAGTAATGCCTCACAAATGCAAAATCAATATTTCAAAACCAATCTAAAATGCAATTTCATTCAAAGTTTTTCAAATATTTTGGCTGGTTTCTCTAAGACTCTAAAATTAAAAATTAATTATTGTTTATTACAAAATTAAAAATCTAATTCATTCATAATCTTTCTTTTATTTTGAACTTTTTAAAAATAAATTATATTCAAATCTTTAAGCACTTACAAGAAATGTTTTTAAAATCAATTTTTCAAAACTAATCTAAGACGAGATTTTTTTGAAGTTTTTCAAATTTCTTTAGCTGGTTTTTTCAAAGACTCTAAAATTAAAATTTTTTTGTTGCTTTTTACAAAAATTAAAAATCTAATTCATTTCGAAATCGTTCACGCTTTTTTTTATTTTACACTTTTTAAAAAACAAATTAAATTCAAATCTTTAAATACTAACAAAATATTTTTAAACGATAATTTAGAAAAATTTAATTAAATATTTTTCATTTTAGTTTTTTATTGATTCAATTAAAAAACAAGAGAATAAATTTTACAAAATTCAATGCAAAAAAAGGAATAAAATTTCTTATCATAAGCTAGAAATTTATTTCTTAGCAATTTTTTTTAAAAACATAGAAAACTAAAAAAAAATTTTATTTTACTATTCTTTATTTAATTTTTTTTAAACCTGAAGGAGCTTTAGATCGCGACAGATGAACAAATAAATAAAAAAATAAAAATTAGATTAGCACTTATTTATTTATTTGTCAAAAAGTCTCTATTGCTTTTAACTACTTATCTTAGTTAATTTTTTAAACAAAATTTCGTATTCTAAAAGCTAAAAAAAATTTTATTAACAATATTTTTACAATTAATCAATTTTGTTTTAATTAAATGCAAAAGGATTTTTTCATGGTTAACATAATACTCAACTCCGTTATTTTGTACCTGAAAAACCATTATCCATTGAGGTTCAGCATGATCTTCTTTACATGATTGTAGTGTACTAGCATTATCATTTTATTTATTTGTTTTCTGTACCGAGCTAGAGCTCCTTCAGAATAAAGTATTAAAAAAAAAAGATAGAGTTAATAAAATAAGAAAAAATAAAAATAAAGTAAATCAGCTAAAAAAAAAAAAAATTTAAAGAAAGTTCAAAAGACATATATTGAAATAAATTGTTACATAAAGCATTAGTCTCTATTTAAATTTAAATATGAACAGAATCATTTTCTAACACCGATCCTTAAACTTGTTGTGTAACAATTTAAATTACAAACTGTTTGCGCACGACACTATGTTTTTAATTTGATGATTTATATTTAAAGCTGAATTTGAACAACTAGATTTATTTTTATTTTATTTTATTTTATTAACTATTTTTTTTTTATTATTATTTTTTTTTTTTTTTTAAAACTTTATTCTGAAGGAGCTCTAGCTCGGTACAGAAAACAAATAAATAAATAATAAATAAATAAATAAACTAGAAAGAAAACACTATTATAACTTTTGTTTACACTTACTTATTTTCTTTCATTTACATATTAATCGGCTTACTCTTTGGTAAAGAGTGGCCACTTTTATTTATATATTTAGACTTTAATAAAAGATAATAAATAAAGCAAATTTGTTTAATTTCCACATAAATCCTAAAGTACGATTTATCAATGATGATGTCTGTGTGTTAAATTTTAAAATTAAAAATATTATAATATAATTTTTTATCTCTATCAGTAAGAGTTCATAATAAAATTTCTTATTTAAATAGGTTCAATCTTTTTTTATTACCGAAGTACTTAATTATAGTAAATTATATTAATTGTTTAATTAATAAAATTAGGTTTTATTATTTTTTAGCAATAAAAGGAATTATTATTTTCTCTATGTGATCGAAATTCTGCGTTAATTAATCAAAATTATTAATTATTAGTATTATTATTATTTAATTACTGGAATAATGCAAAACGTTATATTTTTTTATGAGTTTAAATTAAATGGAAAACTTAGATGAAAAAAAAAAAATTTAAGTGAGATTTTTGTTATATTCATATAATTTGAATAAAGCTAAGTGATTGTAAGTCCAAAAACTCAAAAATAAAATAATCACACAATTCTTTATATTTCAAATTGCTTAACTTTGGCTTTGAATTAAAAATGAATCATAAAAAAGCTTTTCAATAATGATAGAAACCTGATTTCATATTCTGAGACTTAAAATTTTTTAAAAATATTTCGACCCATGTCTACACTAGTAAAATATTATACCATAAAGCAGGCGTAGTGTATTTATTTTAGTAGGAGTAGTTTTGACTGTAGCTGGCTAGCCAGCGAGTGCCAAGGCACGCTAAGAAAGCTGATGTGGTTGATTGCTGCTAATCCAGCAATTCTCCCAGTCAGACTTTAGAATTAAAGACCAGACAGAAGCCGCAAATTCCAAAAGAGAACGAAAAAAAGTTAAATAGCCTAGTCTTTATAACTTGATTCTTCCATTTCAGATTTGTATTGAAAATAACTCCAAGATCTCTTTCGGTTTCTGACGTAGATAACTGCTTAACATTGATAAAGTAAGGAAAATTTTTGTTTTAATGGCCATAATGCATGACTACACATTTTGATGTGCAGAAGAAAAGAAGCCCAATCTTAGGTCCACTTGAAAACTAAATCTAAATCTGATTGTAGTTTCGCTGCGATCATTTCAGAGACCACTTGCGAGAACATTTTAGTATCATCTGCATACATTTTGACAACATTCTCGATTGATATACAGAACTAAAAATAGTGGACAAATCACTGACCCCTTAGGTACACCGCTAAATATCCGACACAATTTCACCTTGAAATGGTTGTCTTCTATTTTTCAGGAAAGCTTCAATCAGTTTCCATAAGTTTGGATGTACATGACTTTTTCTTGACAAATCCATACTGTTCTTTAGATATAATATTATTCTTATAAAGATAATCTTCGGTTATAGTTCTAATTATGCTTTTCATTATCTTGCACGGAATTGAAGTTAAAGACAAAAGGCGATAGCTTATTTTGTTTTTCTAAAAAACTTTTAAAGTAAAAAAATTAATTTTTTAAATAATTTTTCTAAACAAAAATAACATAAAATACTTGCTATATGAGAGCAGCATCCAGCTGTTCTATCTCCGACTTAACAGTCACATTACCAGCCTATTTAGTTTTGAACCAACTTTCAGAAGTAAGTAGTTTTGGGTATACTTATAAAATATGATATTGGTTTGGTTAAATCTCCTATAATGGTATGATTTTCGGGTGGTTCATGTCCTTTAAAACTTTAATAAGCCAAGTCAATAGTAAGAATTTCCGCAAAGCCTGAAAAGAAAATTTTGTCTTTTTGACTGCATTTTTATTGCATTAAAATTAAAATCTTCTTTTCTTATCTATTCCGCATTTTAGTCTTGAGAATGGCGTTGTGAATTTTGGCACAAAAAACAAAAGCAAAATATAAAAAATGCCAAAGCTTAAGTTCTGAAGAAGCAAAACATTTTTGTAAATTTTAACAACTGATACTTTATTTTAATTGTATTAAGATAAAATTAAATATTAAAAATTTTAATTTATTCTTTAAAATTTTATCAGATTTAATTAAAAGTTTTTATTTCAAAAAAGTCCGGGTCACCTCAATTTAACATCTCTAGGTTTCATAAGCCGATAATTTTCGTAATATCGGTTTGAAATAACAATTAAAATAATTAAGGTCTACATGTAAATAGGTAATTGGCATAGGCTCAAACTTAAAGTGAATTCGCGATCTAAAATGCGATAGATGACCATAATCGTAGTCTAGCGTAAAATATTTGGCATTCGCCTCGTCAAGATAAAATCGATCATTGTACAAAACTGATTTACCTCTATCATAAAATTCTAAAGCATGATGAACAGTCATGTCAAAGGTACGCCTTGTATCGTGAATTGATTTTCCCCATGCAAAATTGTTAACTTTACCTGATATCACAAATAACCTGTCTACATTTTGACTAAATTTTTGTAATATTTTTCCATTTTCTTTTAAAAACGGCTTGATGATGGTGTGGTAAATTAATACCAATTTTTTAGCATATTCATAATCAAATTTGGACTCAATTTTGAATTTGTAATCAAATTGAAAATCGTTTGTCTGAACTGTTGAATTTTTTACCAAAATTTCAAAATCAAATTTTGTTTGATTCAGCTTGGTCAAATCATGAACCAAAAAATAATTCAAATGTTTCATTATTTTATCAACAATTCTTTGTTTGATGTAAAACCCTTGTTTAAAATAAAAACTTCTAGGACTCTTTATACCAAATTTTGATTTTAAGCTTTTCAAATAATTAATCAAGTCTATTCTACCACTATTACACTTTGAAAAATTCAAAAGCTCTCCACTTGTCGGATTGCTCGAGACTAAATTTTCTTGAAAAGCTCTTAATGTATGAGCTCGTGGAATTATTGTCTCATCATTATCAATCACTGTTATGTACTTGTATTTATCAATATTGTCCAAATAGCATTCATTTACCATTAATTGGTTCATTATTTCGAATTCAATTAGATGGTCTCCAAGTTCATGGTAAGATTTTAAAAATTTTGGCTTTTTCGGATCAGCAAGTAGGTTTGGTAGACATTCAAGAAACTTGGTAATCAAAAATTTTGAGTACTTGGAAAATAATTGATTAAAGCCCTCTTCAGCTGAGTGAATACAAAATTGAATTTTATCATAACCAGCCATTATATTAATTTCGAGCCACCATTGAAAAGCCCTATAATGTTCCTTTTTACTTAAATAAAAACATTTGCTGCAAACAAGAGAATTTTTTTTTGTTAAAAAATTTGAGTTCATCATTTTGACTTTGGCTCTTAATGAATTTTTGATTTGGATAAACTGTTCAATATCAATTATTGTCACAAAAATTTCAAATTCCTCTTTCGATATTCCCAAGGTATTAGCTAAGCTAAAATTAGCAGTGAGAGTAGAAAATCGGAATGTAGAACCAGCCCATGTAGTTTTTATGTGAATTTTTTCTTGTGTCAAAATTTGCTCCAAAGATCTATTTAAATAATTAACTTTAATTTTTAAATTAAAATTGGATCTTTTAAGGTTATTTGACATGTAATAAATACGTATAATATTAATATCATAAAAGTAAAAAACTGATGAACGCTTAAAATAATAGCTACGTTCAATGGTTTCCCATTCTCCGTTTAGGTCACAATTTAAATCCATTTCATCTTTGGTACTTTTTTCTGATGGTTTGTAAGTACCAAGCAGCCTAAAAGCGACAAAAATGAGCAAAAATTTTAAAAAATATTTTAAAATATTGTTTCTCGTTTTTAGCAAAATCATAGTTTTAATTTAAAAAAAAAAATTAGCTTCATCTTTAAAAGCATCTGTTATAATTGCAGATAAAAATCAATTACTGATGAATGTTTTGAATAAAATAAAATTTAGAGTAAAAAATAACATAATAACAATAATAAAATTTTATAGAAATATAAGATTTAACCAGACTTGTTTATAAGTGACAATTTTAAGCAGAGTTGTTCAAAAGTCATAAAGTTAAAGTCAAGTCAAGTCTTTTGACTTTAAATTTTTTTTTTGAAAAAAAGTCTTTTGAAAACGTTAAGCGATGTTGCTTTCAATTTTTATTTTTTTATAAATAATTCTTATGCTAATTTTGTTTGAGTTAGATTATAAAAAACGATTCCTTTTTTCATAAGCCAGTATAAAACTTATAGCTTCATTTAATAAAAATTAAAAGTATTGTTAGATTTCCTATATTCTTTTTAGCTTAACTATATATTTAAAGTTTTTAATGCCCTTCAGATCAAAAAAAAATGTTAAATAAATGAAGTTAAAAATAAGGTAGAATAGGCTGGTTAATTTTTAAAATAACTACTAAAAATTAAAAATATCTATAAAATTAATTTTCAATTCTAAATTGATATATAATTTGATTAAAAAAATTAATTTTTAGTAAATATTTCTTTAGATTTTTTCTTAAAACTGGAATGTTAGATGAAACATTGTTAGTTTCAGCTCTTAAAACTTAACGAAAAATTTTTAGTCCAAAATCCATATTTTTATTAAGAATTTTAATTTTGGAATTTTTGTATGAAAATTCACAATGCCTTCCCACTATTCCTTTAATCATTATTTCAATTTCTCTAATTTAAACAATTTTTTTAAGAAAATGATGGCAAAGTAATTTTACATTTTTAGATTTTCCAATATTTTTTGTGCAATATTTCAGAAAATTTTTATTTTACATTTTCATTTTCATATTTTGAAAATGTTGTAGCGCGCTTAATGATTTGTCCTTCGTTACTTAAATATTATATTTGTTAATATTTGTTATAATATTGTTGCTAAGAGTTTATTATTCTATCAAGTTAGCGCCAAGTAGTAATAAAATAGAATATAAATAGGAATAAGAAAAATATAACTTGTGCTAGTTCAATAAAGTAATTCAAGAAACAACTGTCTTTTATTCAATCATCCTCTGTCTTAACAAATGTCAACCATACGTGGAAGACCAGCCACCTGGCATCATAAAATAAAAATTTTAAATTTGTTGAATTCTATGCTGAAAAGCACATTGTATTTTTTTAAAATAGTGTTTGCATCAAGTTTGAATCTAAACAGCTGAAATATTGAAAAATAATAGCTTTTAGCCAATTTAATTATTGCACACTTATTTATGAAAAATAACACTAAAGAGATGAGCAATTATAAAAATAAGGCAGAATAAAAGTTTTGAAAAACTGTATTTTTACCGATGTTGAGAGATAGAAGAGTCTATTTATACTGAACAATATTTTGTTTAAAATTTACAGTGGTGCTAAAATCAGACATTTCTTGATAATTTTGCGTAAAAATGCGCATTTTTACATAAAATTATTTATAGTGTTGGGGTCTTTACAAGCGGAGACTATGCATGCCAAAATTTTTAGAAACCGTGACAGTGTCCGCATTGACCGGTACGTTTAGATAACCGGACTAAATTTTAGACCTCCAAAAAAATGCAGATTTTTTAATTTAAGATTAAATTTTAAAATGCTTTGAGTAATATATCCTTGAGGTTGAAAATTCTTACTATTTGACTCAGTTCAATTTAAAATAATCTAATTATTTTTGTATTAATTAATAAATAAAGTTTTTAAATTATATTTCGAAAAAATCGAGAAAATTTTAATCTTTTTAAATAAAAAGTGCTTATCTAAAACAATTATTAAATTTTAAAAAAATATTATTTACACTAAATTTAGCTCTTTTTACGTAAAATATGGTATTATAAAAAAACGTATTTAAAGTAAAATATCGATATTTATGGTAAATTAGATAATTGATAATCGAAATTGATATTTTCGGGATATTTTTTGATAGATTATCTTTAAAAAAATTACAATTTTTATCGAAAAAATTTAATAAAAAACTTATAAATTCTTTTTACTTTTTTGAACAAAATTAATGTTAATTTTAGTAATTTTGATCATAATGGTAAAGAATAAAAATTAAATACAAATTTATTAAATTTTTTAATTTCGATTCGATCGTTTCAATTAAAAATAACTTTTTTACTATGAGGAATAAGTTAGTTCTGTAAAATGCTTTATGTTTAAGAAACTTTGTTTAATAAGATAATGCATGTCTGCAAAAACTCAGCAAAATAATTGCACTGTTCTTTTCAATGGCGTGCAAATGGATTTACAGATTTATTAAAAAAATGTTAGAATTTTAGTAATCTTTTTAAAAAAAATTCAAAGTCAAAGTACAAACTTGACTTTGACTTTTGACTAACTCTAGTTTTAGTTCAGTCAATTTTTTTATTACAAATGTTCGTTAATTTTTTGTCTATACAGCTTAAATTCCTTTTAATGAAATTGCAATTTTGTGTTGATTCTATTATTATATTTATGCTTTAAAAATTTTGAATTATTGTTTTATTTTTGAAAATTCAAATAACAAAAAAAATTGCCAGCGAAGCAGTTTTTGTTTTAAAAGTTAAATGGCTTAAGATATGAACAGGTTGCTACAATTTCTTTTTTCGTCAATTTGATGTGATAAAGAAAAAATCAAATATGTTTGATTTGTTGTTTTAATTTACTTCTTAAAATAAAAATAGAAAAATTTTATCTTTCTGACATTTTTTTTAGATTTAAAGACAAATTAGGCAAATGGCAAACGACCGGGTCGAGATTATTAGAGAGGTCGCTAGAAATGCTAGTATGGCTTGCGAATCACTTGAACGTGCTGCACCAACTTTAGCAAACCTAGCTATATTTGAAAATAATGACATAATCGAAGAGTTTTGAAAGAGCTTTAGAACTATAAATTCACGTATTCAAACACTAAGCGAAACTACTACGGGAATAAGTGATGAAATTAAACAATCATTTCTACAAAGTGACGAAAACACTCTAAAGCGTCTTTATAATTCAGCCCATTGTACTACTTCTCAATCAAAAATTGGTTGGATTAGAGTATTTTTTTTATTTTTTTAGTACCTTGAAAAGTTCATAATTATTTTTTAAGCTTGGATTTAATGTTCCACCTGAATTTCTTAAAACAATTGAAAATTTGAAAAATCTTCAAAGAGCAAAACTAATGGAAATTATGGAATATTATAACTTACCTGTGACAAATAGTTTGAAAGGAAACAAGCAATTAATTGCGGATTATTTGGCTATTCCTAAACTAAACCCAAGATATTAGTCATCTTTTTTCTATATCTATTATTTTTTTTTCTTTATTTTTTTTTATTTTAAATTAGATTTAAATATCAAATTTATATGATTTATTAGAAATCAATTAATTTGCAGATAATTTAAATGCTTTTATTCTAATTCATAATTAAAACCACAAATAAGTTTATTTAATTTAATAATTTTTTTAATTTAATGACATATTTGATTTTTTCTTTATCAAATTAACGAAAAAAGGCGCAAAAAATTAAACCAAGAAAATTGTAGCAACCTGTTCATATCTTAAGCCATTTAACTTTTAAAACAAAAACTGCTTCGCTGGCAATTTTTTTTGTTATTTGAATTTTCAAAAATAAAACAATAATTCAAAATTTTTAAAGCATAAATATAATAATAGAATCAACACAAAATTGCAATTTCATTAAAAGGAATTTTAAGCTGTATAGACAAAAAATTAACGAACATTTGTAATTAAAAAAATTGACTGAACTAAAACTAGAGTTAGTCAAAAGTCAAAGTCATGAAGTCAACCAGCACCACTCGACTGGTCGAAGATCATGGCTGGCGAAGTTCACAAGGATAAAAATGCGGTTGCAATGATGGCCACGATGGCAAACGAGATGAGAAAGAAAGCCGAGCGAGCAAATAACGTCATATTGGCAATACCGACTGAGTTATGTACGGAAGGAGGTGATAATGCTTTGTTAAAGAGTTTAACGAGTGAGATTGGGGTCTCTGAGAGTAGGGTTATCAAGACCAGGCGTATCAGTGGTCAAACTACAGGTAATCCAGCAAATGCGCGAAATATGAGTCCTGGTTGTCATGGAGATGGAGTCTGTTGACGCCAAAATTGCAATTTTACGTAACGCGAAAAAGTTGCGTGAAAGTGAAAACGAGCAGTATAAAAAGGTCTACATTAACGAGGACCGCACGCCAAGTGAAAGAGCGGCTGACAAAAAACTTCGAGAGGAACGTGACACTAGAAATGCAAAACTGAAGGAATCGGCGACCAAAAACGGACGCGAACTCAAGTTTGAGACCGGTAATGATGGTAAGAAGCGATTCTGGGGCATTCGAAATGGTGAGCTGAGGATGGTCGTCTCCACCATTGAGCAACGTTAGCAAAGAACGAACCCAAGTGTAGAGACCTTGACCTCATGTGGTCTCGATAGTTCGTTGGCTTAAATAGAATGTGACCAGGTCCATAAGTGCTCGGACGTGTCGGAATACACTTCAGTAGCTTCATCTCGGTCAACGTACGGTTCGCCTGACTCGTCAATATCTCATATGGCTCATGACGATACTATGTCTCAGTTCTCGAACACTAGATCTTGTCATGACCAGCAAGGAGCTATAGACTTCTGGTACACTAATGCGACCAGCCTCAACAACAAGATCCTTTTGCTTGAATCCATGGCGGCCAGTTTAGAACCAAACGTTATCGGTATCACTGAAACCTGGTTCGATTTAAGCTCAGCTTCAGAGTTAGACGGCTACAAGCTCTTTAGAACGGATCGAAAGGGCGACAAGAGAGGCGGTGGTGTTTTTATCTACGTCAATAATTGTGTCAAAGCATCTCAAACTGGGTGAGTAAGCTAACAAGCGGCGGCAAGAGCAACGATGATGGCATGTCGCATCAAGAACACTTTCAACCACTTCTCACAGTACTTGGTCAATTTGCTCTATAAATCGTTCGTTCGACCTCACCTTGAGTTTGCAGTAGCAGCTTGGAACCCGTACCAACGTGGTGACATTGACGTACTCGAAAAGGTCCAGAGGAGGTTCTCCAAGCTTGTGCCAGAGCTCAAATCGAAGCCGTACGTGGAGAGAAGAGAGGCTCTCGGATGGACGACACTTGAAGACCGACGTAGGCGCGGCGATCTCATCCAACTCCATAAGATTCAGCATGGACATGACCGAGTACACTTCACAAATGGCATCCAAATGTTGGCATCAAATGGACTGGACAGTCCAGCGGGTCGTACCAGAACAAATCATCTTGCCATCGAGAGGCAGCTGGTAAGAAGTTGTGGTGTTCGTCACAACTTTTTCGTTAATCGTACAGCCGGATACTGGAATGCACTCAATCTAGAGACCAAGATTTCCGTAAACACCAACGAATTTAAAAACAAAATAGACAAGTTACTCAAGTCTTATTAAACATACATGAAATCAATTTTATAATCAAATTTTCCTTATTGTATTGTTGCGAGAAAATTATTTTTAATAAGGTCATTATCATAAATATTTTAGATTTTAGATTTCAAACAAATGTTTTCCAAAATTGCACGATTTCTAAGTTTAAATTTATTTTTGTAATACTAATAAACTGGTCGAAGGCTAATATAGCAGGACGTCTACTGTCGTCACTGCTTGGGGAACTTCCTTCCTCAATAGCATTAAATACTACTATACTACTACTAATTTTAAATAAAAAAAAATAAAGAAAAAAAAATAATAGATATAGAAAAAAGATGACTAATATCTTGGGATTAGTTTAGGAATAGCCAAATAATCCGCAATTAATTGCTTGTTTCCTTTCAAACTATTTGTCACAGGTAAGTTATAATATTCCATAATTTCCATTAGTTTTGCTCTTTGAAGATTTTTCAAATTTTCAATTGTTTTAAGAAATTCAGGTGGAACATTAAATCCAAGCTTAAAAAATAATTATGAACTTTTCAAGGTACTAAAAAAATAAAAAAAATACTCTAATCCAACCAATTTTTGATTGAGAAGTAGTACAATGGGCTGAATTATAAAGACGCTTTAGAGTGTTTTCGTCACTTTGTAGAAATGATTGTTTAATTTCATCACTTATTCCCGTAGTAGTTTCGCTTAGTGTTTGAATACGTGAATTTATAGTTCTAAAGCTCTTTCAAAACTCTTCGATTATGTCATTATTTTCAAATATAGCTAGGTTTGCTAAAGTTGGTGCAGCACGTTCAAGTGATTCGCAAGCCATACTAGCATTTCTAGCGACCTCTCTAATAATCTCGACCCGGTCGTTTGCCATTTGCCTAATTTGTCTTTAAATCTAAAAAAAATGTCAGAAAGATAAAATTTTTCTATTTTTATTTTAAGAAGTAAATTAAAACAACAAATCAAACATATTTGATTTTTTCTTTATCACATCAAATTGACGAAAAAAGAAATTGTAGCAACCTGTTCATATCTTAAGCCATTTAACTTTTAAAACAAAAACTGCTTCGCTGGCAATTTTTTTTGTTATTTGAATTTTCAAAAATAAAACAATAATTCAAAATTTTTAAAGCATAAATATAATAATAGAATCAACACAAAATTGCAATTTCATTAAAAGGAATTTAAGCTGTATAGACAAAAAATTAACGAACATTTGTAATAAAAAAATTGACTGAACTAAAACTAGAGTTAGTCAAAAGTCAAAGTCAAGTTTGTACTTTGACTTTGAATTTTTTTTAAAAAGATTACTAAAATTCTAACATTTTTTTAATAAATCTGTAAATCCATTTGCACGCCATTGAAAAGAACAGTGCAATTATTTTGCTGAGTTTTTGCAGACATGCATTATCTTATTAAACAAAGTTTCTTAAACATAAAGCATTTTACAGAACTAACTTATTCCTCATAGTAAAAAAGTTATTTTTAATTGAAACGATCGAATCGAAATTAAAAAATTTAATAAATTTGTATTTAATTTTTATTCTTTACCATTATGATCAAAATTACTAAAATTAACATTAATTTTGTTCAAAAAAGTAAAAAGAATTTATAAGTTTTTTATTAAATTTTTTCGATAAAAATTGTAATTTTTTTAAAGATAATCTATCAAAAAATATCCCGAAAATATCAATTTCGATTATCAATTATCTAATTTACCATAAATATCGATATTTTACTTTAAATACGTTTTTTTATAATACCATATTTTACGTAAAAAGAGCTAAATTTAGTGTAAATAATATTTTTTTAAAATTTAATAATTGTTTTAGATAAGCACTTTTTATTTAAAAAGATTAAAATTTTCTCGATTTTTTCGAAATATAATTTAAAAACTTTATTTATTAATTAATACAAAAATAATTAGATTATTTTAAATTGAACTGAGTCAAATAGTAAGAATTTTCAACCTCAAGGATATATTACTCAAAGCATTTTAAAATTTAATCTTAAATTAAAAAATCTGCATTTTTTTGGAGGTCTAAAATTTAGTCCGGTTATCTAAACGTACCGGTCAATGCGGACACTGTCACGGTTTCTAAAAATTTTGGCATGCATAGTCTCCGCTTGTAAAGACCCCAACACTATAAATAAAGGACTCATATTATCAAAATAAATTCGAATTTCCTTATCTGTAGCTTTACTATAGAATTTACCGGTACGAAGTTTACTTATTTCTAATTCTTGTAACTTTTGCTCTTCCTTTGAAATTTTGAATTAATTTATAAACAACCGGATTACCACAACAAGCTTCGAACTGTTTGTGCCACGCTTCGATATTATTATTAGTCCGAGGCAAACTATCGACTAATTCATTTTAAATAATTTTTATTTTGTTAAATTTCGATTTAAAAGTCTAATAGTAATGAAATTTAGATAATGAATTGGTTTAAGCTCAAATACATAATCTAGAAAAAAGGTATAATTTGAGATGAATTTTAATTTTTTATGTGTTTTGATATTTTGAATTATAAAGAATACAAAAATACATGGACATATTTGTGCGAACATATACAATTAAAATTAAAAAATAAAGGTCGGTGCAAAAGTTTAGAAATTCGGGTAATCTAAAAGTTTTAACAATCATTACTACCTTTTTTCACACCTTTATGATTAATTCTTAAATATCTTCTAATTTTGAGTAAATTTTGCTCTTTAACTGCTTAATTTAAAAACTCTCCAACTCCTCATTTGGTTTCTAAATAACATTAATAAAAAATCTTTAATTTGGCAAAAAATGGTTAAAAAAAATGTGTCTAACTCACAAAAATGGCAGATCGTGGGTCTGCTAAAAAGTGGAGATAAAAAGCAAAACGAAATAGCCAAGTTGTTAGGTGTATCTCCAAAATGTGTCTCTTCAACTAAAAAACGATATGAAGAGACTGGTTCTGTCTCTGATCGAAGCCGTTCTGGTTGACCTCGAAAGCTAACTTGTAGGGATGTAAATTACAGTTTAGAGAGATTAGAAAAGATCCTACATCTAGCTATCAAAAACTCGCCACTGATTTTAATTCTAAGACTCAAGGGGTTAGGATAAGTAAGTATACTATAATGAGATATCTCCAAAAAAAAGGTTTAGAGTCTCATACAGCGGTCAGAAAACCGCTTCTTAACAAAAAAGATAGACAAGTGGTGTAAACAGAGACTTAATTGGACAGTTAGTGATTGGTCCAGAGTTATTTTCAGGAACGAGTCCAATTATGAGGTCTTTAATCGTAAATCAAGAGTAACAGTAAAAAGGCTTAAAAATGAAAAGTTTCACCCGAAGTTCTGTATACCAAGGTTACAAAACGGTGGAGGGTCAGTCGGTATCTGGGGATGCATTTCCTACAAAGGCACTGGTATATGCAACATTTATACAGGACGAATTAATCAATTTGTCTACATTAACACCTTGGAAAACAATCTTTTACCATCTGTTTAACTCCTATTTGATCCAAATGACCCTTGGGTTTTTCAACAAGATGGGGCTTCAGCACATATCGCTCATTCAGTGGGCGACTGGTTTAAGCAACAGAACATTGAGGTTCTACCATGGTGTGCCCGTTCACCAGATCTCAACCCAATCGAGAACTTATGGTCATACATGGATGCCAAAATGGTAAACACTAAAGTAACCTCTATTGAGCAGTTAAAAGGATGGAGTAGAAAAACACATATAAAAGGTAAAAAAAACATATAAAAAGAGACAAAACATAAGTACTATATTTTTTTATTAAAATTTGAATCAACACATAAATTTTTTTTTTCAAACTGAGAATAAAACATAAAACGTTTTATCAAAAATTTTTTATTCAATTATAAAAAGACTACTACTAGGTACTAGTGTATGATGTTCAGTTAGTTGTCTGAACAATAAAATTACTTGGTGTATGATATTAGAGTTGTGTTGTGGTCAGGGAGACCCATTTTTAATATTTTTTTCTAAAATTATCTTGCCATGTTCTGAGATAAACCAAATTTTTTAAATGGGACAAAAAGGTTTCTAGTTTTTTCATTTAGTTTTATTAGCTAAATGACAAATTTTCAAATTAAATAACAAAAAAGACAAATTTTAATTAAATTTTTTATTTTTTAAATAAAGCTCAAATTCAATTATTTCTAATATTTAATATTGAGTACTTATTTAAATTATATTTTTCAACTTTAATAAAATAAAATTTCTTAAAATTCAAAAATAAAAGCAACAAAAAAATTATTTAAAATACAATTAGTCTAACTTGGTTGCTTGGCTTGATGATTTAGATTGTTTTCAATGAAAAATCAAACATGGCTGAGACAGTGATAGAGACAAGCATTTGGTTTAGCTATTCGAAATCGAGTAATGCTTTGACGTGAGATTAAAAAGCTAGAATCAAATCTGCACAACTCAATTGAATTAAAAAGCATTAGCACTAACAAAAGCACTGCCAAGTGTTAAATTTAAAATTTAGAAAAAAAAAAAGTTTTTAAATCGATCCCATGGCTAATGCTGTACGATTTGAAAAACACTGTAACAAACTTAGACAAATTTGGATGCTTTCAAAGACTTGTACACAATGGGGAGAAATAAAATTTAAGCAAGCAAAACCATGCTTATAAGTATGAATGAAGTCAAGAAGCAACTTAAATAAAATTAAGAAACCAAAATATAAAAAAAACTCTCTAATTTTTTTTCTTGATGGTTTTAGCATAAAATTTCTTTTTTTTTTTCCAAATAAAATTTAAGCTTACGACTTGATGTAATTTTTTTTTTGTACAGAAAAGAGAAGAAAAGTGTTTCGTCTAAAATAGGATGATAATGGAAGAAATAAAATGCGACAAATGTTCAGATAAGCAAGATGTAAAGGATGACCAGTCGAGCATAGACAAAATGGTAGTGGCCAAATGCACCGATTGCAATTTGAATATGTGCACCAATTGTGTTTTGGAGCACCAATTCGCGGCCAAAAATATGAACCACAAATTGGTCAATTTGTTCGAAGAAAAAAAGGGTCAAGAAATTGAGTACACCAACGAAATTAACAACAATGTTATTACAGACAAGTTCTATATGCCAAGAGTGGAAGACATTTCGGACTCGGAGATAGTCCGACGCAGACAGATTGAGGAAGAGGACAGACAAAGCGAACGAGAGCACCTGCAAATGCAGCAAATGCATCAGATGCAGCAGTACCAATTGAGCAATCAAATGTTTGCCAATAAGCTGAAGCAACAGCAGCAACAGAATGTCCAATCGACAGCCACAAATGCCAAATTGGTTCAGATCGAAAGCGAAATAAACAAAACCTTTAACTTTTACATTCAAATGCTCAAGGAAAGAAAGGAATACTTGGTAAAGGAGCTGAACACCATCATTCAATTTGCTCTATTGAACCACAACCAGAACATAAACAAACAGTTACAAGTGCAATTTCAGCTTGAGATGAAGAAGCAACAGATTGAAAAAGAGATTACAGATGAGTATGACCTGATGAATGGACACCAGAGCTCGACCGATAGCAGCGAGTGCGCATTGAAAAATAAGCTCAACTTTTTGAACGAGCTGAACAATTTGATCCTGGTCAACAATCAATTGATTTCACAGCTCAAATCAAACAATCCACTCATGTCCATTGAGTTTATTTCGAACTATTCGGCAATTCAGACCTCAATCCGCAACACATTTGGCTACATCCGAATCAACCCTCAAACTCAGCAGCAACACCAACTCCAACAACAGCAAACACAGCAGCATCAAATGCTTCCACTAGCAACTGGAGCCAACAATTTCAACACCAAAACACTGCTAAATCCAATGTTGAACAACGAGTTGAGCATTTCGTGTGACTTTAAATCAAATGGTGCTCAGAGTCAAATGGCTTCGAGTGGTTCACTCAATCAACAAAATTTGTACTCGAACAATTCCACATCGACAAATGTGTCCTCGTTGTCATCGGCCTCGTCCACCTCTTCGTCAAGTAATTCGTCAAGCAATTCGTCAAGTAATTTGACAAGCGATTTGGTCACTAGTCCAGTCTCGATTATGGTCAAGAAAAAAAATGAGCAGAACAAAGGCACTCATGACCAAGAGGACAAGAGTCACCAAGAACCACTGGTCGAAGAACAAGACCAAGACACTGAGGATGACACGACCACTTTGAAATTGAATCAACATCAACAAGACACAATAACTCTATCAGCTGGTTCAACTTCATCCCAAAAGTCAACCAAATCTCTAGTGTCCAACTCGTCTATTTTGTCCAACAATTCTTCCAATTGTTCAGCACAAAATGCAAACTCGGCTGCAAATAGCCTGGCCAATTTGTCCAATACAACCAAACATCCTTTGTCCTACTTGTACTCAAACTTTATTCAATCAAATCCAAAATTGAACAATTTCAACTTTTCAACCCAATGTTCAGACATGGACAATCAGCAGCAGCAGCAGCAGCAGCAGCAACCAAATGGCTCCATGGCTGCCACTGGTGCCAGTTCACTCAAAACATTTTCTTTGAACAATTTGAATCAAGCATACACAAACAACCAGAGCAGCAACAGCAACATAAATGGCACTTACTCTCATTTGACAAGTGGTGGTGGTGGTTTGAGTGGTAGTGGTGGTGGTAGTGGTCTGAGTGGTGGTAGTTTGAATGGTGGTGGTGGATCGATGATGAACGGGGCTCATTTAACAAGTCAAATTCAGCTGCAACGCTCCAAGATGATTTATCACTGCAAATTTGGCGAGTTTGGCATCAACGACGGTCAATTCACAGAGCCTTCTGGTGTGACCATAAACACAAACAATGACATCATTGTGGCTGACACAAATTCCCATCGCATTCAAATATTTGACAAGGACGGAAATTTCAAGTTTAAATTTGGCGAGTGTGGCAAAAGAGATGGCCAATTGTTGTATCCAAACAGAGTGAGCATTGTGAAGCAAACAGGCGACATTGTGGTCACCGAACGCTCGCCCACTCACCAAATTCAAATCTACAACAAGTACGGCCAATTTTTGAGAAAATTTGGCGCCAACATTCTGCAGCATCCGCGCGGCGTCTGCGTCGACCACAAAGGCCGCATTGTGGTCGTGGAGTGCAAAGTGATGCGCGTCATCATATTTGACTTGTACGGCAATGTGCTCAACAAATTCAATTGTTCCAAATATTTGGAGTTTCCAAATGGAGTGTGCTGCTCGAATCCGACAGCGTCCAACAATTACCGCGAAGAGATTTACATCAGTGACAACAGGGCCCATTGCATCAAAGTCTTTGACTACAATGGAAATTTTATTCGGCAAATAGGCGCCGAAGGCATCACCAACTATCCGATCGGTGTCGGCATCAACTCAAACAACGAAATACTCGTGGCCGACAACCACAACAATTTCAATCTGACCGTGTTCACCCAAGACGGCAAATTGATCAATGCCCTAGAGTCCAAAGTCAAACATGCCCAATGCTTCGACGTAGGCCTCATGGACGACGGCTCAATTGTTCTCGCCAGCAAAGACTACCGCATCTATGTCTACAAGTACACCACGTCCACACAAACCTCGCTCGGCCTCTCCTCAACAGCCTCAATGCTTGACCAGCAGCCCAACCCAAGCTCCATTTCGCCCACATCGCTCACCAACCAAGCTCTCAACTTCAACAACTACGACCTCTTTTGCACAAATCAAAACGAGTACTCTCTGTTTAGCAGCGCCCCACTCGACTCCAAGCACGCTGCCTCTTCTCTCACTGCCCAATTCATCGACCCCTTTGCCGACTTGGCCAACGAGCATTTGTTCAGCTTGACTGCGCCCGGATGCGACCTTCAGAGTAATCTTGCCTCCAGTCTGTTCACCAACGCAATCAGCTCAGACCAAACTGATAACTTAAATGCGTCATTTTCTTCTCTTTTAAACATGTCAAGCAGCAACAGCCAGTCTAATACCAATGTCAACAATTTGGCTTCAATTTTGAATGGAATTTTATAAGTCTAGCACATCTTTTTCTTAAGAATTTTTATACTTGTAGCGTTTTATAATTTCGAGTGTCTTCTTCTTCCATTAGTACTTAATCAAATAACAGAATTTCTTTATATTAATTTTTTTGTTCTAGATAATAATTTTGTTGAATTTAGTATTTTTTAAAGCCAATTTTTATTGAATTTTATCCATTTTATTAAAATATTATTAATCCAAAAAATTATTTAATCTTAAAATTAATCTTTTTTTTTTTAATGTGGAATTTTTCTTCATTATCATTTTTGTTATGTAATAAAACTTCCATGAATACTTGAAAAAATTAAAAATGTAAAAAAAAAGACTTGAAAATTTGTTTGTCATTTTTTAATTTCGATGCTTAGAGTTCAAATAATTTAATTTTTTTTTAGGATTTGTTTGTGTACTATGCAATTTAAATTGATTGTCGACCGACCAGATTAATAAAAGCATTGATGTTGAGTTTGGCGGATTTTTTTAGGCAATTTGAAATTTTTATTGAATTGGAATTTATTTTAACTTGAATTATTTTCTCAGACTTTCTTTAATTAAAATTATGGACCTTTTATTCTTTTTTTTGAATTCAATTGATTTTATTCTTTAAATTTTATTTTAAAAATCAATAAAAAATCGTAAAAAGTTTTTTTTTTTAATTCAAATTTTGAGATAATTTGAAAAGATGAATTATGATGCGTTTTGTAAGCTTATTTTTTAATTCCAATAAAAAATTTGAATTCTTAATAAAAAAATGAATCATTTAGAAATCATCATATTGATCATTTATTTTCTCTAAGTGTTAGAAAGGGAAGCAAACAGTCTATCATTTAACCTTCTAGTTTAAAGAAAAAACACAAAAATTTTTGAAATTAAATGATCATTTTATTATAAAATTGTATGGAGAATTCATTTAAAATTTATTGAAGTAGTAGTAGTAGAAGTAATTTAAAACTGCGGCGTGACGAATCACGCGGAGCGCGTCAACCGTGAGATTGACGCCCTATGGCAGTTTCCAATGTGTGTTTCCAGTCTGTTTTTGAAGTTGTTGACATATTTAGCTTCTGTGACCGTATTTGGTAGTGCGTTCCAGTGGTTAGCGACTCTGTTGTTGAAGAATTCGTGCCGTTGATTGCAACATCTCACTATTTCGCGCCTGAAATATCCTCTATGTCCTCCTCGAGGCTCCAGACATATTGGTGAAACGTGCCAGTTTATGTTTTCGATTCCATTGACTATTTTAAATTTTTGAATTAAGTCACCTCTTGTTCTTCTCTCAGACAAGGTAGTGAAGCCTAGGCGAACGCATCTGTTTTCGTAAGAGAGATTTTTTAGTTCTGGTGCTATTTTCGTTGCTCTGTGTTGAACATTTTCGAGAGTGTGTTTGTCTTTCTTGGTAAACGGGGATCAGGCTGAGATGGCGAATTCGAGTTGGGGCCGTACGTGTTTCCAGAGCTGAGCGTCTCTGTAAACAAATGTTTTTTTAAGTAAGCCTAGTAAACTGTTTGCTTTTGATGCTGCTTTGTTTACTTGGACGCTAGGCATTGTAATTCTTAATTAACAATTCTTTTGAAATATACAAAAAAAATATTTAAGTTTATATATTAATAACGTTGAGAAGCAAAGCTTTTTAATAGCGAGTAACGAAACGTTAATTATTAGCGTTTATTGAAAAAATAAATATAAAAAATAAAGTGGATATTATAGAGTTGTGTACAGACATATGCAACGAAAAAATGTTCGATATCGGATTCGGTTTCGGTAAAACAACGAAACTAGAAAAGGAACCGACTATACCGAATTTATTTCGGTGTAAACCGAACAACGAACTGCTTTTATAACAATTTTTCAAATTTTAAATTCTCTTTTAACTAAAAAATTTGTTTAAAATAAAACTATTTAATGTTTTTATTGATAATTTAGAATTAAAATGAATTATTTTGTTTCTTAGACCTAATTAATCCATATGATAAAAATACTGATAAAAGTCTTTTATATTTTCAAAAATAAATTAAAGTTTTAGACTATTGAGTAACTCTAAGTTACATTTCAAAAATGTTCGATTTGTTTTTAAGACGTCTGACCAGCTATTTTTTTGCAAATAACTCCACAAACACTCAAAAATCTCTCTATAAATGCTTACGATGCTGGTTTTGAGAACAAAATTGTTGCCAAGCGAAATAATAGAGACATTCTATATTTAATCTCATTCCAAAATTGCTTTGTTGAAATAGAATTTTTGTTTTCTTCACTTGGCTGGTTGATCAACGATACAAATATCTCTTTTTCTGATGCTTGTAATATTTGTCTTGCCTTGACCTGAACTGGTTAATTCTTCATCATCATCATCATTATCTTTAAGTAGATTAAAAAACAAATCATCCTCTTCCTCTTCTAGAATATTATTTTTCTGACTTTCTTTCTTTCCAGTGACATTTTTTTGAGTTTCGATTAAAATATATTCTTTGGCTAATATATTTAATGCCACAGAACAAATATTATCCAACAATTTTTTAGAGTATTTTTCGGCATATTTTCTCCAATATGTATCCAACAAAGCCGAAGCAATATATAACTTAGAATTAAGTTCAAACTTGAATTTTTGTTTGAAACATTCTATCAATTAAGTACAAATTATTTTGAATTTTTGTTTCAACGAAATTTGTTGTAATGTATTAAAAGGAATCAAGAGAGACGGTATTACCTCTGAAATTGTTGCTTTGGTTCTCTGAAAGCCAGTCGAAAATTAATACGCCAGTAAGAGGATTTGTAGATAAAACTCTATCTATTTGTTCCTTTTTCATTGTCAAGCTCAACTACCTATTCATCTGATAATGATCCAGTTATGCCATTTTCATCTTCGTTCTCTTCATTATTGTTAATTTCTATCACATCATTACTATAATCATTATCATGTAGATCAGAATAGGTCAAATCTTGTGCCAGTGATTTTGTTTCATTTATTATTTGTCTTAATTCATTGTTAATCACTTCAGATTAAGAATTTTTTCGATTTCTCTAATCTCGGACTCCCGATTGTAATCATTTTATGTCAAACATTCCTTTTCTTCTTCTGATACCTCCAATTCAAAGTCAGACCAAATCTCTTCCGGATTAACCGTGTTCTTAAATAGCCGTAACAATGAGCTTTCTTCGTCGCAAACGATCCCTAAAAATAAATTTTTTCAAGTAAATTAAGTTTTAAGACTAATAATTTAAGAACCTTTTATTTCTGATTTGTCAAAATTATAGCCGTTTATGATCAGATCAGTAACTTTTTTAATATTTTCGGAATTATGCGAACCAAGCATTTTTTCAAATCCGATAACTAATCATTCTTTTTGTAAAAAATTGTCAGCGATCATAGCTAGCAAGCCCATAAAATCATTCATTTGCGAATTTGACATTTGTGTTTTTTTTAGGCTTTTTAGTTACTTCGGGAATTAAAGAGCGTGTAAAAGTTGTTTGAGCAGGAACTTAAATACCGGATTCTTTCAAAATATTAATCAAATACGGATATTGTAATTCTTTAATCGTCGTGTTTGAAGTCATAAAATATTTAACAAGATTTAATGTGTTATCATCTTTTCCTAGGTAAAATAATATGCCAATTTGAATCAAATATCTAAATATCAATTCCTAAAGTGCCAGTTTTTCAGGAAAATAAGTCAATGAATAGTCAATCTGTTCTGTCCTCAGAAACTAATAGTGATAATAAAAAGTGATGATCTAAATGAAAAAATCTCTTTTAAAATTAATAATGCTGCCCAAAAAAGAATCCCTCTCCGTTTTCAGAAATTTTTTAAATCAAGTTTACCGAAGGTAATTGTATTACTTATAATGAAACATTGGAAAGATAGACCTGCCAAAAAAAGATGAAATATACTTCCAATGCTCTCTTCTTTTTGCAGATGATTTGGCTCCTTTTTTTATTTTTAAGAAGGATAGAAATCTCGAAAATATGATTAATAAGTACATTGTAGAAGTTGAGCAATGGCTTTTTAAATGGAAAATAAAAAGTCATGCTACATGATCTTTGAAAAAAGAATTAAATTGAAAATCAATTAAGACCTTATTATTTACGGTTACAATTTAAATCGTGAAGAAAAAGTTAAGTTCCAAGGAATTACGCTGGAATCAAGACTTTAATTTAGCCCAATGGTAGATGACTTAAAATAATTAAATATCTATCAAATGAAAAATGGAGTCTGAAACCCAAAACATTAGGAAACCTATACAAAGATAGGGTCAATATTCAATTATTCTTCTCCTTGTTTAAACTTATTTTCAGAAACCAACATTAAAAAAGTACAAGTACTCCAATATCCTAAAATTCTCTCATTACATTATATCTATTTTTAATATTTTCTTCTTTTTTTTTAAAAACTATTTTTACTATATTTTATTTTTGTTATAATTTTTAATCTTAAGGAGCGTTAGGTCGGTAAAGAAAATAAATAAATTTATTGAGATTGTTTTTTCTGTAAACTTATCTTTATTTACATTTAAAAATTCACTAAAAAATTTACAGTTTGCTTTCTTATAGTTAAACCTTCTAATTATATATTTGCTTTTTGTTAAGAAGTCCATTGAAATAGATTTGGTTTTTCATAAGGATAAAACTTTTAATTTTGTCTAGTTTTGATTGCTTTATCTGGTGTTAAATTGTTTGAAAGTAAGATTTTTGTACATCTTGACGTTGATCATCTAAATCAGGATTTTTAATGATTTGAGATTTTGAATCAGGCTAAGTAATTAGTCCACTTTTGTTCAGTATATTTTTTAATGACATTCCTTAAAGAAATAAAACAAATAATGAATAGTTACTTTGTTTTGATGACGACCTTGTTACTTTTTTTATTTGTAAAAAAGACGGGAAAATAGATAATAAAGTCTAAATACTTAGAGGATTTAGAACACTGGCTTTGCGATTGGAAAATGAAGATATTTGTTGAAAAGTCATGTTCAAAAGGCTTTTCAAAATATAAGAAGGAAGAGGATCTTAACCTATGAAAATAAAATCATAAAACAAACCGAAACTAAATTTTTTGGTACTAAAACTAAAATATGATACTCCTTCCAACATTTAACACCACGAGGCTTTAAATAAACTTACACTATTAACAGTCTCGAATCGGCTTTTTGGATTGAGTGAAAGATATGTCAGAGCAGGGCTGAGTCATTCTGTTCCACTGTTAGTTGTAAAACTAGTGGAAGAATATAAAACTGGCTTTGAATCAAGATATCTTGAATATCCGACTCCATTGTGTAATTGCTATCTCACTATTCCTTCCTTTTTTCTCAGACATCATATATTTACATAACATATGTATCCTGTTATTCTCTATTTCATTTTATCTCATTTTAATATTTTTCTATTTTTAATCTATTTTATTTTTAATATTTAATTTTTTTTTTTACTTTATTTAACTTTATTTTAATTGTTATTTTTTAGTTTTTTTATCTGAAGCATTAGCTCGGTACAGAGAAACAAATAAATAAATAGATAATTTATTAGTGGTCAAAATTACTAGATTATATTTTTTGTGATTAAATCATCGGAAGAGAAAATATTAATGCCATTCTTTTGTGAGATTTTTTTACTTTAAGATCTATTGAAAATGTAAAATAGAAAAAAAATCTTGCCAAATGGCAAATTCCTTGGATTACCACATGGTAACTTCGAATATAATGGTTTAATGGCGAAAAATTTATTTTTCTCATTTAAATTTTAATAACATGAAATGAATGGGACTGCGGTAAAGGTGGATCTCTTTTTAGCTGCTGCGCCTGGGGTTGTGAAGTTCGTATCAATTTCAATTCAGAAAAATTTAAATAACTTTTTTACTAAAATAGATAATTTAGTTTTGTAAAATGCTTAATGTTTAAGCAATTTTGCGTGCAAAATGCAGAAAATTGCAGAGTACTTTGCAGACTTATTTTACTGCATTAAGCAAATTTGCTCATAATTTAGCATTTTACAGAACTGAATTATCTATTTTAGTAATTAATTTACAATTCACCTGAAGGGCTGATTGCCAAGCTCTATTCGAGCCAAGCGAACTCATTTATTGATAAAAAAAATAAATAAAATTAAATAGTTTTAGCTAGTAAATAATAGATTAGTAATCAAAATTTTTTAAGTTTAAATCAAATTTTACAAATAATTTTACAAATTTTAAAAAGTGATAATTAATATTATTATAAATTCTTGCTTCAAAAATTGATTTTTAAATGTCATTTCGTCTAAAATTAAGTTGTTAAATAATAGAATATAAATATGAAAATGTCCTTTCAGCGTAATTGTTGAATTTCCCAATTGAGGGAATTGTCAAGTTTTTTGCATTTTGTAAGTTATACGGTCGATTAAGTTTTTTGTTAAATTTTAATTTCGACTTTAATTCTTCAGAAGCATTAATATCGTTAATTAATTTATTAAAATTAGTTGGAAAGATCGAATTTAAACGAACTTCACAACCCCGCTGGGCCTTCAAGGAAGACTATACGGTATTAATCTAAAAATAATAATTTGTCCCTTTTAGTTGAGTAACGGATGTAGAAAAAAAATGGCACAAAAGTTAAGTTTAATTTTCTATAAGAGTGGACAAGACCTTTCCCAATTTTTTTTCAAAATTTAAAATTCTTTAATCTGATCCTAACTTTAAAATAAAAAAAAATTATTTCAAAAAGTTGAATTTTCGATAAGTTTTAAGTAAAAAATGAACGAAACAATTAAAAATGATTTGTACAACTTTGTAAAAAGTAACCAAAATTTACCAAAAGCTGAAGTTGTAAGGCGATTCACTGGTCTTGGATACAGAAAACGTTCTATTTATCGTTGGCTAGATATTATAGAAAAAGATAAATCTTTCAAGAAAAAACAAGGAATTGGTAGACCTGCTAAAATAGCAACGAAACTAATGGTTGCCAAACTTAGAGCCTATTTCAATCATAAATCGGGTCGTTCGCAAAGAAAGATGGCTAGAAAGTTTAATTGCCACTATACCTATATCGGAACGATTCTAAAAAAGTATACAAACATCAAAAAGTATAAAAAACACAAGAGACCTCATTTAAATGCTAACCAAGAGAAGGCAGCAAGGTCAAAATGTCGTCGAATGCTTTTAAATACAGCAGATATGAATTTATAATTGATGATGAATCTTACTTCACTCTTGGCAACACCACGCTGCCAGGGAATGATATTTTTTATAGCAGTAACGTAAGCAAGACGCAGTAGTGTGTAAAGAACAAGTACTTTAAAAAATTTGAAGAAAAATTAATGGTCTGGTTGTTTATTTCACAACGCGGAATAAGCGAACCATATTTTGTACCAAGTGGTTTAACGGTCAATCAACATGTCTATTTTGGAAAGTGTTTTAAGAAACGACTTGAACCAATGATTAAAGAATATTATCAGGATGGCAATTATGTATTTTGGCCTGACTTAGCATTATCTATTTATACCAATATGGTACAGAATTATATGTTAGATAAAAATATAAGGTATGTTACTAAAGAAGTGAATCCAGCAAACGTACCAAAAGCACGACTAATTGAAGATTGTTGGGGAAATTTGAAAGCTAAAGTTTATGAGGGTGATTGGAAGGCAAAAAATCTTATGCAACTCGAAAACAAAATTCGCGCTTGCCTGAGCAATATCGACCCAAAGGTTGTACAAGACCATGCAAAGAGTGTTCGCTCTAGGCTCGATATCATACGTCGTCATGGAGTTCAATACCTTAAGTGATATTATTTTTTCAAAAAAGGAGGTTTCAGTTATAATTTAAAAAAAAAAATCTAAAGCCTTAGTTAAATAAAAATTTTTTTAAGATTAAATTAATTTTGTGCCATTTTTTATTCTACACTCGTTATTATAATTTATGATGTAAAATTTTTATATTACACAAATAATTAGTCATAAAAATAGAAAAAATATTTATTTAAGCAATGGGATTCCTAACTGGGACTAAGACCGTCACTAAAAGTTTAGAAGATGAGACCATGGGGAGTCAATTTTAAAATCCATAAATTAATAGAGATAAATAATTTTATTATATTTTAAAATCAACGACAAAGCAAACAAAATGAAAACAGCAAAAATTTTGAATCACTGTAAATTAGATCTCAAAACGCAAAATACAACGATAAAAAACATATTAAAAAAATGAAGCATATCAAATTTGAATAATTAAAAAAAAAAATGAAAATAAAATATTTTTAACAAATAACTACGAGTCTGAAAGCGACCGTGAAAAATTAATATTCAAAAAAAAAAAACATAAACTCGATTTAAGCAAAATAAAAAATTTAATTTAAATCCGGAATTAGATAAGGCACTAAATATTCTTTTTGATTTTTTTTTCTAACGCTGCCATTAGATTTAGTTCACTTTAGAAAGATCATACAACCATAAAATTAAACTATGCTAACAAAAAAGTAACAAAAAATTTCGATTTACAATTTAGTCAAGGAATAAAATAAGTGGCAAAAATCAATCTAGTACAAAAATCCATTTAAAAGTTGACTTAAGTTTGAATTATCTTTAGAAAAAGTAGAAAAAAGCGATTCACTCGAATTGTTAAAATTCAAACAGTTAGTGTTATTTTGAGATGGCTCATTGATCAGGTCGGCAAAGGGGTCGATGAATTGGGCAGTGAGAGAAGAGGCAGCAAGCTTGGAGTCGAGTGGGGCGCTGCTGAACAGAGAGTACTCGTTTTGATTTGTGCAAAAGAGGTCGTAGTTGTTGAAGTTGAGAGCTTGGTTGGTGAGCGATGTGGGCGAAATGGAGCTTGGGTTGGGCTGCTGGTCAAGCATTGAGGCTGTTGAGGAGAGGCCGAGCGAGGTTTGTGTGGACGTGGTGTACTTGTAGACATAGATGCGGTAGTCTTTGCTGGCGAGAACAATTGAGCCGTCGTCCATGAGGCCTACGTCGAAGCATTGGGCATGTTTGACTTTGGACTCTAGGGCATTGATCAATTTGCCGTCTTGGGTGAACACGGTCAGATTGAAATTGTTGTGGTTGTCGGCCACGAGTATTTCGTTGTTTGAGTTGATGCCGACACCGATCGGATAGTTGGTGATGCCTTCGGCGCCTATTTGCCGAATAAAATTTCCATTGTAGTCAAAGACTTTGATGCAATGGGCCCTGTTGTCACTGATGTAAATCTCTTCGCGGTAATTGTTGGACGCTGTCGGATTCGAGCAGCACACTCCATTTGGAAACTCCAAATATTTGGAACAATTGAATTTGTTGAGCACATTGCCGTACAAGTCAAATATGATGACGCGCATCACTTTGCACTCCACGACCACAATGCGGCCTTTGTGGTCGACGCAGACGCCGCGCGGATGCTGCAGAATGTTGGCGCCAAATTTTCTCAAAAATTGGCCGTACTTGTTGTAGATTTGAATTTGGTGAGTGGGCGAGCGTTCGGTGACCACAATGTCGCCTGTTTGCTTCACAATGCTCACTCTGTTTGGATACAACAATTGGCCATCTCTTTTGCCACACTCGCCAAATTTAAACTTGAAATTTCCGTCCTTGTCAAATATTTGAATGCGATGGGAATTTGTGTCAGCCACAATGATGTCATTGTTTGTGTTTATGGTCACACCAGAAGGCTCTGTGAATTGACCGTCGTTGATGCCAAACTCGCCAAATTTGCAGTGATAAATCATCTTGGAGCGTTGCAGCTGAATTTGACTTGTTAAATGAGCCCCGTTCATCATCGATCCACCACCACCATTCAAACTACCACCACTCAGACCACTACCACCACCACTACCACTCAAACCACCACCACCACTTGTCAAATGAGAGTAAGTGCCATTTATGTTGCTGTTGCTGCTCTGGTTGTTTGTGTATGCTTGATTCAAATTGTTCAAAGAAAATGTTTTAAGTGAAGTGGCACCAGTGGCAGCCATGGAGCCATTTGGTTGCTGCTGCTGCTGCTGCTGCTGATTGTCCATGTCTGAACATTGGGTTGAAAAGTTGAAATTGTTCAATTTTGGATTTGATTGAATAAAGTTGGAGTACAAATAGGACAAAGGATGTTTGGTTGTATTGGACAAATTGGCCAGGCTATTTGCAGCCGAGTTTGCATTTTGTGCTGAACAATTGGAAGAATTGTTGGACAAAATAGACGAGTTGGACACTAGAGATTTGGTTGACTTTTGGGATGAAGTTGAACCAGCTGATAGAGTTATTGTGTCTTGTTGATGTTGATTCAATTTCAAAGTGGTCGTGTCATCCTCAGTGTCTTGGTCTTGTTCTTCGATCAGTGGTTCTTGGTGACTCTTGTCCTCTTGGTCATGTGTGCCTTTGTTCTGCTCATTTTTTTTCTTGACCATAATCGAGACTGGACTAGTGACCAAATCGCTTGTCAAATTACTTGACGAATTACTTGACGAATTGGACGAAGAGGTGGACGAGGCCGATGACAACGAGGACACATTTGTCGATGTGGAATTGTTCGAGTACAAATTTTGTTGATTGAGTGAACCACTCGAGGCCATTTGACTCTGAGCACCATTTGATTTAAAGTCACACGAAATGCTCAACTCGTTGTTCAACATTGGATTTAGCAGTGTTTTGGTGTTGAAATTGTTGGCTCCAGTTGCTAGTGGTAGCATTTGATGCTGCTGTGTTTGCTGTTGTTGGAGTTGGTGTTGCTGCTGAGTTTGAGGGTTGATTCGGATGTAGCCAAATGTGTTGCGGATTGAGGTCTGAATTGCCGAATAGTTCGAAATAAACTCAATGGACATGAGTGGATTGTTTGATTTGAGCTGTGAAATCAATTGATTGTTGACCAGGATCAAATTGTTCAGCTCGTTCAAAAAGTTGAGCTTATTTTTCAATGCGCACTCGCTGCTATCGGTCGAGCTCTGGTGTCCATTCATCAGGTCATACTCATCTGTAATCTCTTTTTCAATCTGTTGCTTCTTCATCTCAAGCTGAAATTGCACTTGTAACTGCTTGTTTATGTTCTGGTTGTGGTTCAATAGAGCAAATTGAATGATGGTGTTCAGCTCCTTTACCAAGTATTCCTTTCTTTCTTGCAAAGTTTGGATGTAAAAATTAAAGGTTTTCTCAATTTCTGTGCTCATTTTTGCATTTATCTCTTCATGTAAAAAATCCTCATCTTTTTCCGGCAATTTGCTTGTCTTCACTGGTGAGACCAAACTTATCAATTTGTGGCTTAAATTTGAAGTTATTAACTGATGCTCCAAAAGACATGGTGTACACATCGAAATGTCGCACTCTAGACATTTTGCGACGCATCTTCCATTCTCGTTTGCCAACACTTCGCCATTGCTCTGACTTTTGCAATTCAATTTCTGGCACTGAACTTCATTTTCCAGTCTCATTTTACTAAAATTTTTAAAAATTGTTCATCAAATTTGAAATTTTTCTTATATAGAATTACACTAAAGAAAAGCTTGGGTCTTTTATTTGCAATTTTTTTGTTACAAAACTTTTGTAGAAGCACGTTCTTTCAAAATAAGCAATCATAAAAATAGTATATTTAAAAAAGCAAGTGTGTTTATGAGACCATTCGACGGCTTCAAATAAGAGTAGTCGACAGCTAGTTCAGCAATATGCTTTTAAATGACTCTTAGCCATTTTTTTCAAACTAATTTAGCTTCAAGTCATTTGAAAAAGATTCATTGCTAAATTGAGAACATCAAATTATGTTTTAATTTAGCTTTTAATAAAGATTTTAAAAATTTTAAAAACATTTTTCGAAAAAGGAAAATTTGTTCGTTTGGCATTTTTAGATAAATATGCTGGTTCTCTAAATTCTTTCTTTCTTTCTTTCTTTCTTTCTTGATTTTTAAGTCCAAGTATTGAGTATACAGTTTTTGAGTTTTTTAAAAGATTTTAAAATGTTTTTTTGGCTATGAACATTATATCGAATCTGTCAAAAAAGGTTTAAAAAAAACTCAAAATATTCCACTCTCTACAGCAAGCTTTGTTATTTTAAATATGTAAATTATTGTAAAAATTACTCTCAAACTGATGAATACCTTTAAAATAAATATTTTATGAAACAAAAGAAAAATTACTTCGCTTTTGAACTAAAAAAAAAAGAGAATTAAAAAAAATGGCTTGACAATTTTTTAGAAAATTCAATTCCTTGTATTTTGATACCTTAAACTTAATTGTTAAATTAGGCCTTTTAAGCTTATTTTTTTAGAAACTGTTCTAAAGTCATGATTTAAAAAAAAACCTATAAAACTTTACTATTCACGGTTAATGTGCTGCAGTAACTGTATTTTACGAAATTTTACGCAAAATTACGTAAATTTTTTTTACGTATCTTAAATAATTAAATTAATGAAAACAATAAAAATAATACCAAATATCTATTAATTTAAGGATAAATCTAAAAAAGAAGATGAAGTCTTAATGTCTCAAATTTATTAAAAAATTCTCAACAATCGATTTTTTCTTTTGGCGATTTTTATACTCAAAATTTACTTAGAATTACTTAAAAATAATCATCAGATCAAAAAATCAATGTCGAATTTTTCAACATTTAAATTTTAAATTTTTATAATCTAATTTAATTTATACAGATTTTATTACCAAATTCAAATCAACATATATAGAATTTTAATAGTTTAGAATTTAAAAGAGTAAATTATTATTATTATTTTTATTATTATTAAATTAAGTTTTTTTAATTTTCAATTTTCAATTTATTCGAGTCTCTACCAGACTTTTTTTTAGTTTGAGCGTGAGTTTGTGAGCTATCAGCTAAACTACTGAATGTGAGTGAACCTTTAATTTGGAAGCTTTAATTTTCTTAGAGTTCAAAATTAAAAATGTTCTGTTCATTTTTTGATTTTAATCAATTAAATTAGAAAAAAAGTGAAATCAAATTTTTTAGAAAGTTTTAATTTCTACCATTTTAAATCTTTGAAATAAATGAGCTTGTTATGAGAATTTTTTAGACTCAATTTCACAAAATGTCAGATAAAAAATTAATAAAGTCAAATTTATCTTTTATTTTAGAGATTTTATTTTATAAATGCGAGTGATTCAATCAAAAAAATTTTTAAATCATTCACACTGACATTCAATTCATTTTTTTTGTTATAGTCTGCTTGGTCATTTTATTTCTGAAAGATGAAATTTTGTAAATCTAATAAAATTTTTTTATATAATATTTTTTAGGGGTACGTTCCATTCTTTTATGTTTCATTTAATATAATTCTATATTTATTCGTCATTTTTTTATATTCTCATATTACCGAAAAGTTAAAAAAGTTTTATTAAATAACAAAAATTTTGAAAATTAAATCTTTAATAGCAATAAATTGAAAATGATTTAAATAAAAAATTAAATGTGGCTAGGCAAACTGCCATAAAGATTAAACAAACACAAAGGCTTTCAATTAGTTATAAAACATTTTTTATTTAGAAAAAATATATTTGTGGATGAAAACAATGAATTAAATTAAAAAAAACAAAATAGAAATACAGAAATTGAAAAATAGAAAATGAAAGAGAAAACATTTAAATACTAAAAGAACTTACCATAGCGCTGTATTTTAATTGTATCATTTATTAATCAATAAAAAGTTTCATTATTAGGATGATAAGAAATTTTTTGCAATTTCTTTTAGAAATATGGAACTGGAAAAATAAAATAATTCCAAAAAACAATATCCATTATCTAGTGTTTATTTTAATAGAATTTAAATTTAAAATTTGAAATAAAACATCATATCACTTTAAACGTGTTTTATTCTGTAATATGTAATTATAAAGCATTTTGCCAAAGCTTTATTAGTTATGAAACATGTACTTGATAAATCACTTAATTTTTAAACGATTTTTATCAAGAATAAATGACTATAAAAGATAAAAAAAAATTTGAAAATCTTCAAAATTTTATCATTCCACATAAAATGTATTCAAGTAAAATAAATCAAAGATTAATTTAAATGCTGTTTAATTAAATAAAATTTAGCACCAAGTTTTTTGTTATCATTTCGCCTGCTTTTGACCTTAATGGTCTTTCTTGGCTTAGCTGTTTTATACATGCAAAGAACTAACATGGGCATCGCTATATTGTGCATGGTCAATCACACATCTGTTGACAGTGAACAATTTATTAAGCGGAATTTTTCCGCACAATCCAATAAATGCTATCTAGAACAAAAAAATTATACTTCTTTACCCGTATATTTGAATTTTTGAATTTTAAATTTTTTTAAATTTTTTTTCTTAGGATGGTCCATTTTTATGGCCAAAACAAACACAAGGAATAGTTTTGTCAACTTTTTTTTACGGATATTTCTTTTCACAGGCATCTAATTGTTTATTGATTAATTTTTTTTTTAATTGTTCTAATAAAGATTCCTGGTGGATGGCTGAGCATTAAAATTGGAGGAGTAAAAACTTTTGGTCTTTCAATTTTGCTGGGATCAATCACAACTTTATTAATACCATGGGCAGCAAGGCAAGATTTTTATTTACTAATAGTTTTTAGGTTTTTAACTGGTCTTTTTCATGTAAAATTCAAATCAAAATATTTTTCTTAAGATAAATTTTCTACAAAGGGTCCATGTTTTCCATCTCTAGGTACTCTTTGGTCCCATTGGGTTCCTCCAAATGAAAGATCTAGAATACTTGGAATAGCGACCTCTGGGGTTCAGATCGGAAACATTGTAGCTTTGCCTCTTGGAGGGTTTTTATGCCGACATGGCTTTGATGACGGTTGGCCATCAATTTTTTATATTTATGGTTTAATTGGGGTTATATGGGCAGCATTTTTTTTGCTTTTCATATCCGAATCTCCAACACACCAAAAGTTTATTTCTACCCAGGAAAAATTCTATATTATGCAAAACATAAAAAAACCACAAAAAAAACCTGTAAGTATCATTTATTTATAAACTTCAATTGTCTTGGCACTACTTAATAAGATAAAAGGAAGAGTTAATAAATTCAGTCGAATTTAATTCATTTGCTTCAAGGGCTTCAAAAATTTATTATTTGCTTTTATTTTAAATTCTACGTTTGAGGAAGATTATTTAATTTTAGCAGTAGTTTAGAAAATTTTTCAATGTAAGTTTTTTTAGTATTTATAATAATTAGACATGAAAATGTTTTTATTTGAATTAATTTAAAAGACTTTGAAATCATGTAAAGTCTTGATAAAGTCTCAAATATAGCAAAATTATTTTAAGTTAAATTAATTAAAATGCATGAATATTTAATAAATTTCTACAGATTAAACAAAATTTAATTTAGGAATTTCTTTTTAATTTTTGATTTAAAAAGATTTTTAGAATAAAAATTTATCTTTTCACTAATCAATTAATTAATTTTAAAATAGGTGAATTTAATCAATTTTAAATCTTTTTGGCATCTTGAAGTTGATGATCAATTCAAAATATCATTTCAATTCAAAAAGTTTATCTTAAGATATTAAAAAAATCTTTGATTTAATTAAAATAATTTTAATGTAACATGATTAACATGTTATGTAGATTTAAAAAACAAAAAAATTTTGAAAAAATATTTTCTCAATCCATTGTTAAAGTTATTTATTTATGTATAGAAAAATACACTTGGAATTTTGACCAAATCTCAATAATTTTAAATTTTCATATATTTATATTTTCTAATATTTTTTTGTGTAATATTTAAAAATACTTATTTGAAAAATGATGAAAGTTTTTTCCATTTTGTCGAATCTTTTGGAATTTTTTTTTTCATTTTGACAAAGTCCTCAAAGTTTATATTGGATCAAAAAAGACCTAATAAAATTTTACCAGAATTTAAGTAAATTGATTGCAGAACGAGATAGTTTGATAATGGAATTCTGTGTCTGATATTGCAGCATCATAATTAAGCTTTGAATCCGCATTAAAATTTTGAAAAATAAAAATTTGATTTTTTTTGATTTTTCATTTGGTCCAGTTTTATAAATTGAATTTAAAGAAAAATTGGATAAGTGATTATTTTATTTTTAAAATTTTGGAAAAAAATCTCAAGATTTAATGCTGCATTAAACTTAAAAAACTTGATTTCAATGCGGACTCAAGGTTTAAAACAAATCTTTAGCTCATGCGGCGTAAATTAAGAATTTTTTTAAAATATTCGACATGGTGTTTATTGCATTCACCAAAGCTGTTTTTCTGTTTATGAGGCTGCTATATCCAACAAGGGAATATGGAAAATCATTTAATTTACCTTCAAAATCAAGTCAGCTAAATAATAATTTAAAAATCTATAATTTAAAAAAAATTGACCACCCAAGAAAAAATTTTAAATATAAACCTTTTTAAAATTCTTAGCTTCAGAAATTAATCAATTATTGATAGATTGGCATTGCGAAATTTCTTGCAAAGCTTTCAGTACAATATAAAAAAAAATTTGTTCTAAATGTCAAAAACTTGTTCTGTAAATGAAACAAAGTGAAACAACTGTTGTTTCACCTTCCGCGGAAGTCTGCAAAATCTGTATAAATTCTGAAAAATTGCACCCTATTTAAAAGTATTAAAAATAAAACGCAATTAATTTGCACAGATTTTGCAGGCTTCCGCGGAAGGTGAAACAACAGTTGTTTCACTTTGTTTAATTTACAGAACAAGTTTTTGACATTTAGAACAAAAGTTATAAAATTTTTTTATTTTTGTATTGGAAGTTTTGTAAGAAATTTCACAATGTCTGATAGATTTGAGGATTCATTTTTAGACAAAAAGAGATATAATGGTCTAAATTTTGCTAAAGTCAATAAATTTAATAATAATAATAATAATAATAGTTATAGGTTGTAACAGGAAGGTGAGTTCCTGCAAGTGAGGGTGTGCCTCACTATGACAACCGATTTTGAGTGCTCAATTTGTGTTTGTCGTAGTTAGCTTTGAAACCATTCTTCGTTTTTGATTGAATTACTGAGGCAGGTAGATGATTCCAAAGTGGGACTATTCGATTCGTTATGAAATACTCTCTTTGACTACAGTTTGGTGTATGTTGTCTCGATTTTCTATGTTTATTACCTCGTATAGCACTTGCAGGGCCTACGGCAGAGATCGATTTAGCAAATGTATTAGGGTTATACCAGTTTACGGTGTTCAGACCATTTTCAATTTTGAAAAACTGGACCGCATCACCTCTTAGTCTTCTCACTTCGAGTGTCGTTAGATCAAGCCTAGTAAGTCTTTCTTCGTATGTTAAAAATCGCAATTCGGTGACAAGTTTCGTAGCTCGTCTTTGGACTCTTTCGAGAATTTTGATGTCAGCTTTGTTATGGGGATTCCAGACAGAGGAGGCGTATTCCAAGTGCGGTCTGACGAAAGAGCAGTACAGGGTCTTGAATGATTCGATCGTCCAAGTCTTGAATGCTCTTTTGAGCGATCCTAAGACCGAATTCGCTTTAGCAGCAGCAATTTTCGACTGCTCGTTCCACTTGAGGTTATTTGTTAATTGTACACCTAAGTCCCTTTCAGATTTTGTCTCTACTAGTTTGTGCCTAACGCCGTCTAGGTCTGACATTGTATAGTCTGCAAAATTTTTTTCATTTCTATTCATATTCGACTTAGTTATGTGCATGACCTTGCATTTCGGTAAGTTGAAGATCATATGCCACTCTTTAGACCACTCAACGACTTTATCAATGTCTACTTGCAGCTGAGCTTTGTCGTTGAGATTTTTAATAATGGCGATTATTTTGCAATCATCTGCAAAAAGCTTTGAGAAGTGACGGATCGCTTCAGGCATATCGTTAATGAATATTATGAACAATAGGGGACCAAGGACTGAACCTTGGGGGACCCCACTCTTCACTTCTTTCCAGGGCGACTCGTTGTTCCCAATTACTACTCGTTGTCTTCTCCCAATGAGAAAGGATTTGATCCAAGCGAGTATTTTACCTTTAAAGCCATACGATTCGAGTTTGATTAGAAGAGCTGAGTGAGAGACAAGATCGAAGGCCTTGCTAAAATCGAGAAATATCAGATCAATGTCGTGATTTTGATTAAGCGTTTCTGTTACAATATCAATAGCCTCAAGTAGATTAGTTTCGCATGATTTGTTAGGAACAAAGCCATGCTGAGCTGGTGAGATTAGTTTGTTGTCGAGTAAATGCTTCATCATGACTTTTTTAATGATTTTTTCAATTATTTTGCAGGGTATTGAAGTTAAAGAGATTGGTCGATAATTAGTCGAGTTTGTTTTAAGGCCTTTTTTGTAAATTGGGCTTAGATGAGCTGATTTCCATAGTGATGGGAGTGTGCCAAGTTTTACTGATTGTTTAAAGATTGGCAGTAAGGCGCGCGCAAAACTCAAATGACATTCTTTGAGCGGATACGGATGGATTTGATCAATACCAGTTGATTTATTCACGTCAAGTTTTTCTAGTTCAGAGCTGATTGAAGTTAGAGTGATGGAGAGTTCGTCAAAATTACATAATGAGTTTGTGCGCGGTGGAAAAAACTGAGCGATCGACGGAACATTATTGTCGCTAAAAACTGAGAAGAAGTGATCACCGAGGCAATTCACGATTTCTTGTTTATCAAAAGTTAGTACACCGTTGTCCAGTTTTAGTGATTGAATTTTATCTTTGCACTTAGTTTGGCTGTTTAAATAGGAAAAGAGCAGTTTCGGTTCGTGTTTACATTTAGAAATTAAATCGATTTCGTAAGTTTTCACAGCAAGCTTAGTCGTTTTTTTTACTTCCTTCGATGCTAATTTATACTGCATTTTTAATTGTTCGTTGTGAGGCGAAGCTTTCGATTTAAACCACAGGTCATATTTTTTTTTACATAGCTTTTTTAAGTCTTTGGAGAGCCAATTTGGCTGTGTTTTACTTTTTACCTTCGACACAGGAATAAAAGCCGTAATGTTAGTCGAGTAAACGTTAAGAAAAATATTGAACATTAAATCGATGTTGCAGTTTGAATATTTTTCAGACCAGTCAATCGAATTGAGCGAATTCCTTAGTTCTTTGTAGTTACCTTTGCGATATGAGTACTTGACAGACGGCATGAAGTAAGATCTTACTGTGGATTTGATGAAGTAACTCCAGGTTACTGTTGCGTGTAACCAGTTGCGTTTAGACGAGCTGATTGGTGGGCCAATAGAGACCGCATGCACGCGAGATGGTTCATCTGATATTATTAGGTCAAGTGTATGATTGTTCAAGGTGTTTTCGTAAACGTGCTGTACTAGAAAGTTAGAATTGATCATTTCTAGAAACTCAAAACTAGCGACTTTCCTATCATCCTTGCATATTCCACCAATGGACGTCCAGACTATGTTCGGATGATTGAAGTCACCAGCAACCAGTAGACCTGTGTAAGCGCCGCTTTTGACTAGTTTGCTAGCTTTTTCTATTGAGGCGTTCAGCTCAAGCGAGGTTTCTCTCGAGCAGTGAGGAGTTCGGTAGATACATCCTATCAGTAGTTTTTCGGTTCCGAGATTTAGTTGAAGCCAGATTTGCTCGCTATTTGGATTCGAATTTATATCGGTGATCAGATGGGCAACGATATCACTTCTTACATAAATGGCTACGCCGCCGCCTCTGACTATTTCACGATCTTGACAGTAATGATCATAGCCGTTTACCTGCTTAATTGTGTTTTTATTAAACCAAGTCTCAGTTATAAAGATGATATGCGGGAATTCAAGAGAGACTGTGAGTGCTTTGAATTGGTTCATTTTGTTCTTAAGCGATGAAGCATTTGAATATAGACAATTTATGTGCGAAATGTTTGTATTCGTATTGTATAGTGGTGGTCGGGCAAAGATAATTGAGCTAGAAGACTGATTATGATAGATAAGTTCAGATTGAGCGTTTGAGTTCGATTCGTTTAGATGCCGGATTGTTGTTGATGGTGTGATTAGTAGAGGAGTACTCTCTGTGTTGGGAATTGGTGTGATTAAGGTAATTGGGGTGCGATCCGAGAATTCGACTCTAATGTTGGTTATATGGGCTGGTGGCTAAACTCGGTCGTCTCTGTGAAGGACCCAGACAAGCTCGCCATTTCTTATGCCCCAGAACCATCTTCTTCCTTGGTCCATCTTGTACCTGAGAGTGATTCCATTGACTATTTCAGCATGGTTAAGTTTGCTATTTCTCTCTTTCCTTGCTTCTCTCAGGCTTTTTTCATGAAGTCGTTCAGTTTGTGTTCTATCCTGATTTATATACACGTTGCGGAATTCGTCATGTTTTGCCAGTTCACGTGAGTTAAAGAGTATTCTGTGCTTGGTGTCCGAGTCTTTGAGTTCGATTAACATAAGACTAGGTCTCGTGATGGTCTGTGTATCTGTTTCTTTGTTCGCTTCGGACGGTCTAGTTCTTTTCCTTATTCTCACCGATCTTTTACACTTTGATTTTTCCACTCCGAGCACTTCGAGCATTCGCTCAACTTTGGTTAAATCTTCTTTGTCTCTTTCTTCTTGATCTTCAAGCTGGCTTTCAGGAAGACCGCTAATTATTATATTGTTTTCTATTTTAGACCTATCTTTGAATTCTTGTGCAACTTTTGTCAGCATTACCATCTCCGCCTCACTCTTTTTGTTACTGTTTGCTACAATGCTGCTGAAAGTTGCTTGTCCGGGTATTGAGTTGGTCGAGACGGTTGCTGTTGATTTCAGACCGATGATCTCATTTTTTAGTTGGGTGATTGTAATTGCTTGTGTTTTATTCTCTTCTTCGAGTATTTGAACTCTTGTTTGGATTGTATTAAGCGCAGCTGTAATCTGTTTTAGCCAGACTAGATGAATCTTGTTGGTTTCGCTGTGTCTGTTGTCAGGCACTGGCCAATTCTGTTCTTTTAGATAATCCATGTGGGAAAATAAGTAGTGACGTCACTAATTTATGAATTTTTTCAAATTAGAATTTTCAAAAAGGATTTTTTTTTTAATGTTTGAAAAATCAAAAAAAATAATTATATCTTAATTAAAATCAATTTTAAAAACTCTTATCATCTTCATCTAAGAATTGATAGAATATCTCGAATAAAAAAATTTTACTGTTTCATAATATCTTAAAGTTTATTCGAAAATTGAAAAAAATACTTTAAAACTTTTTAATAATGATTTAAGCTTTTGCTTCAAGTTAATGTAAACTCTGCATTTTGTTACAACAGATATTCGAGTGATTAATTTTTTTTTAGAAAACAACTCCTTGGAAGCCTCTTTTCACAGCTAAACCATCATTAGCAATATATGTAGTGACATTTTGTTTCCACTGGGGAGCCTATTTGTATATGACACAAATTCCTACTTACATTCGCGACGTCCTCAAGTTCGATATTGAATCTGTAATTTAAAAATAAAAAATGAGGTATTGTCAAATTTGATACAAAAATTAGAAAATTTTCTAATTTAACATGGTGTTAATATTATTTTTGATATGAGAAAAAAATTTTTAATTTTGTACCAAATTTTTTAATGGCCCAAAATTATTTTAAAAATTTTGACATCTTTTTTAGAATGGGATTCTATCTTCGATTCCTTTTATTGTCTCTTGGATAATTGTTATAAATTCAAGTTTTGTGGCCGACTATTTGATATCTAGGAATAAAATGCGGAAAATTTATGTCAGAAAACTTTACACAGCTTTGTCAATGTTTACTCCCATGGTTGCTCTTATATTCTTATCTTACGTGGACTGTTCCTCGCCTTATTTAGCAGTATTTTTTCTGATACTTGGTCAAGCTTTAAAGTAAATTTGAATTAAAAAAGAATTCTTAATAATCAAGGTTTATTAAATAAAGTGGATGCTCCGGGACTGGAGGTTTTTACATCAATTCTCATGAGATTGCAGGTCCATTTAGTGGTATTCTTATTGGCATTCAAAACATGATTGGAACAATACCTGGATTTGTTGGTCCCTATGTAGTTGGACTGTTAACTTCTAATGTAAGACAACACTTTTAATTTTTTAACTTTTATTTAATAGTTAATTTAAATTAGCAAAAACTGGAAGAATGGAGAATTGTTTTTTGGATAACTTCATTTTTATATTTTTTTGGATGTATGTTCTATTTAATTTTTACAGAGGCAGAAGTACAGTCCTGGGCTAAAGTTGATCATAATCTCAATCGAAATATTGATGAATTAGATGAGCTTAATAAACAGATAACAGACAAATGATAAAATTTTATTTTATTTTTTTCAATTAAAAAAGAGGTAACAAAAAAATGAAGTTAATAAAAAATAAAGAAAAGAGAATAAAATGAAAAATAAATTTTAAAAAAATTCACTTTAAAACAAAAGAAATAAACAATTTAATTTTTTTTAAATTTTATTTTATTAATCTTTATTGTAACCAAAAAAAAAGCAATAATTAAATATCCAATTACTTTACTAATAGAGCACAAATAGTACGTCTTGGGAATGAAAAATCTAAACCTACTTCACTCAAGTTAGGTGTACTACAAGGTTCAGTATTAGGTCCACTTCTTTTTCTCATTTTTATAAACGATTTCCCATATCTTTTAGGAAATTTTAGCATAAAAATGTTTGCTGATGATACGACAATTAGTCATTCAGATAAAGATTTGGAAAGTGCTTTATTAAATTTTTCAGCTACTATTACAAATCTTAGTAATTGGTGTTCTTATAATAAGATAGATATTAATTGGGCTAAAACATTTTGCATGATCTTTTCGAATAGTCGAACTAAATTTCCTGAGAAGGTAAATATTTGTGGAAAAGATATTCAAGTCGTAGATGAAATAATGCTCTTAGGTTTTAAGATTGATCAAAATCTTAATTTTTCAAAGCTTGCCTGTAGTATCTCATTAGTTGTAAACAAAAAACTATTTAGTATTAATAGACTTTTCTATCTTTCTACTTCTGTAAAAATTCAGTTTTTTAAGTCATTTATATTGCCTTATTTTGATTATTGCTCAACGCTTTTGTGTTATTTTTCAAAAGATGCAATAGTTAAACTTGCTAAAAGTTATTATTTTTCAATATTCAAATTATTTAAATTTAAATTTGAATTTAATAACTTTAATTGTGTTAATAATTTTCTAGAAAAATATGGCTTATATGCATTTCAGCATAGAACTCTTGATAGAATGATATCTTTTGCCTATAAAACACTTTTTTTCCATAAATAGCTTTGTGGTCAAGAGATTAATGTTGAAGTTTTCTACTTTCAAACAATCAATTTTCAATAATATCAATTTGATTTTTACAGATTTTGAAAAAAAATTCAAAATAATAATACAAATATAAAATTTTATTTTATTTTTTTCAATTAAAAAAGAGGTAACAAAAAAATGAAGATAATAAAAAATAAAGAAAAGAGAATAAAATGAAAAATAAATTTTAAAAAAATTCACTTTAAAACAAAAGAAATAAACAATTTAATTTTTTTTAAATTTTATTTTATTTATCTTTATTGTAACCAAAAAAAAGCAATAATTAAATATTTTGATTAAGGAGTAAATAAAAAAAACGTTTTATTTTCTTATTAACCAAAACATCTGGGAATTTGTTTAGTTTATTATATATATTTATTTCAAAAATTCGAATTCGTCCAAAATACTGAATAAAATCATTCTATTAGGAAAAAATATATAACACAAGTTGTCTTATTTTTGATCCCAAAAAAATGATAAAATGTATAACTTAACAGCAAAGCATGAGGAACACAAATCGTGTGATAGACGTGGTAAAGGCAACCACTAAAATACAAAGATTAATTAAAGACAGATAAGAGTAAATGAATGGGTTGTGTATTGAATCCATAGAATAAAATATTCATAGAAAAAAATTTCATTTAAAAAATAATAAAATTAACAACTCTAAATAAAAAATTCATAGAAGAAATATTTAATGGAATCATCAAAACCAAACTAAAAACCAAATGAGTAAAAATTAGCGAAGAATAAATTAAATAATTTAATTTTCTATGATTTTTCTATTAATATCTATGGATCGGTTTCTATGAATTTTTTCTCTAAAGTTTTTTTTCCTATGAAATGATCGTCCCCCAAATGAATTATCAATTTTTTTGAATTCTCATCATTTTAAAATTTTTCTTTAACATGGTGAAAATTAATTCTACTCGATTCATTCTACACGTCAAAAAATAATTACTTTTTCACTGGAATCTCTTTAGTTTAAATTTAATTAAAATAAAATAAAATTTGTATCTTTTGCAAATCTTTTTTTATAGATTTGGTTTTTTTTTAAAAAAGGCTTGTCAATTGAATTTAACATTTTAGTCTTAAAAAAAAATTATTATCTTCAAATTTAATAAATAAATGAAAAACAAAAATCATGTGATAGAATTTACAAAAAAAATTCTAATTTATATGCTTATATATGATTATATAAATTAATTTTTCAAAATGAGCAGTATACCATTTGAAAATGATGACATTAGATCTCCATTGTGGAAAATCAAAAAAGGCAAAAATGGCGACCAATATTTGACATTCTCTGGTAGTTCTTCAGCGCCACAAGACCCAAATTCAACTCAACATTCTAACCACCAGATCAAGGTCTATAAAATTCGATGGTTCATTTTACTAGTAATCAGTATATCAAATATTTCGAATGCTTTTAACTGGATTTGCTATGGATCCATAGCCGATTTTACAGGCGAGTTTTATAAAATATCCTACAATTCAGTTAATTTTCTATCTCTTCTATACCTGATCGTGTCAATTCCGTCAGGTTTTATTTCATTTTGGCTAATCGACACATTCGGAATAAGAGCCAGCATTAATTTGGGCGCATGGATTAATTTTCTGGGAAGTGCCATAAAAATGGCAAGCTCCCTTGATTTAGCTGATGGCCAACCCCTGGTATCTGATTCGGCCAAGTATTCAGTTCTTTTAGTAGGACAATCAATGTGTGCCCTCGCTCAACCATTTGTTTTGTTTGTTTCGACCAAATTTGCCAACACTTGGTTTTCCGAAGACCAAAGATCACTAGCCAACACAATAGCTCTGGCTTCAAATACTCTAGGAGTCTTGGTAGGCGCCTTGGTCTCTCCTCAAATAGTGTACAGCTCTCAGGAATTTATTTCCGAAATAAGCCTTCTGAACATTGTCTCCTGTTTAATTTCACTAATTCCCGCAATCATGGCTGGCTTTATAAACAGATCAACGCCAAAGTTTCCTCCAAGTTTCAGTGCCATTATGAACAGTACAAGTGCGCAATCAGAAAGAAGAGAATATGTGCTGAATGAGCCAGAAGAAGATGAAGAATCATTTTTATCTAATTTTAAGCATTATTTGAGCCAAATAATCAAGCTAATGTCATCTAAAGATTTTTTAATTTTGTTCATGAGTTTTGGCCTAAGTTTAGGTCTATTCAATACATTGACAACTTTGTTGGAGCAAATTTTGTGCACCAGAGGCTATTCAGACACTGATGTTGGATATTTTGGTGGAGCTATGATTATTTCTGGAATGGTCGGGTCCCTGATCGCGGGCGTAATTCTGGATAAGACAAAACGCTTTGAAGAAATGTCAAAGATTTGCTTTTGCATAAGCGCTTTGGCAAATTTGCTATTTGTCATTTTGCAATTGTATAATAATGACAATTCGTTTATTTATTATCTTTTATTAATTTCGTTTTGCCTGACAGGATTTTTTGGTCTTCCATTGCTACCAATTTGTATGGACATGGCCATTGAATGCGTGTACCCAATACCCGAGGCTGTCTCCACTGGCTTGTTGTTTATTGCTGGACAAGTTTTTGGCATAGTTTTCATTTTGGTTTACCCAGGGATGGCAAAGAATGTGCCAAAAGATTCATTTATTTACGATAACATTCAAACTTGTACCAAAGTAAACGTGACTGGAGAGTTAGTCAATGAATCTAAACTCAGCGTGCTTGACTTTAACAATCCATTGTATGGGCAATGCATTCTACAATGTTGTATTGCTATTTTTTTCACAATTTTTTTTAAATGTTCTTATTTGAGGCTGAGATCAGAGCAAGAAAAAGTAGCAGAACAGATTTTTAATTCTGTTAGAAGTTGAAATTCTTTAATTTATTTAAATTTTGAAAAATTTTTGTAAAATAAAATTTTTAAATATCTATTTTTTTGAATTTAATGGAGAGGAAACAATTTTGTGGAATGGTAATAAAATTTTTTTGAAGTCGGTGTAAATAAAGTTAAAGTTGTTTAAGGTGAAAACATATTTGTTTAATTTAAATTTAGTCTCTGCATACATTTATTGTGAATCCAAACTATTCTAAATTGCTGTCGAGGTTCACAGCCTTTAAGTGGTTTTTGAATAATCGATCCATAGGAAGTTTTCCTCAGATTGTAAAGTCGGAATCTTACCGTTGCAAGTTCCAAGTCAGAGGCTTAATTTAGGAAAAACATAAAGTGTTTTCAAATTCATTCTCAAGCTGAAAATTCAATAGCAAAATTATTATCTTTTTAAAAATATTTGTTTTTTAACAAGAAAACATAATTTTTGTATCGATTCTTTGTCTGTTCTTTAATAGAAACTTTCTTTTGAATTTATTTCCTAATCAATTTTAATAAAAATACTATTTCTTAACGAGTTCTTAAAAAATAAAAATTTTGATATGCGCCAAAGCTGAATTTCTGAATTTTAGTGCAATGTTAAATAACAAATAATTACGGTAACAAATTTTATTTAAACCAATATTTTAACAACAAAATAATAAATTTTTAAAATCTTGCTTCTAATTCACTTTTGCCAATGGAAAAATTTGATATAGATTGTAAACTTGATTCAAACAGACTTATTTCTTCATCAAACAAATCGACTGCTTTATTTTCATAGACAAAAGACCTGACTGATTTTGTTTCCATCATCATTTCATTATCATTCTCTATCGGAACAAAGTCTAGAGCTAGATCAACTTTTTTGTCACCATTGGCAATGTCAAAAATTAGCTTCTTTTCATTCGGTGACAATTTTTTTGTAAGCTCAAATAAAATGGAAGTTTCGTCATTCAATAACTCTTTTGGAATGCCAAAATTAACTATTTTTCCTTCTGACAAACACTTTTAAAAATAAAAATTTTAACCACAAGAAACCAAAATACAATTTCAACAAAACTCACTAATATTCTATCACTGTCAACTACAGTGGCCAAACGGTGAGCAATGGTTAGAACCGTGCAATCTTTAAACTGTTCTCGTATTGTCTTTTGAATGATGGCATCTGTGTTATAGTCCACATTGGCAGTTGCTTCATCAATGATCAAGATTTTAGTCTTTTTTAAAATAGCTCTTGCCAAACAAATGAGTTGCTTTTGGCCTACACTCAAATTGGTACCACCAGTTGTAATTAATGAATCAAGACCTGAATTCATCGATTGAACACTGTTTTTTAGGCTCACAGACTCGACGGCATACCATATTTCCTGGTCAGAGTATTTACCAAAAGGATCCAAGTTTAGTCTGAGTGTTCCAGAGAATAAGACTGGTTCTTGCTTCAATTAAAAAAAAATTTCATGAAAATTAAATATAAATTTATTTTGTTTCCTACCGGAATTATGGTCAATTTTGTTCGTAGATTGTTCAAGCTTAACTGTGTAATGTCAACTCCATCAATAAATATTTTTCCACAAGGTTCGTACATTCTAAAGATTGCTTGAAAAAATGAAGATTTTCCAGCTCCTGTTCTGCCAACAATTCCAACTTTTTCTCCCGGTCTTATATTTAGTGATATTTCTTTTAGCACACTTGGCAAATTTTTGTCATAATTCAATGAAACTTTGTCAAATTCAATTTCTCCGCTAGTCGGCCAATTGATCGGAGGTTCAATTTTTCCTTCTTTCAATGGCTCAGATGGTATGTTTGTGTACTCAACAATCCGTTCAATTGAGGTCATCTAAATTTTTTTTGGCAATTTAAACAAATTCAAATTTGAAAAAATAAAAAAAATTACCAAATTTTCAACATTTGTCCATAAGGCTATGCTCCATTGAAACAGATGGAATAGCTGAAATAAATAAACCATTAAAAGGCCAACTTGGCCAGGCTTTAGACCAAGATAATCTTTAGAAAAAATGTATAATCAGATAAAAAACATGTCTAATTCTATTCACCTTTTAATAACAAGCTTCCAAAAAGAGTTATTATTGTGTATAATGAACAGAGAAAGTCTAAACGTAGACCGAACCAACGATTAACAACAAAAAAAGCAAAGCAAGCTCTGGTATGGTAATCAATCAAGACATTAAATTCTTGAGCTAGTATTTTTTCCTTATTGGCAACTCTAATTGTGCTGATACCTTCAATTGTTGTATTTGCATAAACAAATAAAGGACTGCGGCCAATATTGTCAAGTCTTTTCAATTCTCTTGCTGTAGATATGAAATAGTTTTTAATTAAGAAAAAAACAAATCCTAGGGGAACAAGAGGCAGAATCAACCACGGATTAACAGAAATCGGAACAACCAATGCTCCCAATATAACCATTGCTACCTTAAAATTAGAATTCAATGAATATTATCATGAAAAGTAGTTTTAAAATATTTTTTTTTGTTATTTTCCAAAAAAAATCATATAAGCCAAAAAAAGTTTTATACCTGACAGAAGTCGTACAGATAGAGAGTCAACATTTCATCCATATTGTTTGTATCCTTAGAAAAACGATTGAGAATTCTACCTTTTTAAAAAGAAGTAAGTAATTATTTAATGTTTTTTAATAAACCAGTTTAAATAAATAAAAAATTTCACTGTTAAATTTTAATTTAAATATCAATTTATAGCATGTTAAATAACTGTTTATTTTTCAAATAAATGGGCAAAAAAGTGTTCTTATTATTTTTTTATATATAATTTAAAAGAATCTGATAAAAATGTTTTTTTAATTGAATGTAGCTTATTTTATTATGAATATATTCAAATGCTTTATTTGTTTTCTAATTGAATTTAAAATACAAAAATTATGAGTCGATTAAAAAATTAAAAAAAAAAATTTATTAGTTTTTGAAGTAAAAACTAATTGAAATAATAATAATAATCAGATTCGGAAAATTATTTTTAACAGAATATCGAAAAGAAGAATAATAAGTTTCAAATTTTTTTTCATATATTTAAGAAATTTCCGTCTTATATAGGGAAAAAAATCTCAAATTGCTATTAAAATATTTTAAGGCTATTAAAAAATTAATTAAAATCTTTGTTTAATTATAATTTTTTACCATGATCATTAAATTTTGATCATAAAATCAAATTTCCTAATAAGAATGGTTCATTTAGACACAAATTTTTGACCACCACAGATTCAGCATATTCTTGTGTTGTCCCGTCTTCAGTGTAACTTTACTAAACTCAGAAAAAATTTTTTGATTTTTTCACTTTTTTAAAGTTAAAACTTTATGTTCGCTCTTTCTATAATTTAATTCATTATAAGGAATGAAAATTTTGAAGAAAAAAAATCTTTTTGTTTAAGGTCTAAATTTACAAATTTGAAAAATTCTAATTTCATCAATTTACCTATTGGATTTAGATCATAAAATCTAATTGTTGTATCTCTAACACTAGCAAATAATTTTTGATAAGTGTTCTTGGAATTTTTTACACAAAGCATGAAGAAGGCAACCGAACGGACTGCGACCACAAAAAAAGCAATGCATACCAGAGCTATAAAAATTTTTTTTATTTAAAATTTTTTGTTAAAATTAAATTTTGGGTTACTCAAATAAATTTTGTAAGATCGTTCCCGATCATCATAGATTAAATTAATTGAAGATGGATCAGTATTTGTGTCAATATCAAAAAGAATTTGGGTACAATTCACATTTTGTGTTTCCAAATTTTGTAGACAGCTTTTAATTTGCTTCTGCTTGATTTCAAATTCTTCTTCCAAATTTGACCAAATAGATAGCCAATAATCGGCAGAAATTGTCATAGCTTGAGCTGCCAAAAATAGAAAAATTACACCAATAAGTCCAAAATATCCAGCTCCAGCTGTAAAATAAGAAGCATAAGAGTTCCACCCTACGGCACCTTTCTGTTGAACTTCTTCTCTTTCTTTTTTGATTAGCTTAAAAATATTTTAAATCAATATAAAATTTTTTATATTTATAATTTTAATTTATAATTTTATTTTATAATTTTTTATTTTAAATTTTTTTTTTAATTGATTAAAGTTTACTTCTTGTTTTAGTTTTAAATCTTCAGATAATTTCTTATTTTCAAATTCAACTTCTTCAACTATTTCTTCTATTGATGAATCGAATTCTCCACTAGATATAGTTTTATCCGTACAACTTAATTCTTTTAAATGAGAATCAAATAGTTGGTTATAGGTCCCTTCAGTCTCGATTTGGCCCTTTAAAAATAATTTATTGGAATAAGATTAAAATTAAAATTTTGAATTGTACATTTTTTAAAATAAATATTTTTTTTGATGATTCAAGCAAATGTACTTGATGACTGATTAAAATTATTGTTTTTTCTTTTAAATACTCATTTATGCATCTAAAAAAAAATGAAGAAATTATTTTAATTTTAGTAAAAAAGGTAAAAGAAAAAGCTATTGATATAAGTTAGCTGAGGGAAGTCAAAATTACTTAACTTTCAAGATAGTAGAGAGGTAAAGTAATAAAACAGAAACTTTTGATTCTTTATTTTAAATTCAATTAAATAATAGCAAAAGAATTAAATAAATAAAAACATTGATGTTTTTAAAAAGTATCGAATTATTGATTTCAAAACTTTTGATACTTTTCTTAAAATAGAATATTTTTTAATAAAAAAGTGATTGACTAGCTGGATATTATTTTTTTCGAATTGAGAAAAGTTATCAAGCAATCTAGTTTGATAAGTATTTTAAGTATTGGTTTTGAAACCTAGTACCATCAAGAAAAGAAATTTTGAAATTCATAGTCAGCATAAAAGTAAATTTTTCAAAATTTTAATAAAAAACATAAAAACAAAAATTCAGATCAAAATTTTTAACAAAAAAATTACTTTTTTATTATATTGCTAGCAACAGTTCCATCGACAGCACTTAATGTGTCATCAAAAAGATAAATGTCTGCATCAGAATATAAAGCTCGTGCTCTTAAATGTGAAAAATTTATTTTTTTAATAAATAATCAAAAGTATAAATAAATCATTGGATGACATGCAACGTGATGATAAAATAAAAAGATAACTATTATCTAATAACATGTCACCAAATGCTTAAATTATTTGATTTTAATTTAAATGCATACAGACAGATGCGTGCTCTTTGTCCACCACTTAGATTGATTCCCTTTTCACCAACCAAAGTCTGTTCACCATAAGTCAACAACTCAAGATCCTAAAATCAAATTATTTTTTTTAATCATTAATTAATAATCTAATCTAATTTAATTAAAATAATTTTTATTACTTTTTTCAAAGAGCACACCTCTACAATTTTATCAAATTTTTCTTTGATGTATGGTAGACCAAAAGTTACATTTTGACGAATACTCGCTGTAAAAACCCATGGCTGTTGAGTTAGATAAAATATTTTTCCATCTTTGCAAATTTTTCCACTGTAATTTTCCAATTCACCAACAATGCCAAGTAAAAGAGAGCTCTACTCAACAAAAAAGATTAAAATCTAAACAAAAAAAATAAATTTCTTTTACTTTTCCTGAACCAACTGGTCCAACAATTGAAACAAAATCTCCTTTTTTGACTTGGACATTGATGTTCTTTAGACTAAATTCATCTTGTTTCCAGCTAAAATTTAAATTATCTATTTTGATAGCCAGATTTGGATCATCGGGCGCAGGCACTGGTCTCATGTCAAGTTCTTTCATTAGCAAAAAATCACCCACACGTTTGGCACTCACTCTAAAGTTGACCACAGAGACAACAGCTCTTGAAAAGTTAAATCCAACCGAATTACACAAACGCATATAAAAGCCAATTGAGAAGACAATGAAGCTTGGAATCAGAGGAATACCTGCGAATGCAATGAAAAAGGAAATGTTCAAAAAAGACATTAGAGTTGCCATTATTGTATCAATGGTAGCTGTAAGAGATTGGACTAGATTTAAAAGAGTTTGATAGCGCAGTTCTTGGCTAAATTAAATTAAATAAAAAAAATTTTTTTCAGATAATATTAACTTACTTTCTTAGATCAGTTACTTTTTTGCTAAAAGGTATTTCCCAGCAATACATTTTAATTATTTTAATACTATTCAAAATTTCAGTCAATACAGTTACTCGTTCATCACTTTTTTGACAATTTCTTGATCTAAATTTGTTATATTGCTTTAATATCAGCCATTTAGCCGGAACAATCAAAGACAAAAGCAAAAGTCCGCTCAAAAAAGTTGCACCAACTTTTAGATATAAGATTGTTATTACTATTACAAGTTGAATAGGTCCGGTTACTAAATATGGTAAGAAATACATTCCGAATTCTATTCTAGTAGCATCAGTTGATAATAGATTTATTATGTCACCAGCCGACTTAGAGTCCAAAGTTTTTAAGCTGAGTCGTAAAATTTTCCTGTAAATCAAACCGGAACAAGCTATTCTTAAGCGCATCCCATATCGATAAGAATTTAAAAAATATGGGTGGTGCAGCATGCTATCGATTAAGACACATATTGATGATAAACTAGCAAAAATCAGTGCTCTACTAAGCTCTATAGATCCACTAAAATATTGTAGAATAATTGATATAAAAAGTGGTTGAAATATATTTATCGTTTCCTTTATTAATAAAAAAAAATTATAGAGTTTCTTATAATGACTATTTAGTTGATATAATATTAACTTTTTAAGCAAATTTTAAATTTAATGTTTTTAAAGGTTAAATATTACTCTAAATTTTAACTTTTTTATCTCATTTTTTTTCAAAATTTTATTTATTCTTAAAGACCAGAACAAATAATTTTCATTATAAAAATTTCTGTATACAAGTTTCCAAGTAGCGGGTGCTGAAAAAAAATGGCACAAAAGTTAAGTTTAATTTTCTATAAGAGTGGACAAGACCTTTCCCAATTTTTTTCAAAATTTAAAATCAGACTGATCCTAGCTTTAAAATAAAAAAAAAATTATTCCAACAAGTTGAATTTTCGATAAGTTGTTAGTAAAAAATATAAGAAACCATCAAAAACGATTTTAACAACTTTGTAAAAAGTGACCATAAAAATTTGCTAAAAGCTGAAGTTGTTAGGCGATTCACTGGTCTTGGATACAGAAAACGTTCTGTTTATCGTTGGCTAGATATAATAGAAAAAGATGTAACTTTCAAGAGAAAAAAAGGAAGTGATAGACCTGCTAAAATAGTGACAAAACTAATGGTGGCTAACTTTAGAGCCTATTTCAATCATAAACCGGGTCGTTCGCAAAGAAAGATGACTTGAAAGTTTAATTGCCACTATACCTATATCGGAAATATTTTAAAAAAGTATAAAAAACACAAGAGACCTCATTTAAATGCTAACCAAGAGAAGGCAGCAAGGCCAAAATGTCGTTGAATGCTTTTAAAATACAGCAGATATGAATTTATAATTGATGATGAATCTTATTTCACTCTTGGTAACACCGCGCTGCCAGGGAATGATATTTTTTATAAGAGTTACGTAAGCAAGACGCCAGAGTACGTTAAAAAATTTGAAGAAAAATTTATGGTCTAGTTGGCTATTTCACAACGCGAAATAAGCGAACCATATTTTGTACCTAGTGGTTTAGCGACCAATCAACATGTTTACCTTGGAAAGTGTATTAAGAAACGACTTGAACCAATGATTAAAGAATATTATCAGGATGGCAATTATGTATTTTGGCCTGACTTAGCATCATCTCGTTATGCCAATATGGTACAGAATTATATGTAAGATAAAAATATTAGGTATGTTGCTAAAGAAGTGAATCCAGCAAACGTACCAAAAGCACGACCAATTGAAGATTTTTGGGGGAAAATTTGAAAGCTAAAGTTTATGAGGGTGATTGGAAGGCAAAAAATCTTAGGCAATTCGAAAACAAAATTCGCGCTTTCCTGAGCAATATCGACCCAAAGGTTGTACAAGACCATGCAAAGAGTGTTCGCTCTAGGCTCGATATCATGGAGTTCAATACCTTAAGTGATATTATTATTTCAAAATAGGAGGGTTCAGTTATAATTTAAATAAAAAATCTTTAATGATAAAATTAATTTTGTCCCATATTTTATTCCACACCCGTTATTTTTCATGTTATAAAGCTTCAAAAATTCCTAATGTTTCATAATTTTCTGACTTTTAATAAAAACCTTATCAAAATATGAACTATAACGAAATTTTAGAAATTTACTTAGCTCAATTTAAAATCGTGATTTAACTGAAGTTCAATTTTAACAATAGATCTTGATTATTTTTTAATTTTGAATATCCAAAGATTTAGTACCTGAATCAGAACTAAGCATGCATTCAAAATGGCTTTTCTTTTGTACCATCTGATCAATGTTCTCGCTAAACTTGGATTTGAAGATTTTTTTTGTTCATTAATCCATTCTCTAAAAATAAAATAAAATTTTTGAGATATTTCATGGCTGTAATATTCTACTTTTCTAGTTCTTGTGTTAATATGCTTGCTTCGTCTTCATGTACCGGACTATATAAATCAGAAAGTTGTATCTGTTTCTTTCGGCCTAAAACCAACAGCGCATCAATCCATTTAAAAGTTAGCTTTTTGAACAAACTACAATCAAGTAATGGACACTTGTTATAAACGAATTCCTGTTCGTTCATATCTTACAATTCATAACTATAAAACTTCTTACCACTTTCTTAAATAGTTAACGATCCACGTGATAAATAAGTTAAGTAACAAAATTTTTATTTAATCTATTATCATGTTTTTACTCAAAAATTAAATAAATGCAAAATAAAAATTAATAGTTACATAATAAGTGATATTTGTGTATTAAAAAATTGGCATTATGTTTCTCAAAAATTTTAAATGTATCGTCTTAAGACCTTTGTAAGATTTATGAATTTTCAAAAATTTAAACTTTACAAACAATTTTGGTATTTATTTATTATCTTTTTAATTTTAGAAATGAAGTAAGATAAGAAGTCAGTTATTTTTTTGAGATTTTTTAGAAATTCAAGATTGCTTTCAAATTTTCCTTGAAATCATATGATTTCATAAATTATTATTTATTCTATTTATAAAATTCTATCCAATTGAAAAAGGAAAAAATGCAAAAATGTTTTATTAAAATGTGAAATAAGTATCTTTGAATATCTTTGAATATCCGTGTAAAATGGAGTCAAATATTTTCTCAAAGACTGAAATCGGTCAAAATTGACCCATTCTAGTATATCATGGAAGAAAAAGGGTTGATTAAGTATTTTCTAACAAAAAAATATCGGGGAAAACGTCCCGTACTGCAGAGATATTTTGAAGATTTTGCAACCCTCATCGGGTTTTGAACCTTCGATCCTCTGCTTGCATGACTAACACATAAACCATTCGGCTTTACGGACTATTAATTTTCATACAGATCTTCTATTAAAGGTCAATAATTGTCTAATTTAAGGTTCGCGCAGATCGAAACTATAGCACTATCTGAATTTGACATTTTCGACCACAATTTCTAATTCTGCATATATGGAAACCTTGGAAAGCCATATTTTTAGCAAGGTTAAAAAAATAATTTTTTTGGCTACCCACTCTCAAAGATTAGCACCAAAATTATTAGTTGTATCCTTTTAATTCTAAAAATATAATGATTTTGTATACATATTTAATTATCATTGTACAGATTCTCAAAGCTCTTTTTCTATGATAAAAAATTATGTATTCATTTGTTTTAAGAAAAATAAGTTTTAAATAAATTATAATTTTTAAATGGATATGTTGGCCTAGAGATAAACACCCGAAAAACAGAAATTATTTGCATAAACAAAAAACTCAATGCACCTATTTCTGTTGGAGACGAAAATCTTAAATGCGTCGACAGCTTTACATACCTAGGAAGCGTGATTAGCAAAAATGGTGGCTCTGAAGAAGACATTCGAAACAGATTAACGAAGGCCAGAACTGCTTTCTTCAAATTAAGGCATATGTGGAAATCGTCATTCCTTCGACTGAGGACTAAATTGCATCTTTATAGTAGTCTTGTTAAATCTGTATTGTTGAATGGATCTGAATGCTGGAGAATGACTGATAGTGATCGTCAAAAGATCGAAGTATTCCATAACAATTGCCTACGAAAAATTTTGAGAATCTTCTATCCGAAAGTTATTACAAATGAGGAACTTTACAACAGATCAAGGTCCGAGCCAATCGGCAACATTATACGCAGAAGACGACTAAAGTGGCTTGGCCATGTTCTTAGAATGTCAACAGATAGAATTCCTAGAGTTGCACTATTTTGGACACCTCAAGGAAAGAGAAATGCTGGAAGACCAAAGATGACCTGGAGGAGAACAGTTGAAAGAGATCTGAGAGAGATGAAACTCACATGGGAACAAGCAGAAATTGTCGCTAAGGATAGGGGAAAATGGAGGGAACGTGTGGACGCCTTATGCTCCACTGGGAGTAGAAGATAGAAGAAAAAGAAGAAGAAGAATTTTTAAATGAAAAATAAATTTTTTGAGCTCACTTTATTTAATTTTTGACTTTTAAGTCCATAAATTTTGATTTTATATAATATTTTGTATAACAATAATTATTAATAATTATCAATAATTTTTTGATGCTGATGCTGGAAGAGCAAAGCAGGAAACACAAGGCAAAACGTACAATGAGTTAAGAATCGGTGACACAGCCATATTCTTTTCTTGTGGTAATAAGGGACTTAGTTTCGGCCGCCACGTCGGCAATGAAAATGGATAATTAATTAAGTTGTTGTTTTTAATTTATTTATTAATTGGTTAAATCCTTCAAGTCCAATTTACCGAGACTTTAAAGTTTGCTTAATTTTCCATATTTTTTCCATTTAAGAACTGACCAATATTTGTAATTTTGTAGACTTGAATTCAAAATTATTTTACCTAATCCTGGGAATAATATTTATTCTAAATATTGTATTTTTGTTCCGAACTAAAAAAATTTGTGTGCGACTTGGCTGCTTATATTTTGATAGGAATAGAGAACTGAAAGAATATTTTCACTGCTGTGTTAAATCATCTGATTTGATAATTTTATTTAATTTTTTAAAAAATTTGTTTAAACCAACATTTTAACAACAAAACAAAAAAATTTTAAAATCTTGCTTCTAATTCACTTTTTCCTATGGAAAAATTTGATTTAGACTGTACACTTGGATGAAACAGACTTATTTCTTCATCAGACAAATCGACTGCTTTATTTTCATAGACAAAAGACCTGACTGATTTTGTTTCCATCATCATTTCATTATCATTCTCTATCGGAACAAAGTCTAGAGCTAGATCAACTTTTTTGTCACCATTGGCAATGTCAAAAATTAGCTTCTTTTCATTTGGTGACAATTTTTTTGTAAGCTCATATAAAATGGAAGTTTCGTCATTCAATAACTCTTTTGGAATACCAAAATTAACTATTTTTCCTTCTGACAAACACTTTTAAAAATAAAAATTTTTACGATAAGAAACCAAAATACAATTTCAACAAAACTCACTAATATTCTATCACTGTCAACTACAGTGGCCAAACGGTGAGCAATGGTTAGAACCGTGCAATCTTTAAACTGTTCTCGTATTGTCTTTTGAATGATGGCATCTGTGTTATAGTCCACATTGGCAGTTGCTTCATCAATGATCAAGATTTTAGTCTTTTTTAAAATAGCTCTTGCCAAACAAATGAGTTGCTTTTGGCCTACACTCAAATTGGTACCACCAGTTGTAATTAATGAATCAAGACCTGAATTCATCGATTGAACACTGTTTTTTAGGCTCACAGACTCGACGGCATACCATATTTCCTGGTCAGAGTATTTACCAAAAGGATCCAAGTTTAGTCTGAGTGTTCCAGAGAATAAGACTGGTTCTTGCTTCAATTAAAAACAATTTTATGAAAATTAAATATAAATTTATTTTGTTTCCTACCGGAATTATGGTCAATTTTGTTCGTAGATTGTTCAAGCTTAGCTGTGTAATGTCAACTCCATCAATAAATATTTTTCCACAAGGTTCGTACATTCTAAAGATTGCTTGAAAAAATGAAGATTTTCCAGCTCCTGTTCTGCCAACAATTCCAACTTTTTCTCCCGGTCTTATATTTAGTGATATTTCTTTTAGAACACTTGGCAAATTTTTGTCATAATTTAATGAAACTTTGTCAAATTCAATTTCTCCGCTAGTCGGCCAATTTATCGGAGGTTCAATTTTTCCTTCTTTCAATGGCTCAGATGGTATGTTTGTGTACTCAACAATCCGTTCAATTGAGGTCATCTAAATTTTTTTGGCAATTTAAAAAAATTCAAATTTGAAAAAATAAAAAATATTACCAAATTTTCAACCATAGTTGATAAAACTACACACCATTGAAACAAATCAAACAACTGGAATAAGTATACCATTAGTAGACCGATTTGACCAGATTTCAGTCCAAGATTATCTAATCAATATTTTTTTTTATTTTATTTTTATGAATAAATTGATTTACCTCTTAAAAAAATACAAGCAAATAGAGTCATAATGGTATACAAAGAGCATAAAAAGTCCAGCCGCAATCCAAACCATCGATGAACAACAAAAAAGCCAAAGTAAGCCCTTGTATGATAGTCATAATGTGAGTAAAATTCACTTGTCAATAGTTGGCCTTTGGTAGCCGCCCGTATTGTACTAATGCCCTCAATAGATGTATTTGTATGCACAAATATTGGACTTCGACCAATGTTGTCAAGTCGCTTTAATTCTCTGGCCGTTGACACAAAATAATTTTGAATTACATAAAAAGCTAATCCAAGAGGTATTAAAGGCAATAACATCCATGGATTAACTGAAATAGGAACAACTAAAGCCCCAACAATCACCATCAATATCTGAAATTAAAATTTTAAAATTTTATTGATAAATTTTATTTTTTTTACTTGACAAAATTCGTACAAATAAAGAGTTAGCATTTCATCCATGTTGTTTGTGTCTTTGGAAAAACGATTCAAAATTCTTCCTTAAAAAAAAATAAAAATTTTTCCTTGAAAATTTTCTTATTTTAGTTTTACCTATCGGATTAAGATCGAAAAATCTAATAGTTGTATCTCTAACACTAGCAAATAATTTTTGATAAGTATTCTTGGAATTTTTTACACAAAGCATGAAGAAGGCAACCGAACGAATTGCGACCACAAAAAAAGCAATGCATACCAGCGCTAAAAACATTTTTTTTTATTTAAAATTTTTTGTTAAAATTAAATTTTGGGTTACTCAAATAAATTTTGTAAGATCGTTCCCGATCATCATAGATTAAATTGATTGAAGATGGATCAGTATTTGTGTCAATATCAAAAAGAATTTGGGTACAATTCACAGTTTGTGTTTCCAAATTTTGTAGACAGCTTTTAATTTGCTTCTGCTTGATTTCAAATTCTTCTTCCAAATTTGACCAAATAGATAGCCAATAATCGGCAGAAATTGTTATTGTTTGAGCTGCAATAAAAAGAACTATGACAACTATTACACCCAAATACCCGAATCCTGCAGTGAAATAAGCAATATAAGCGCTCCATCCTACGGCACCTTTCTGTTGGACTTCTTCTCTTTCTTTTTTAATAAGCTTTAAATAATAAATGTAAAATAATTTTTATTATTTTCAAATTGGCATTGTGAAATTTCATACAAAACTTCCAATACAAAAATAAAAAAATTTTCTAACTTTTGTTCTAAATGTCAAAAACTTGTTCTGTAAATGAAACAAAGTGAAACAACTTTTGTTTCACCTACTGCGGAAGTCTGCAAAATTGCACCCTAATTAAAAGTATAAAAAATAAAACGCAATTAATTTGCACATAATTTGCAGACTTCCACAAAAGGTGAAACAACAGTTGTGTCACTTTGTTTCATTTACAGAACAAGTTTTTAACATTTAGAACAAAAGTTAGAAATTTTTTTTAATTTTGTTTTGGAAGTTTTGTATGAAATTTCACAATGCTTTTCAACTTTACATCTTGTTTTGCTTTCAAATCTTCTGGTAGCTGATGTGCCTCTCGTTTTTTAGACTCTGCTTTTTCGTCGTGTGTTTCCTCCATTGAGTCAAAGTCACCTCCAGATTCAGCGTCTTCCATGCTGCTAAGTTCAGCTAGATGAGATTTCAACAAATCATTATATTTTCCTTCGGCCTCTATTGTTCCCTTTGATTTAAAAAAACTTATTTAAATATTTTTAATGTTTTGTTATTAATAATTTACATCTTTTATGACATAGATTGTATCTGCACTTTCTAAATGGTGAACTTGATGTGTAATCAAAATCCTGGTTTTGTCTTTCAAGTATCCATTAATGCATCTTTTAAAAAATTAGGTTCATTTTAGTCAAAAATATATGAATTCTTACTTTTTCATTATATTTTTCGCAACAGTTCCATCGACAGCACTTAATGTGTCATCAAAAAGATAAATGTCTGCATCAGAATATAAAGCTCGTGCTCTTAAATGTAAAAAATTTATTTTTTTAATAAATAATCAAAAGTATAAATAAATCATTGGATGACATGCAACGTGATGATAAAATAAAAAGATAACTATTATCTAACAACATGTCACCAAATGCTTAAATTATTTGATTTTAATTTAAATGCATACAGACAGATGCGTGCTCTTTGTCCACCACTTAGATTGATTCCCTTTTCACCAACCAAAGTCTGTTCACCATAAGTCAACAACTCAAGATCCTTAAATCAAATTATTTTTTTTAATCATTAATTAATAATCTAATCTAATTTAATTAAAATATAATTTTTATTACTTTTTTCAAAGAGCACACCTCTACAATTTTATCAAATTTTTCTTTGATGTATGGTAGACCAAAAGTTATATTTTGACGAATACTTGCTGTAAAAACCCATGGCTGTTGAGTTAGATAAAATATTTTTCCATCTTTGAAAATTTTTCCACTGTAATTTTCCAATTCACCAACAATGCCAAGTAAAAGAGAGCTCTACTCAACAAAAAAGATAAAAATCTAAACAAAAAAAATTAATTTCTTTTACTTTTCCTGAACCAACTGGTCCAACAATTGAAACAAAATCTCCTTTTTTGACTTGTACATTGATGTTTTTTAGACTAAATTCATCTTGTTTCCAGCTAAAATTTAAATTATCTATTTTGATAGCCAGATTTGGATCATCGGGCGCAGGCACTGGTCTCATGTCAAGTTCTTTCATTAGCAAAAAATCACCCACACGTTTGGCACTCACTCTAAAGTTGACCACAGAGACAACAGCTCTTGAAAAGTTAAATCCAACCGAATTACACAAACGCATATAAAAGCCAATTGAGAAGACAATGAAGCTTGGAATCAGAGGAATACCTGCGAATGCAATGAAAAAGGAAATGTTCAAAAAAGACATTAGAGTTGCCATTATTGTATCAATGGTAGCTGTAAGAGATTGGACTAGATTTAAAAGAGTTTGATAGCGCAGTTCTTGGCTAAATTAAATTAAATAAAAAAAAAATTTTATTAGATAATATTAACTTACTTTCTTAGATCAGTAACTTTTTTGCTAAAAGGTATTTCCCAGCAATACATTTTAATTATTTTAATACTATTCAAAATTTCAGTCAATACAGTTACCCGTTCATCACTTTTTTGACAGTTTTTTGATCTGTATTTATTAAATTGTTTGACAATAAAAGCTTTTGTCGGAACAATAAGTGCCAATAGTAAGAGACCAGCCAAAAAAGTAAATCCAACTTCAAGATAAATAATTAGGATCACAATCACCATTTGAATAGGGCCTGTGATTAGATATGGCAAATAATAAATGCCATATTCTATCCTAGTCCCATCAGTCGACAATAAGTTTATAATGTCTCCAGCTGACTTTGAATCCAAGGTTTTTAAGCTAAGTCGCAAAATTTTTTTATAAATCAAACCAGAACTTGCCACCCTCAGCCTCATCCCGTATCGACAAGCGTTCAAGTAGTACGGATGGTGCAGGATGCCTACAATTATAGCACAAACCGAAATGACTCCAGCATATATTAAAGCTTCTGTGATTTCCATTGTTCCATTAAAATACCGCAGAATCAAGGAAATAAACAATGGCTGGACTATTTTTATAATTTCCTTAAAATTGGCATTTTATTTAACTTTAAAAAAAATGAATATTTTACTTGAAATATTATAAATAAAGCATTTATAATCGCTTTTTTTCTATACCATCTCATCAACGCTCTTGCCAAACTTGGCTCTGAATGAGTTTTTTGCTCATTGATCCATTCTCTTTTTTGGAAAATTTTATTTTTTTTAAATTAAATCAAAAAAGCTACTTTTCAAGTTCTTCAGTTATTTTTTCAGCTTCATCATCATACACTGGACTATATAAATCAGACAATTGGAGTTGTTTTTTACGACCAAGTTTTAGCAGAGGATTTATCCAGCTAAATGTGAGCTTGGAGAAAAATCCGGTCTCAGGCAGTGGACTTGGGTTGTGAACAAATTCTTGTTCATTCATATTATCAGTGTAAATGTTAAAAAATTTTGTTAAAAATAAGAACTTTTGTAGCTTAATATACTCTTAAAAAAAGATAGTAGATTGATCATAAATTGGATTATAAAATAGCACCTTATCTTATGAAAATAATTTCAAGAAATTCAAGGCTTGTAAAAATAAGTTGAGAAAGGCCAAGCCTTGTGCGAATCTAGAGTAACCATTCGACCAGAAATAGAAACAAAGTTATAAATAAAATAAAAATTCTGAATTTTTTTTTATTTATTAATAAATATTAGGAGTAAAATTTTGAGACATTCCAGGTTATTTATTTAAAAAAAAAATCCAACAAAGAGATAATTTTTTTCGATACAAGCAAATGTTTTGAACAGATAAGGATATGTTCGATGAATGTTCTTCAGCAATAAAATGTTATCTAATTTTAATTTGTGTGCTTTGAAACATTTTTTTTCTACAATTTTCGGCAATGATAAAAAATTATCTTTTGAAAAATTTCTAATTCGTAAGAAAAAATACTAAACTTATGATCAAATCTGACTCGGACCATAAAACTATAATTCCTCTCAAAAAGGTATAAATTTTAATGCTGAAAATTCTTTAACTTTAACAAAAAGCATTAAAGTTATAAAAAAATTCCTTTCAGCTTTTGATGCAAATTTTCCTCTTCAAAGTCTTAAAAATCTTATCGGATGGGTTTTACATCTTACTTCTTTCTAAAATAGGAATAGGTTAAATTTCACAATTTTTTTAAATACGATAAAAAATACGAAATCTGAGTTTAGTTTTTTTTTATCAAAGTTAATAAAATGTGCCTAAATAATCGTTTCTGACTAACGATTAAAAAAGTGAGCATTCGGTCTTATATTATCATATCAAAAAAATTTAATGGATCACATTTACTAATTTAGACATGATTTTAATAGCAAATTTTTTAATTCAACATCTGCTTTTAATTTTTAAAATGATTTTTAAAAAAATTGAATTCAACTTTAGAGCTACAAAAACAAAGTTTTAATTTATTGAGAAAATAAAAAATTTAGAGAAAAATGGAACAATTTAAACAAATAATTTCAAAATAAAAACAAATAAAAATTTAAGTATTTTTTTAGAAAATGATTATTAGAGTTTTTATGATGGTTAGAGGCCATTTTGTTATTATTTAGTAATCAAAGCTAAGTACCATAGCTTTTCAAAAATAATGAAATAGCAAAAAACGAATTAATTCATTAGCCTTCAAAATTGTCAAACAATTTACTTATATTTTTAAGGCTAAGATAATAACTTAATAGAGCAAAATGTGTCTCATGACAATCACTTACACTTAAAGCGCTTCTATTTTTTTAATTGGCTTTCTATATTTTAATTTATTAAGTGCTCATTTTTAAGTTGATAATTCATTTTAAAATCACTTGTCATAGAGAAAAAGTTTTTGAATTTTTTAAAATTTCTCATTATTCATGTTCTTTATTGAACACAAAGATTTTCTATTTTGTACCGTTTTTTTAATTTTTGTCGAGATATACAGTACTGATTCGATACATGGATTCTGGGTAATTTTACGTAAATTTACTTATGTAAAAAAAAGTAAATTTATGTAAAATTACGTAAAAATAAAAAGGAAATTTTCAAATATTTTTATTTTTTAAAAAAGTTCTAAAAAAGTAGGATCTTTTTATTATTTTATATTTTTACAAAATGTTACCTTTTTTTACCATATTTTACCATTTTTTACGTAAAATTAGGTAAAAAAAGTAAATTTTGATATGAAACATCAAAAATTGTTAAAATATATATTTTTCCTAATAAATTAGCAGGCCGACCAACCGCCATTGTTTATTTATACTGTTTATTTTTTTCAAATGACTATTTAATTAAAAAAAACTTCAATGGTATTCTTTTTTTTATAGATTTTTAATGTTTAAATTATCAAATTGTTAGCAGCTTAAATAGCTGGTTAGTTCGCAGCTAACACTTCACTAATGGTATCCTAGAATTAATTTATATATTTAACTTAATTTAAACTAAACTTGCATTGATAGCTTGGAAATCGAAGTTTTATTTATATAAATGCATAATGATTTGTGTATAAAAAGGATCTGTTTTGAGTTTTTTTTTGTGAATGGAGATATATATGAATTTGTTATATTATTTTTTTAAAATAATCAATGCTACTCAAATGACAAGTTAGCCTTCAATAATAAATTATCTATATTTTATAATAAATTCAATAAATGAAGTGTTAATTAGTCTATTTAGGCATGAGCATTATCTAAGGTGTATATTAGGTTGTTTAATAGGTTTTTTGTTTTTTTTGAGGCTTTATTTATTCATTAAAAAATAAAATAAAATAAAATATTATTAGACACTAAAATAATTTCCTTCGCTAGAAATACACATCTCCCATTTTTCTGGCAGCATTTGATCCCTCGCTCGTAGAAGCTGGGTGGTTTTGAGATGAAAAATTGACTGATGTCTTTTTTGATTTCTTCTAAGTCTGAGAAACTTTTTTCACTGAGGAAGTGCTGTATCGTTCGGAACAAACGATAATCTGAAGGAGCCAAGTCTGGTCAATAAGCTGTGTGAGATAAGACTTCCAAGCCTAGATTCTCTATCGTCTTCCGAGTCGTTTTTGCAATATTTGGCCTAGCCTTGCCATGTAAAAGAATCACTTCTCGCTCTCCTTTAGCTCTGTGTGACCATTTTGCTTCCAAAGCGTGGCTCAAACGAATCAATTGTTATGAATAAGGGTCTGCGTTTATAGTTTGCTTGGGTTGCAGTAGCTCATAATAGATGATACCCTTCTGATCCCAACAAACACAAAGCATTACCTTTTTTCCATAAATTTCGCGTTTCGGATTAAATAATGGCGCTTTACCAGAATCGACCCATTGTTTTTTGTTGACTGGGTTATCAAAGTAGATCCACTTTTCATCTCCAGTTACGATTTTCCATTAGAAAAATTCTTTTTGATTTCTAAGAGTTTGAGCGGGACCCATTTACCGGCCTTTTGTATCTTCCTAAATGCTTTTAATCTATTCCAAACGGTGCCATTTGTTACAGACATCTCTTTAGCAAGCTGTCTGATCGATCGCCTCGGGTCTTCCTCAAGCACCTCTTTCAAATACGCGTCATCAGCTTCGACGGTTCTCCCAACATGTGCTTTGTCATTGAGGTCGAAATCGCCAGCTTTGAATCGATAGGACCAATTTCAGCAAGTGCGAACAGTCAGAGCATTAACTCCATATACCAAACAAATTGATTTGGTAGTCTCCCTAGCATTTTTTCCTTCGTTAAACTTGAATAACATGCAATGGCGCATATTTTTTCATCATTCATTTTTAATAATTTAATTTTTTTTAAATTTAAAAAGCAAGCATATAATCTTATACATCATTTGAAAGAGCAAGAGTTTAATCTTGAATGAGATTTTTTCATTTAAAAATCGACAAAATAACTTATTAAACAACCTAATAAGATTTTAAAACGCCAATTGTGCTTGAGACTGATTTTTGAATATTTATTTATTCAATAATGCTAGTCTATTTTAAATTTTCAAAATAAGTTTTTTATATTTAATTTTATATTAAAAAAATTACATGCAATAAAAAAGTTTATTTAAATTTATGAAAAAATATTGTGATAAAATAAAAGCCAATAAACCTTAGAACAAGTCTTAGTTTTTGGTATAGATTTTTAGAAAAAAAATTGCAATTTATTTCCATTCATTTCAATTGTAATAAATTTGCACAGTTTTCTTTATATTTAATTTTATTATTAAAAAATGACGATTTTCTATTCAATATAATTTAATTTCTAATTACAAACAAAAACAAATAATCAATTTGTTTTTGATCAGCTGTTTCATCTCTATTATCATTTAAAAAAATTATTTACAAAATTTTGACGAATAATTTTTATTGATTTAAAGTAAATTGAGTACAGCGTTATGTACATAATAAGTTTCATGCCTTCCAGTAATGTCTATTAAGTAAAAAGCTCCTTTTCAATCATTTTTTTAAAAACAAAAATAAATAGAAAATTAAATTTGGCCTCGTTTTTTTGAGACTTAAAATTTTCTAATAGCTAAAAAAATAAACTTAAATGAATGAACAATCATTTTCGCTTGGAAAAAAAAATTAAAAAAAAACCTTTTAATAAAAAGAAAATATTTGAGCTTAATAAAACAATTATTTTATTCACTGGTTTTGAAAAAATTATAAATTCTTTTAAATATTGGCACACTGCGGAATCCTTTTTGCAGATACTCTTTGAAATTGTATGTCAACAACATGTACAATACAGGATTGGCAACTGTGTTCGAGTAAGACAAAGTACTGACCACTGTGTTTATTGACCGAATGTTTCGAACCCCGGAAGTTGAGAACAACATCACAATTTGGAAAATCCAGAATGGCGACCATTGGATTATGAACAAAAAATTGATGGCCAACACCAAGCGTATGGCTTTACGCCTCACCGAATTCAAGTATCTATTTTTAATCAGACTTCGTCTTGCTGACTTTTTTCTGGTGAAAATCTTTTTTAAATTGACCAAAGCATCACCAATTTTGAACTTTTCCCCATTTTCCTCTTCCTCTTTCAAATCTCCATTTGCCATTTGCAAGTAAGCTTGGTAGTTTGACTCATGGGTGTTTATTTTGACCTCAGTAGGCTCGCGTTGCTTGTCTTCAGCATTTTCATGAACAATACTCGCGTACTTACAACCTATTACCACCATCGAAGTCTGCACAGAACTTTTTCTCTGCCTGACCACTACATTGCTCTTTGTTCGGCGGCTTGAAAATGCCGACTTGTTGAATCTTTTTTTCCAGTTATTCAAAAATTTAAGCAACTTACAAGAACTAATTGTGATCACTGAATACGGAAATATGAAAATTAAAAAAAGCTTTAGAACAAAAAAAATCCTCAGGCTCGAGTCATTCCAATCACTTTGGCATATGAACACATTCTGGTCGTGTTTTTTTAGTTGGATGCTTGAAATCAATGGAAGTGAAAAGCACAGAGCAAAGGCCCAGACAAAAATTGAGTACAAAATGGTGCAACAAGGCTTTAGGCGATCCGAGGACAGCTCGGAACAATTTTTGTCAGTGACATCATAGAAGCGTTCAACGCTGAGTGCAGCAACTGTCAGAATTCCGACAATGATGCCGGAGAACTCGGTGAATATGAATATTCTACAGCCGAATTGACCGAACTGCCAGTCAAAGTTGAGCGTTTGGCTTATAAAAAATGGAATGCCCAGTGAATAGGTGATGTCGGCCAGGCCGAGATTTATGATCAGCAAATTGATGGGAGTAAATGCTCGCGCCAAAATGATGAAAACAATTGAGATTGTGTTGAACAAAATTCCGAAAAGGAATATCAATGAAAGGATGAGGTTAGAGGTGAATACCGGTGCATTTAGGTCGAATAAGACTTCTAGTTGTGTCAATTTTTGAGATGAATTTCGAAGAGTGGCATTCGGAAAATTCATCCTGTTGAATCTAAATATGAAAAAATGTTGAAAGTGAAGAAAATAAATTTTCAAATGGATTTATTGAGAAGATAGATTACTTTGGAGCATTTAAAAATTAATTAAAAGATTTTGCAGCTTTCTAAGTGAAAATAGAATTAAGTGAAGTTTGCGCCCATTATTGCTAGTTGTTTTTTTAAGCGTAAAAAAATATCATTGATAAATTTATTAAAATTAATAAAAATTTAATCACAGTATTCATTCGATTGTCAATATTGAAATTGAAATAAAAAAAATGAATTCAACTTTTGCAGCGGAATTCATTTCCTTAAATACTATTTTAATTAGCTTAGAGTCAATTCGATCACATAAATCATACAAAGTCTTCTATTTTTTTTTTCACTATTTAAATAATAGTTAATTAATTCTTTATTGTCTAATTGTGCTTCCGTTATCCCGAAATATGGCCACACGTGAATTAACTCAGGATAATTTTAATTAGAATTTTTTCAATAAAATTCTAGAAAATTCAATTGATTCAAAAAAAAAAGACAATTTTTATTAAAACAAAACTTTTTGAAAAAATTTTAATATAGTTAGGAATACATCAAAGTAAGAAATTATTAACCAAAAAAGCTAATAATTTAAAACCTACACTTTTGTGAAAAAGACGACTAACTCCCTTTACATTTAAATTGATTTTTTTTCTTGTGATGAAATGATATTTTTTTTTGCGGAATATTAAACCTGAAATATAAAATTAATTTGATCTTTAGATTTATCAAATTTTTCTACTAAAATCAGAAGATAAGTGATCTAATTCAGAATATGGTATCGCATTAACATCAAAATCATTAGATGGCTTAGTACTCAATATACATTTTTTTAATTTATTTTTGTACACAATTCTTTTTTAACCAAGAAAATTTTTAAAACTTAATAATTAACAAACCAGTGCATTGAAACCCATTTTTTCAAAGTCTCAAAAGCAAAAAGAATTTGAACAACGAAATGTAAATATAAGTCGATTGGAAAAATTAAATACTAAATTACTGAATTTTTTTGCAGATCAATATTGCTAATTTTCTATTTGTTTTAAAACATGAGAGAGACTTGGGAAATAAAATTTTTTAAATGAATTATTGAATGAATAAGGAGGAGGTATAATTTATATAAGAGATTTTATGGATATAACTTTTAATATTGTACATCATGATCATGACAAAAAATTCCAGATTTTTAGATTGCTCAACTGATTATATAAATGTATAATTTACATTAAACATCTATGGTTTATTTGATCAAAGCTCAATTTTTGCTCAAGGTGAAACGACCAATGTTACAATAATTACCAAAGCCTTTTAATGTCTTAAATTAAAATCTTCAATAAAGCGATGGGTTCTCGATTAAATTTAGATAAGTGTAATTCCCTTCAGTTTTTTAATCTTATGCATTCACAGAATTTATTTTTAGAAAAAAATTAAATCTTTATATTATGCTATCTTTGAACCAAATTTCATTAAACTTGAAAATCGAAAAAGAATATCTCTTTTTTTCCATATCAGTTCATATATCCTTGGACGCTTTTTAATATTAATTTTTTTTTATTATTACAGTGATTTTTATGATGAAGAACATTGTATCGGTGAATTAGCTGATTTTAATTAAAAATAATAAGCAAAAATTTTGGATGAATTTTGATTAATTAACAATTGTTCTGATATTTTGTTTTTTTTTGAAAAATTAAGCCTATATTGGAAAATTTAGTGCATGTAAAATTATTTGATAAATTTTGATAAAAATGAATTTGTAAAAATGACAGTATGTTTAATATTTTTTTTTAATTGTTTATTTGTACCGAGCTAATGCTCCTTCAGAATAAAAAATTATATAAAAACAAATTAAAATAAAGTTAATTAAATAAAAAAATAAAAAATAAATAAAAATATTAAATAAATGGATAAATAAAAAATATAATTTTAGTTAACTTAAATATGAGTGACCGGTGACAAAAGGCTCTTTATTTATCTAATACTTTTTTAACAAAAAAACTCATAATTTCTAAATATTTATTTAGTTAAAAATTTATAAGCCTCATAGACCAAAATTATAAAAGCGAGTCTAAAAAAAAATAGAATAAAAACATGTTATTTTTTTAAATAAATTTAGAAAGAAAATATTTAAAAAATCTTTTAAAAATATAACACCTACTTATGTCACTATCAATATCAAAAATAGAAAAGATTCTACTTTCACTTCAAATTGATTTTAAATGAAATCTTGGTGAAAATAATTTTATTATTGGATTTCAATTAAAAAATTAGCTAACCCAAAAATTAATCTCAAAAATTTTGACGCATTTTATAAAATTGCTTTTATTTCATCGAAATTAAACAATAAAATCTGATTTTTAAGAGTAATTTATTTTAAAATTTAGCGGATATAGATTTATCTTTTTTGATTCCTTTTACGAATGATGAAAATTCAATAAAATTAATTCGCTTTAAAAACTAGATTAAAAAAGTGAAAATTTTGTTTTGATTTTGTATGAATTTCGTATATTTTTTATTCTGTTGCTCTTTATAATTGAAAAGAAAAACTAGATAAAAATCAGATTTTACAATTGAATGGATCTATCTGGAAGTATATTTTCTATTCACGTTTCCTACTTGGAGTTGTATCAAGTTTCGTTAAATGTAAAAAATTAATTCAATTAGCCATAAAAATCATTGATAATTAGCAAAAATGTATCAATATTTTAAAATTTTAAAGAATCAATCAGCATATCTAATCAGTCCTTAATCAATCAAAAAAGCTTCTAATTTTACTATACCACAATACACCTTAATAGACTTTAATAATTCGATATTTTTTTGGAAAACAGTTCATTTTATAATTAATTCTTACTTGTGCTGTAAAAAAATTAATATTTTTTTAAGAGATAATTTCGAAAATCCTATTTTGATAATAGAATTATATCAAGATTTTGATATATTATAATTATTTTTCAAAAGAATTTTAAACTGATTCCATACAATTTTTGGCTCCAAGCTATTCTTTCCTTTAGTCATTGGAATATAAAAAGGAGACATAATTAAATTGAAATTTTGATTTGCGTGTACCTAAATTAAAATGTAATAAAGCATATTTTCAATATCAAAAAAAATAAAAATTGGCGATAACAAACTTTTCATAAAATTAATGAAGTTAAAAAAATTCATCTAAATTAAAAAATAAATGCGTCTTAACAACTCAATTACCAGAGTAAAAAATAATTTATTTATCAATCATTTTTTACTAAAAAATTTAATGTTCATAACCATGGAACAGAAAAAGATATTAAAACTGCAAATTAATTTTTTATTACATTTAAAAAATTATATTTTGTGTTGATATTGCAGCCCTGTGGCTTTTAAAAAATATTCTCAGTTAAAATAAAAAAGTTGTTTTTGCATGGAAAAATTATAAAAATATTGAAATTTGTTTCATTAAATATTGAACCAGAATGTGCAAAATTTTTAGAGAAAAAAATTTAAAATTAAACCGTGATGCTTGATATCGAAAAAATAACTTTGCAATAATAATTTCAAAAAAATATTAAATACAGCATTTAGTTTCACTCAAGATTTCATAATTTTTAATGCTTTAATAAAAATTTAAATAGTCATATGTAATGCAGTGAAATTACTTATTTAAAAATTTTTTAAATATTTGAAAAATAAAAAGAGTCAGAATTCTAAACGAGAAAAAAAAAACCTTTCACTTCCATAAAATATAAAAAATTATTTAAAATTTATTATTTTCATCATGATTTGTATTTTCACTATTTTTGAAAGAAAATATTTTTGATGTATTTAATAATATCTTTTATCGATATTAACCAGAATATTAAAAATTTTCTTTTGTATCCAAATCCCTTAAGCATCTAAAAATATTTTAACAATTTTTATGAAAAGGCTTTTTTTTATCGATATTCATGCTACATTATTTCAGTCCTTCAGAGATTACTTGATGTTTTCTAACTATCAGATATTTTACATTTCTTATTGTTGATTTTATTTACTTCAATAATTATATAACATGTTAAATAAAGATATATTTTCTAATTTTTTATGCTTGATTTAAAAAATGCTTATTTTTGCTTATTTACTTAAAAATGAATAAAAATTTGAATCTTTATTATTTTATGCAATAATATTTAGATTTTTGAAAAATGAATTTATCATTAAATAAATTAAATATTAAATAAATTAATTGTTCATTTTTTAAATTTTGAAAACTTAAAAATGTACATTGATTTAAACAAACAAATGACTAAAATGTACTAAAATGATGGATTGTGAAATTTTTTTCAATTCGATTGTTTCAATTCAAAAAAACTTTAATGATTGTTTTGTTTGAAAGGAATAATTTAGTTCTGTAAAATGTTTGTTGTTTTAGAAACTTTGCTTAATTCTACTAAACAAATGAATTTGCTCAAATATAAGCATTTAAATGAACTAAATTATACCTTTTTGTAAAAATGTAATTATTATTATTTATTATATTTTCTGAATTGAATAGATCGAATTGAGACGAAGTTCACAACCCCATAGACAGGTAGCAAATTTATTCTTCCATGTTCTAGACGCTTTTTAAATGTATCTATAAAATATTTTACAGATAATTATTAAATATTAAGGATACTAAAATCATAAAAGCATCCGAAAAATCATGCCACAAAAATGACGAAAAATTATTGACAAATTTTTAATCATCAAATTCCAAATTTATATGTCCTAAATCAATTTAAAGAATATGAGATATTTCATTGAGCTGTTTGTAAAGCATTTGTTTTTAGGCTACTTTAGGTGTCATTTTATTTTCATCAGGTACTAATTTAGAATTCCGTTATATGAACACTGTTAGATAACCATTAATTAGATGAGTATATCTGTATTTTATTTCTTTGGCTCAACTGACTAAAGAATTATAAATTTTTATTATAAAAATTTGATCATTGATGGTAAGAATATCTTTTAGGTTCAATCAATACCTCAAAATAAATTCCATTCAATCAACTTACTTTTTTTGTAAATTAAACTCTCTTTGATAAACATAAATAAAAAAATTTTGAAATTTAACCAAAAGATTTCTTACTTAAAACAATAAATCTTGTTTGATTTAAGCTTAAAAATTTTAACTAAATATAGATAAATATCAACTAGTTTAAAATATTTTGTTTGCCTTGAATACGAGTTTATTTTAAAATGATAATAATTTCTTGCATACGAACATTGGCACAACTACTTTTTTTAAGAAACTCACTTGTTAAAGTAAATTTTAAAAGGAAAAGTTAAACGATTATACATCAGTTCCTTCAAGATTTAAGGCTCATCTCATTGAAACGTCAATTATTTCATTTTTTTTCCAAAAACAGTATGTTCAAATATTTTTAATTTTATAAAATATTAATTTTCAGATAAAATTTTCCCCTTTTTGATCAGTAACTATGGTTTATTAAGTTTTATTTTATCATCAATACACTACGAGACTTAATTGAATGTATAGTAGATAAAAAAAATCGCAATTATTTTTGTCAAATTTTGATTTTGATAGAAAGAAAATTTTTTCGATTTTTCACATTTATTAGTTCACTGTTTCCAATTAATCAATACTAATTGAAATGACATTTTATACATTAATAATTAATTAAAATTTATATAATGACCAAATATACTTTAAAAAATCAATACTTTAAAGTCTTCTTTTTTTATTTTTTATTGATTGTCTTAATTCAATAAAAAAAAAACTTAATTCAAGTGAAAATAAATTGTTCAAGAAATAAATTTCATCGCATACTAAATCTCTAAATAAGAACCAAATTTTGACGTTTTAAAAATAGAAAAAAGCTATTAAAATAAACGATTGAAGGCTTTAATTAAAAAACTAGATGCTATTAAAATAGCTTTAAAAAAATTTCTTTCTCTTTTCTTTCAATTTTAATCTCATTGCAATCTCTTCCAATCTCTTGGCATCAAAATAAAATTTTCTATTTTTATGTCACATAACAGCATTGAAAAATCTATATTAGACAACTCAAATGAATGATATAATGTATTGTACTCTAATGTAATTAAAAATTGAATAATTGGAAAAAAGTCTTGACATTGAGTTTTGATAATATTAATAATTAATACAGTGTTTTTACGAAAACAGGAGAATGGGTAAAATTACGTATTTTTACGTATTTTTACGTAATCTTACGTAAGATTACGAAAAAATTTGTAATTGACAATAAAAATGCTTACGGCCAAAAAACCTCAAAATCTCGCTGAAAAATCAAATTTTTGATTTTTTCTTGTTTCAAATCAAAAGATGAAAAAAATTCTTACAAAATAGTAAATATCAGTAAGAAAATGTAATTCCTCTTTTTTTTAATATACAGTATGTCTCAAAAATTTGGAATCAATGGAAAATATGAATAACTCTAGGAACATTGTTAATAGACGAAGCGAGAAAATAAAAAATTAATAAACTCAATCAATTAACCATGTGTAAACAGTTTTCAAAAATATCGATTGATTCTAAATTTTTGAGACAAACTGTAAATTAAAAAAAAGAGGAATTACATTTTCTTACTGATATTTACTATATTTAAGGTAAAATTAACGTAAAAAAGAGTAAAAAATAAATAAAATTTTGTAAGAATTTTTTTCATCTTTCGATTTGAAGCAGCGAGATTTTGAGGTTATTTGGCCGTAAGCATTTTTATTGTCAATTACAATTTTTTACGTAATCTGGCGTAAGATTACGTTAATTTACCACCCTTAGTTTACGTAAGTTTAAGCAATCTTACGGAAATTACTTAAAAAAACGTTATTTTACCGATTCTCCTGTTTTCGTAAAAGCACTGTAGATTTTCCGGTGCTATCAATCAGGATAATAAGGAAGGCGCTATCTATTTTTTCGGTGCTTTTCTGAGCAACGGCTCCGAATTGATACATTGGTAATTGCGTCGTTTGTGTTTTAATGCAAAATTATAAATCAAAATAATTTAATAAACTAATAATTAAAAAAAATTAAATTATAATTATTAATTCAATGCCAATATTTGGGTTATTAGTTATAGTATTTGAATTTAAGAGTCTAAATTCCACATATTAATTTTTAAAAAAAGTTTTTTCTTTTTTTCTGTCCTTCCTTGATCAGTCATTTAAAGTTTACAAGTTTTCTTTTTTAACTATTTAATCTTATGATATTTGTTTTAATTTAGCAAATATCAATTGATTTTTATTCCATAGAATCGATTCTGTGTAATTTGACCCTTTAAGATAAAAACCAGCAAATTTCTTAAATAAAAATGTTAATAAACCTTGTAGTAGTAGTAGTAATAGCTGGATAACTGTGAGTTGCCGAATGACTCCAGCAAGAGAACCTGAGTCCTATGAGAAGCCTGTTCTCTGGTCGTCAATTCTCTTCTTGAAAGAATTGACACTCGGTGCGTCAATGACTGAATCGGGTAGCTTGTTCCACTTTCGAGCTACCCTGTTGTGAAAAGCGTTAAGTCTGATTAGACAGTACTTTACTAGCTCTGGTCTGATGTGCCCTCGGTGCCCGCTTTTGGGTGGTCCAACTTGTAGAGAGGAATGCCATTCGACAGTGTCCAGTTCTTTCTGATTTTTGGACATTTCTATCAAATCACCCCTGGCTCTCTTCTCCTCCAGCGTTGTCAACTCCAGTTTAAGGCTTTTGCCGCGGATTTATCCACCTGAATCTTTGTGCCCAACGTGTTACTCACATTGGCTCCCAGATCATTCTCCGTCTTAGTAACCTAAAGCTCGTGTGCTGTACCGGTCGACCTATCTAGGGTGTGGTATTTATTCCCTGGGTTATGCTTACTGATATGCATGACCTTACATTTGGCGATGTTCAGCTTTATCAGCCATTTGCCGCACCAAGCTGCTAAGGCTTCCAGGTTGCGGTTGCAGCTGCTCATGAGTAAGAGCGCGATGATCTTGCAGTCATCCGCATATAACTTACATGGAAAGCTTATATGTTGTGGGAGGTTTTTTATGAAGACCACGAAGAGCGTTGGACCAATGACAGAGCTCGTGACTGGTGCCCAGTCCGAACATTTCTCGCCGAGGACAACTCTTTGCCTCCTGCCTGTGAGGAACGCCCTGATCCATCTGAGTACGGTTCCTTCTACCTCGTGAGCCGTTGTAGGTGGTACCCAATTAATTAGTATCGACTTTTAAAAATAAAAAAAAATTCTCTATGAATTTCTTAAACATCGACTTAACTTTCTTTGAAATTATACCTAATCAGCTTTTATTCATTTTATTAAGTTTAGAACAAAATAAATTTTTTGATCTTTAACAGATTGTTTTAATCTGAAAACTTGTTGGATTTTAATTTGCATTATTATTTATTAGAATTAAATAAAAGCTTTTAATACATTAATATTAATATCTTTATATATTAATATTGATATATATTAATATTTAATATATATTCTATTAAAAATAAAAATTGAATTTCTAATTCAAAAATCAAAAAAATTTGACTATTGTAAAAATGGCAATTTTTATCTTTTCATCTAAAACTTGACAAAAATGGATTTAACAAATTTTGAAAATTAAATTTAAGTAAATCGTGATCGATCGAAAGGAAAAAAATTCGTTGATTTGTTAAACTATAATTTAAATAGCAATTATTTTATATTTGGCCTTTTAATTATCTTTATTTTCTTTTTCATTTTCTATGACTAAAGACAGGCATAAATTTTGAGATAATATCCAAACGATTTTTTCTTTAATAGCTTCATTTTGAAAAAACTTTAAATTAAAACGCTTTTAAATCTACCCATAAAAAATTCCACTTAAAATACAAATGATTTTTTTCAGAGACATGAAAAAAATTCAAAATAAATTGCATTCTATTTTCTGAATTTATTCTCTTATTTTTTATTTATCTTTTAAAATTATTTTCACCAAGTAATCGAATGATTTTTTTGATGAAATTTTTTTTTAAATCAATAATTGTCAATTAATCCTTTTAATCAAAAAAATACAATAATATTTGATAATGGAAGAAAGAGTAAATTTGTCAAAAAACAATTTTAAGCAGAGTTTGATGGCTGAATCAGCAACTTACGAGGAAAACGACTGTCAAAGAATGCCTCATTACTGTTTTTTTAGTCAGCACAGTCTTCATTACACAACTGTGTGCTCCATTATTTAAAATTTAATTTTCTTTTTTTTATAAATCACATTTAAAATTTCTTTAGAAAATCAACAGGTAATTTAATTAATTCAATAACCATTTAATATAAAAAATGGTATTAAATGGTTCCATCATTAATTTTTAATTTAAAAAAATGACTTTTTAATATATAATAATTAATTTCATGCCTGGATTTACAATAAAAATTAATTCAATTTTTTAGTTAATTATTATTATAAATATACTCTAATTAACAATTATTATCCAATATGTTTATTGGATTAATTTTTTAGATAAAATATCATTAAAATTATAAAAATATTTGACAAAAAAGCGCGCAGATCTATAGTGAACTAACTTAAAATTTTGAACCTAAAATTTCAACTAAATTTTACGAGAGTTTACTTGATTAAATAAATCAATTATTTAGAAAAAAATATTCTTACTCGGATCATTAATCCAACTCTCTATTTTTAAACTAATAAAAGCATACATTAAGTCGCTTAAATTTTGAAGTGTCTGAGTTTACTGCGTATGATTTCAAGTGCTAGTTTTTTTTAAAGAATTTAATAAAAATGCATGAAAAATAATCTTTTTTAAAAGCAAAAAAAAATGACAAGTAATAAAAATAAATCTTAGTTTGACTGAATGCTTGAATTATTTGCTTTTTAGTTGTAAGTCGGTATTAATATGGGGATAAAATATTTAAAAAAATAAATTAGAATTTAAGCGATGACTAATTTTCTCAAGCCTATACTAATAGGATTAGTATAATTGAAGCTTTTAGGAAATATTAATTTTTAGTTGCAATTTCATTTAAAGAAATTCTGAAAATTTAATAATTTCACAAAATTAAAAAAAAAATTTAACCAGTAACTCTAATAATTCCAATCAGAGCCAATTTTTTTCCAATTAATTATATTAAAGCAAAAAAAATTTCACTCAAGAACATTTTTTGTCGAAGAAAGAATTTTTCGATATAAATACACAATAAAAGTTTTATTATTTTTTAGTCTAAAATTTTAAGTAATATTAACGGCTAGAACTCAAACGATAATTTTCTAATAAATCTTATGAGATCTTACGAAAACATCAATTTTAATTTAGCTTCAAAATTTAAAAGCTAAAGGATCAAATACCGATCATGTTTTCTTTGTTTGAATCTTAAGAAAAACCATGAATTTTCTCAACAATCATTATCTAAAATTAATTTTAAAATTTTTTTTGATGATGATTTTTATTTGATTTAATTGTGATTGGAAAAGGATTTTTTAATTAAATCTGAAAATTAGATTTAAAATCTAATTTTCAGATTAATTTCAATTTTTTTCCCAACCAGGTAATAAGTGGTTAAAAAAATAAATGAAAATTTTTTTGTTGAAAATGACTATAATATATAGACTCAACTTTTTTCTTTTAATAAAATGAAAACTTAGAGTAAAAAAACAATTTTTAGGCTCCAATATTGAACTGAAGTTATAAACTATTTTTTAACTAGAATTTATAAAATCATGGTCAATAGATTTTCTAAAATTTTTTAGATTGATTTTAATAACACAAATGTTATTAAGAATAAAATTTCAATTAAGAATAAAAAATCTGATTGCTAATCTGCTATTTTTCAATAAATCGCTTTTCCTCAAAAGCTTTTATTCAAAATTACCTTAAAATCAATTACTAGGATTATTTTTGAAGTTTAAAGTAAATGTATTTTTTTTAACATTATGAATATTCCTTAAGTATTAATAATTACTTTTTTTAGTTAATTTACCATTTCTTATTATATATTGCTTAATCTAATTGAATAGAATGCCGTATAATGACGCTCTTTTGAATCTAATAAACATATCATTATTTCTAATTTCACCTTAGTGTTAAATTCCCTTTTTTTAGCTTTATTATTCAATCAGAAAACATATCAATGTACATATCAATGCGACGCAAAAATGAGGGTTTAAACGAAGGCTAAAGCCATTCGGACGAACCCTGGGGTTTCCCAAAAGTATTTATTAATAATAATAATAATTCAATCAGAAAAGAAAACAATTTTAAAAGCTGAAAAAAATTTCAAAATTAAAGTTTAATTTTGTTTTTTTTGTTCCAATTATATTATTAGGTACAGAGAAAAATACTGATCACAAGAAATTTTCAAGCTTTTTTACTTATGTATCAGTTGGCAGGTTTTTTTTCTCTTTTAAAATTTTTTTAAAAATTTTTATTGTGTAATTTAATTTTAGTTAAATACTTTTGTTGAGTAAATTTTAAAATTAACTTGTGAAATTAATTCAAAAAATTAAAAAGATAAAAAAATTAATAAAATAAATATTGAATAGATTGAAATGCTTTAAATTATGCCAACATCCTGTTTATTCTTAGTGATTAAAAAATCTTGATTTTCGCGACTCGACACTATAACTTACATGCAATAAAAATTTATCTGCATCATATTCATCAATTTTCCAATATTCTAAAAGTATTTTTTAATAATATGTCTAGACAATTTGCTGTGAAAAATTAATTAGCTAATTAGATATTCTGTTGAATAAATCTAACTAGTTTAAAATTATTAATTTCAGTGATCAGAAAATTTTATTTGAATATCAAAAAAATAAACGAAAATAGACTGAATTAAAAAATAATTATTATTTTAATCAATAGATTGTTTGTCCACAGCTTAGTCAAATAATAAGAAAAATGAAATGAAACAAGCTCTTTTTAAAATTGTATTTAATAAAAAAAAATGAAAAAAAAAACTGTTATTTAAAATGAAAGTTTAATAATACTTTTTAATCATAAAATTTGCTTCACAAGCATATTTTTACAGAAGGCATTCAGTTCTTAACTTTTATTTATAGACTTGCTTTTACATGATTATTATTTCTATTAAATTTGTCATTAATTTTTAAAAGTTAATACCAATAGTTTTATTAAGCCGTCAATTAATTGAAATTAGTAATTACAGATACTAATTTTTAAAGTATTGAACTGTTCAGGTCAGAAAATATATCACCCAAATGTAGCTGGGAATTTGATACATCTTGATACTTGCTTTTTTGACATTCAGAAAGCTATTGAACGGTTCTAGTATGGCATTATAATAAATAAATAAACTAATAAAAATGAACCATCCACACTCACTTGTTCTCTAGTTCTCTTGATAGCAAAGTTCTCTTGACGGAATTTTATGTAATATAACAATTTTTTGAAAGTAAAAGTTGTTAAATAAAGTAAAATTATTATTTTTCATTTAATTATTATATGGAAAATAATAAAACTTACAAAAAAATTATTTTTTTGTGATTTATTTTTAATTAAAAAATTCTATTTCTTTACTATTTAAATTAAAAATCAAAATTTTATTTTGAAATCATTAGTTAGACTTGAGATTTTTTTTGATTCTGAGCTTTTCTTATTGAGTTGAAATAATTTTAAAAAATTTTAAAATTAAAGAATTTAAGACAATTGAAATTTTTTTATAGTTATCTTAAAAGAAAATTCCATAAAATCTTTAAGAATATTTAAAGTAATGAGCCTAAAGAAAATTGTTTAAAAAGTATTAGAATTGTCGACAATATTAAAAAAAGTTACTTATTAAGATATTATGAAATCGAATTTGTGTAAATATAAAAATTAAGATTAAAAACTAAGATTTCATAGGTGTCAATAAGTAAAGCTAAACATCTTCCAAGTCTTGTTAATGCATCTAAAAGTAGCTAATTTCTTTAGAAACTTAATTTTTAAATTGTTTTTACTCCTTTCTGTATGGAGGTGTATTTACGAATTATAGTTATATAAAAAACAAGACGAAAAGAAAAAGAAATAATTAGAAAAGATCTCGCGTCTTATACATGGCTAACACCCGAGGTTTTTCCTTTTTCTTATTTTTTATCATTATTATAAATTTACTCTTTTTTTGTTAGTGAATCAGTGTTTTCTAAAAAATTTTCCTCTTACAAGCAAGAAAAATAACATTTTTATCCTGTCTTATCAAAAAAATATTTGCCTTTATTTGCCTAAAATAGCTTTAATTGACTTTTAAGAAAAAAAGTCTTTTACGTGATGTATATTAAATGCATGCAAAATTTTCCAAAAAAATCCTGATGCTTTTATAAATCAGGTTCAAATTTTAAATGAATCGTTCATTTCTGACAAAAACCAAGCGGAAATTTTTGAAAACAAAGTCTTTTAACTCACCATTTTCACTCTCTCAACATGCAAATGCTTTCTAAAAAAATCTTGTTCAAATTCAGTCTGCTTCCAATAAGCCAAATTATTAAATGGCAATTATTAAATTAAATTCGTGTAAAAATCTGAAAGATGTCACTGAACATTTGATTGAAACTCAAAAGCTTTATTTTGATTGTAATTCTTATAAAATTTGAAATTTACAAAAAAAAAAATTATCACAAATATTTAATTTTTATTTAACTTAAAAAGGACCTTAGAATTTTTTAAACCTTATTTGGCAAAATAAAAACGAACAAAAATTTGATGAATTATTTTTCAAAAGCATTGTGAATTTTTCTAAAATCAATTGTATCAGTAGGTAAAATTTAAGGATCAAAATCAAAACCTTTTTGAAAGAATTCTTAAAAGTTAAAGATTTATTCTAAAAAATATTTTAAACGTGAATTAAATTTAAGTCTAGTCTTATATAAATTCAATGGACTAAATATTATCAAGACCTATTTTTTTTCCGTTGTCTTTTCCTTTTTTCTTAAAACTTCTTTCAAGTTTATTCGATCTTATAGATATAAAGACCACGGTCTTTATTTGAGACTAGAGTAATGTAAGATACATCACTAATCATACTGCTAATATTTTTTTTCTTGAACTCTATATCGCTAGATAAAAAATAAAGACAAAGACCTTTAAAAACATTTTTTAAATAAAGAAGTTTTTAAAAAATGCTAATATCAAAGAAATTTTTTTTATTTATAAAATAAAGGAAATTAATTCAATTTTCTACAAAAACAAAATATAACCATTTGCAAAATGTGCCGCAAAAGAATTAAATAAGAATATGAATTTAAAAAATAAGCATCATTTAATTATTGAAGGTTAGTTAAGCCAAACTTATTTAATTTGAACTAGAGTTCTCATATCATCTCATATCATTCGATGGCTTAGTAGTTAGTAATTTAGCCTCTTCAGTTATTTCATTTTTATCTAGTATGTAAATTTTTATTTAAGATTTTTTTAATAATAATCGTTAGATGTTTTTTAATTTTTGGTTAATAGATTGCTTCATTTTTACGATAGTGATTGTCTCCTTTTTTATGCATTTATCTTATTATCCAAAATTGTTCCAGTGTGAAAAAAAGCAAACTTTCTAACACTTAAAGCGATTTTTGAAAGTAAAAAAATTTAGCTTTTAAGAATTCTTTAATTTCGATGTAATTATTTTTTATTTAACAAAATATGTGATCATTTTGGATTTGCATTATTTTTTCAAAATTTAAAATTATTTAGATTTTAAATTTTGTAAATCTTTACACTTATTATGAAATAAAAATACTTGTATTTTTGATTTTTAATTCTCCTGAAAACTATAAATTCTACAGGTTAGATTTATTATTTAAAAAAAAAATAATTTTCTTTAATTTAACTGAGACAAACGATAAAAATTCTCAACCTGTATATCACTCAATGCATTTAATCTTTATCTTTATAGTAAAAGTGGAAGAAGATAAAATTATTTGTTAGAAAATTTGAAAAATTCATTTCAGATACCAAAGATATCAATGTTATTGATTTGTTATTCCGTCTCTGATTAATGTTCCCTCAGATTTAAAGATAGAAATCAAAAATGTAAAAATTAAATTTATTTTAGGATAAAGGTACTGTGAAATTCAAATACAAACAAAACAAAAATTCTTCTTATTTTGATAAATTTTAATTTACTAAAATAAAATGTTTTTTAAAAAATACTGCAAAAAAGTGGAGCATACTTTGTTGCACCTTTTTTATCTAAAACAAATTTTAACTTTCTTTTATTTTTTTAGGAAATCAAAACAATAATCAATTAAAATCTTGTTGATGTTTTGTTTTTTTGTCTTTTTTTTTTAAAAAAAATATTTTATGTAAAAAAGGTGCAACAAAGTATGTTGCACTTTTTGCGTTATTTTTTAAAAAAATATCTAATTTTATTAAATTTTAATTTATCAAAATAGGAAGAATTTTTGTTTTGCTTGTATTTGAATTTCACAATACCAAGAGATTGTGTTCTTGATTTATTTTGTCAAGGTCTTTTCTTTTTTGATTAACTTTTTGACAAGACCAACTTGAGTGTTTTGCATTTAAATCGCCTTTTATCATAAAATATTTGTAATATTGTGTTACATAGCCAAATAAATTTTGGTCTAAAGGACCATTTGGGCTTAAGTTTTCTTCTTCTTATTTTATCTTCTACTTCCAGTGGAGCGTAAGGCGTCCACACGTTCACTCCATTTTACCCTATCCTTAGCGACGATTTCTGTTTGTCCCCATGTGAGTTTCATCTCTTTCAGCTGTTTTCCTCCAGGTCATCTTTGGTCTTCCTGCATTTCTCTTTCCTTGAGGTGTCCAAGATAATGCAGCTCTATGAATTCTGTCTGATGGCATTCTTAAAACATGTCCAAGTCACTTCAGCCGCCTTCTGCATATCGTGTTGTAGATCGCTATCAGTCATTCTCCAATATTCAGATCCCTTAAGCAATACAGATTTAACAAGACTATTTTAAAGACGTAATTTAGTCCTCAGATGAAGAGATGACGATTTCCACATATTTCTTAATTTGAAGAATGCAGTACTGGCCTTCTTTAATCTCTTTCGGATGTCTTCTTGGGAACCTCCATTCTTGCTAATTACGCTTCCTAGATATATAAAGCTGTTGACACTCTTAAGAGTTTCATCTCCAACAGAAATTGGTGCATTCAGTTCCTTAATGGTAACTGAATATTTAAGTAGAGGATTATTATCATTATTAAATGCAAATGACTTCTGTCTTTCTGGTGTTTATTTCGAGACCAACATACCTAGTGTTGCATTTCAGCTTCTCTGTTTTCCCCTTCATATGGCTATCTTTTTGCGATATTAAGGTAATATCATCCGCAAAATCAAGGTCATCAAGATTTTCAATCCGACCCAGAGGCATTCCCCAATTGATGCCAGTTTGTTCTCCTTCAGTGGTTTTCCTCATTGAAAAGTCGATTTGAAGGAAAAGCAATGGAGAGAGGATGCATCCACCTGAGGCACCCTCCTGTAGGATAACATTGCACTTAACATTTTCGTAAAAAAACTTTTTAATATTTGCTATTTTCTGAGCAATGCCGTAAGATCTAAAGACGGCCCAAAGTCTGTCTCTGTTAACACTATCAAATACTTTCTTAAAACCGATGAAGTTGACAACTAAGGGGTGCTTTCCATTCAATACACTGTCCCACGATGTTACGCAGTGCAAAAATTTAATCCATACATCCTCTTCCTTTTCTAAATCCGGCTTGTTCTTTGCGAAAAAGCTTATCAATCGTATCTGGCCATGCAGCTTTCCTGTTCTTCGAGGCTTTGATTGCATCCAAAATTTCCAATTCAGAAGGTGCGTCAGTGTTAATGTCAAGGTTTGCTTCAGGAGGCAGGGGTCTTATTATCTGATCGGGTTCTTTTTGATTGAGAACTTCCTTGAAGTATTCGGCATCTTGAAGTTGATAATCAATTCAAAATATCATTTCAATTCACAGAGTTTATCTTAAGATATTAATATTACAATTATATTTATTTCTCAAATCAATAATTTTAATCAATAAAGCGTTTAAATCTTAAAATTAATCTTTGAATTAATTTAAATAATTTTAATGTAACATTCTATACATTTTATGTAGCTTTAAAAATAAAATAATTAAAAAAAAATATTTCCTCAATGCATTTAACTTAATTTTTGTTAAGTTACTTTGAATTTTACTTGTGTTTAACATTGAAACTAAATTTAAAAATGAAATTATATTTTATATTATAAGTCGAAGGTAGCCGCTAATATTTTTTCAAAAGGCTCATAAAAGATAATGGATCTACCCGGTTATGTGAACAAATGTTCACCTAAATTTTTTTTTTTTTCAAATTGTGGTTTAGGTGAACATAATGGAAATTATGTGAACAAGATGACTTTTAGGTGAACATTTTGTTCATATAAATTAGGTGAACATTTTGTAACTGAAAAATTTAATCTTATTACAAATTTTATTTAATAGATGAAATAATAAATTGTTAACTAACGGGTGATGCATAAGTAAATGGACAAAAGTTAAATTAACTTGCCCAATCATGCAAATGATCAGGGGATCATATATATATTTATTTATAAACTACTAAAAATTAGCTTTAATATTGCAAAAAAAAATTTTTAAAATGGGACTTTCTGTGTCTGAACGAGAGGCTTTTCGAAAAACAGTCAAAAATATGATTTCACAAATGGCAAAATCCGACATAGTGGCGCACTTTACTAAGCAAGGAATCGCTCGAAGCACTATATATAATACGATCAACCGTACAGCATGAGAAAGCCAAGAAATTGAGTTAAAAACTTTCAAATATGCTATATCGTTCACCATGTTCGCTTATTTTGGACGACGAAAAGTACTTTACTTTGGCGGGCGACAACATGCCGGGAAATGCTGGATATTACACAAATGACAAGTCTACTAGTCCGGACAGTGTTCGGTTTGCTGGAAAAGAGAAGTTTCCAAAGAAGGTGCTTGTTTGGATAGCCATATCTGATCGAAGTATGTCTAAGCCTCTTTTTCGATTATCAAAGTCGGTTGCCATCAATTCGAGCATCTATATCGACGAATGCTTGAATAAACGACTGCTCCCATTTATACATGAGTATCATGAAGACCTTGACTACGTTTTTTGGCCTGACTTAGCGTCTACTCACTATTCTATGGTAAGCACAACATGGATGAACGAAAATGTAAATTATGTGACCAAAGATATCAACCCGCCAAATGTCCCTCAAGCGCGCCCAATCGAATATTTTTGGGGTTGTTTGAGTGGAAAAGTATACGAGGGAGGTTGGCAAGCATCAACAGAGCAACAGCTGATTAACCGCATTAAATTAAAGTTGAAGGAATTTGACTTAAATTTTGTGAAATCCCTTATGACGGGGGTCAAAGCAAAGCTCAGAAAAATCGGTCACGATGGAGTTTTTTCATTATTTAAAAATCATAATTCTATTGAAAAATAAATTCTTTACATCAGAAAAAAAACCAGAACTTAATATCATTTTTATTTTTTGAGATATTCGCTTTTAATTTTTGTCCATTTACTTATGAATCACCCGTTATTTCCATATAGCATACACTATCATCCTTAGTTTCATCATTTCCACTAATACGTTCTACTAAACCAAATACCCATATTCTATCCCTCACTAAATCTTTTCAAACTCAATGCTTTACTTTAGCGTACATTGACTCATCTATCTCTACGATTTTACCATAGCCACCCATTTTTTAATTCTTTTTGTCCAACGATATGCTACAAATTTTACGTAAGCGCAAAAAGTTAGATGATACAAAATCTTCACTCATTTTTTCATTATTAATTTCAGTTAAACTAATTGTTTTTGAAATTGTAGGCTGAGAAGAACAACATTTAATAATTTGTAATTCTGTACCGAGCTTAATAATGGGTATAATAATTTTTAACGGCTTTCGAAAAAGAGAAAAAAAAGAATCATCGAACACAGATTTGCTTTGACAACTCCAAATTAATAAGTTATTTTTGGCTTTTTTGTCACGCTTTTTTAAGTACGGAGCCATCACTTGACCATTTTTTTTACAGCTTGAATTAGTACAAGTGAGGTTAAGATAAACCAATCCTCTTTCTTTAATTTTATGGAATAATTATTATTCTTCTGAATCTTCAACTTTCGACATTTTTTTTAATAAATTTACAATATCAAGAAAACTAATTTATATTGTTGAATTTTTCTATTTTTCAATTTTGCAAATTCATATTTGAAATTAAATTTGCAATTTTAAAGTTTAAACATAAATGTTTACTTAAAAACTTTAAAAAAATTATGTTCCTTTTTATACATGTTTAGGTGAACATTTTCTGTTCACCTAATTTATGTGAAAAAAATGTTCACCTAACCCGTGATCAGGTTTTGTTCACATAACCGGGTAGACCCAAGATAATAAAGAATGAATTGAATTACATTGTTTTACATAGCATAAAGTGCATAAATTACACAAAAGTCGAAGGTAGACTATAATATTTTGTCAAAAGGCTAATAAAAGTTAACATACAAGAAATTGAAATACATCATATGGTATACAGAGCATATGTGTGGAGGATGCCTGAAATATAATTTTTAACAATTTATGAATGATTTCCTAGTAGAAGCATAGTTTCATCAAAAAATATCTGGCCATATAGAGAATAGCCAGCATGTTCCAGCCAAAAAATTTTTGCCATTGAAAAGGATTGATAGATAAGTTTAAAAAATTGCCATACTGGTTTTTACTGACGTCATTGACAAAAGGTCTTAATTTCTAAATATATAGTAAAATTAAAAGATGCATCTTTCCTACAGATATTTTCAATTAAAAAAATTCAAAATAAATTTAAATTTAAAAATCGATTTTATCAATGGATTGAGAAAAATTTTTTTTTAATTAATTATTTTTAAATCTTCATAAAATGTAGAGAATGCTAATTAAATTAATTTAAGATTAATTTTAATATCAAAAGAAAACCCTATGAATTGAAATGACATTTTGAATTGATCATCAACTTCAAGATACAAAGTGTTCTTCCCATCTTGATGCTTCTTCTTAAGCTGTAGTTAGGGTGATTCCTTCATTGTTTTTCACCAATGCTGACTTATTTCGTGTTCCACAAAGGTGATTTGTTATCTTGAAGGTTTCACTTTAGCTTCCCCTTTCTACTGCTTTATCTGCTATTTTGGCCATTTGCTCAATAGAGGCTCTCTTATGTTGCATTACGCTTCTTTTAGCATCTTTATTTTTATTGCTGTACTCTTCTTGAACCCTATTCTTTATGCGTTCCGATTTTTTACGCAGCAATTTTGCCTTAAGGCCTGATCTTTTTTAAATTTAACTCAAATTTTCAAAAAAACACTTGTATTATAACAAAAATTTGTTAAAGCCATAAAAAGTAAGCTAAATAATGATTAGGATTGGAATGACTGAATTTTTTTGCTTTAAAAAACTTTTTTAATAATTATTAATAATTTGAAATTGATTCAATCTATTAAAAAACAAAAACAAACCATTTGCAAAGCGTGGAACAAATTAGTGGATGCTGCAAAATAAAGAATTTTAAAAGTGCTGAAATAAAGAATTATATAATCTTTTGAAGCTAAATATTTTAGCTTTCTTTTGAGCTCAAACTCATTCACTTTTAGTCATTTTAGAACAACGAAAAGATTTTTTTGTCTAAACCAAATTTTTTTAATTTAAATTTTGGATCTATCAGGCTTTATCATTCAAATATTTAAATTATTCAAAATTATCACGCTATTTTCTAAAAATATATTAAAATTTACTTGGATCATTAGATCTATTTTAAAGTTTTGTTTGAAAAACACATGGGTCTTTTTTTAAAGTTTTTTAAGAATTTCTTTTTTTGAAGTAGCCAATTTTAATGGTATTCAAAATGGTGATTATATAACTAGAACTTAAATAAAGTTTTGGATATTTACTTGATATATTTTAAAAAATAAATTTTTCGACCAACCGTTTTTTTTAATACCAAGGTTTTTCATTATTTAATAATTCCCTGGGGAAAATATTTTATAATATGAATTCTTTTGGACATCTTTATTTTAAAAAAAATTCCAATAGATAATTTAAAGAAAACATCTTTAGATAAACACATTCAAATTAATTTTTTAATTGAGTTGATCGATAAGAAATCAATTTAAAAGCCGTACCACATGTGCACCCATTGTTGATGTATTCATATTCAGGACTCCAATAGTAAAAACCGTCTTCTTGACACTTGTCTCGGACCAGAACTGGAACTTCTTTCCATACTGGCATACATTTATAAAAGTTGATTTCTAAATTTATATTGTCCGATATACCACATTTCTCACAAGTACAAATAGCATTTTTTCTATAAAAAGGATATTTATTGCGTCTAAAAATGATATTATATCTTCTTGGACAAATTGTCTTCTGTTCTTCGCTTGTTACATTTCCATTTTGAGTGTCACATCTAAAATCATTCCATGTCCCATCGGAATTGTCTATTTTTTCTCCATCAAAACTTACTGATTTTTTGTATTTCATTTCATGCTGGTGATACCACAATGATGAGCTTATTAACTCTGTGAATTTTTTATTTAAAAAATACTCATCCGGGTCCACACAACGATTCGTTTGGGAGTACGACACTTTTGCTAGTATAAAAAATAAAAAATATAAAATGATACTCATTTTTTAGTTAAATTTTTTTAAATTTTTTAGAACTTCTTAAATACTCTAAAAGAAAACCGCCAGCATGATTTGATTATGGTCCGATCAGCAAATTTCATGGTTCTAAGAAGAGATTAATTTTGTATAAGCTGAATTTATGGTTAATAAAGCGGTATTAATTTAAAATTTTTGATTATTGATTTTTGTAATCTACGCCTCTCTACAATAAAAGAGACTAGAGCAAAAAGATTTAAATTTTTGGATTTCTATTTAAATATTTGTTTAAACTGTCTCCAAGATAAATTAAATAGACATTTTTGAAATAAAATAAACATTTAAAAAAAATAATCAGATTGAACAAAATCAAGATTTATTGAAATAAATTTTAAAAGACTTTCGATATCAATTCAATTTTTTAAAATAGAAATGTTTAAATTTTAGGCCTAATCAAGTATCCATGAGTGTATGTATGAATTAAGAATTTTTATAAATTAATGACTCATTAATTAATTAATGACATTAAATTTTGATGATTTATTAATAGACTAATTAATTAGCTAACTAAACTACTACAAATGTTGGAGTATTCATAACCCATGTAAGAAAAACACAAAAATAGAAAAGTTTTCGTCATTTTTGATGCAAACAGCAGAAAAATATTCCAAAAATCCAAAGCCTAGGTTCTGACGGACCAAAACATGTTCTGTAAATTTTAGCAACTGAAAAATCCTTTGTACCACCAACATACAGATTCTGCAAAACTCTGCAATAAATCTGCGAAATTCAGAAAAATGTGAATTTAGGACATTATGATATATTAAAAATCCAACTCAACTTTTAGTGGTGGTACAGAGGATGTATCAGTCGCTACAATTTACAGAACATCTTTTAGTCGGTCCAGATTAAATCTCTAGCGTTTTTTATATTTTGTTTTTTGTACCAAAATTCACAATGCTCTTTATTATAGCTCTGTTTGTATGGTTATATTAAATCTGAGATTCTAATGCATCTAACTTGACTTAAATAGATATGATTATTAATTATTTTCTCACCTATATTTCTAAAAATTACCAATGCGATTTCTGAATAAAAATTTTAATTACTAAATTTTCATAACTTGTATTATTTTGGATAAAATTAATTATCAAAACAAAATTAGTAATTTAGCATAGCTTTATTTTTTCTTTAAAATATTTCTAATCAAATAATTTTTTGAAAATTTTGAAACCGTTATTAGTTTTTGTTTTGTTAATTACTCATTTTAAATATAATTGAAAAATTTATAAAGTTACCATTACAGTAATTGGAATTTTAAAAAAGAGAAAAAAAAACTTCATAACTTGAATCAAGTTATATGAGCATATTAAACACAAAAGAAAATTCGATTTCGCCAAAAGTTATTTCAATTAAAAAAGATGGTACTCATATCTTAAAAAAATATCTAAAGAAAATAAATAGCTAAATACCGTAAAACCTATCATTTTTCTTGTGGTATTTATTAAATTATATTAAATAATACTAGCAGTAAAAGTAAAAGATAAAATAAAAAATCCTCCTCTACTTCAAAAGTCACTCTATTCGACCAATTCTTCAACATCATTGACAAATTCTTTATTAATAATGTTAAAATTTTAATAACAACATAAATATTTTAAATAAATTTCTTAAAATGCAAAAAAATTTTTGAGTGAAAAAGTCGATCATAGTTGATGTGATCCAAACAATTCCACGCATTATTTTGAGTATGAATGTGACATGAGTGCGTGCCACTTAAAATCAAACTCAAAACTATTATAATATAATTTTAAATAATTCTAAAATAAAATTTTATTATGACAAATTTTTATTAAATTATTACGATTGATGATAATTAGAATATATCAGCTTATATAGCTTGATTCAAGTAATGAAGTTTTTTTTCTCTATTTTAAAATTTCCAGTACTGTAATGTTATTGGTAACTTTATAAATTTTTCAATTGCATCTTAAAGGATTTTATTTTTTATATCAATTTATCAATATGTTATCAATTTTTTTGATACCTAAGTCTGATAACAATAAAAAAAAAATCCCTAAATATTTTTGAAACCCTTTGATTTGATTAATACCTAAACATTTTGACACCTTAAAAAAATATATTTGATTGAAAAATAGGATCCCATTTAAAGTGAGTTATTAATAAAACAAAAACTAATAACGGTTTCAAAATTGATCATTTTAAAATTTTCAAAAAAATATTTGATTTAAAAAATTTTAAAGAAAAAATAAAGCTATGCAAAATTACTAATTTTGTTTTGATAATTAATTTTATCATAAATAATACAATTTAAGAAAATTCAGTTAAAATCTATCAATTGATCTGGCTTCGACTTCCTGTTTATTCCATTCATTCACGATTCGGTTTTTAAAGAAATTGTGTCTTTGGGTACAATTTTTGATAATTTGTCTTTTCATTTTGTATTTTATTTTATTTTTCCAGCTCAACTCAAGGGTTTCATTGAAAAATAAAATAATTTTACTAGAAAATTTTTAGTATTTCGAACCGCAGGTTATAGAATTATTTTTGAAATTTTTTTTCTAAATAAATTAAAATAAAGCTCATATTTTCATGTTTAGAAGGACAAATTATTCAAACATTAAGTTTTGAAAATAAATAAAGTTGAAAAATTGAATCAAAATTAATTTATTATTAAAATATGGAATAAATTAATTAACTAAATAACTTATTAAAATAAACTTTTCTTAAGTTTCAACTGAATAATTTTCAAGTTTTTTAAAATTGTTCAAAAAAATACTAGGTAAAGGATGCAGTGTAAAGAACTTGTCAGCACTTAAATGAACATAACCACTGCAATTGTTGTTTAAGTCAACACTTATGCAAATATGACATCCATTTGGTTTTTCCAAAAATCCAAATCGATTTGAAAAATAGCACATTTCTTTCAAAAGATCCATAAATACTTTTTGTCTTGAACTTTCAAGATTTAAACTTGTGTGGATAAATTTTAATTTTGGCTCCCAGAGGTCAAAATCCAGCCGAATATTTGGAATATTGAACGGCATAATGAAATTTGGATGCAAGTTTTGGTTTAAAATAGCAATTGATTCAATTTCTTTCTTCCGGTACTTGGCACCGTTAAGCAGACATGTTTGTTTATAAAATTTAACATTTTCTATATACAAATCTTTTATGTTTTTAATTTTATCCGTGAAATTTTTCACGCTCCAATTCGATCCTGGTTTTACTGATTCAATGTCTAAATTTTTGTCCAAAAGTATTTTCAAATACCTTTCTAGGTTAACGCATATGTGCGCATGGAATTCTGGTGTGCTAGCCCATTTACCTGTATGAAAAGATATGCAAAACGGCTCTGAATTTAGTCCATAATGACTGGTAAAATTTTGTATGAATTCGAACAAGTCTCGAGTGTCTTCGGAGCTCAAATCCTGAATCTCAACCCTTTTAAAGCGAGGATACTTGCGGCTTTGAGGACAAAATTTGACAATGAAATGCGGCCTAGGTGTCAAAATGTCAAATATTACACAAAATTTTTTGTCCTCGTAAAGAGCATAATCACTTAATTGAAAAATTTTAATAAATTAAACTTGATTTTTTTATACATTTTTTTATTTACTAAGGGCTTTTGGTTCTTTGAATTTCGGACATGAAAATCAAATTTCAATTTAAATTAAAATTTTAAATATTCAATTTTTGAAAAAAAAATTAAGTTACTGTGTTTATAAAAAAAGTGAAGATCATTAACATAAAAATTATTTAATCATATGATATGAATATCGGTTTAACTTTTATCTTGGGTCAAAAAATAGTCTCTTGGTTTAGTTCCAAAAATATGCAATTTTATTCTCAATATTGATCAGCTTAAAACTTTTGGACACTTTCAACTTAAACTAATCATTTTATTAGAAATTGTTTTTGAGTTTCACTAAATCAAAAAAATTAATTAGATGAGAAAAAAATTCTTTTAAGATAATTATTATTTAACAAATTAAAATTACGCCAGAAAATATATATTTTTGATTTTAAGAAAAATTCTCAAGCTTATTCTATTAATAACAGGTTAAAGAGCCACTTTAAGTCGTCCATGAAAGAGGCAAAATAAAACTTAAAATTGGCAAAAATTTTTGATGAATTAAAATTAAAGTTAAAAAAAAATAAAAAAAAAAAATACTGCAACATACTTTGTTTCACCTTTTTTACATAAAAAAAAAATATTATTCTTTTTTTTTTTAAATCAAATCAATAATCAATTTAAATCGTATTAATATTTTATTATTTTCATTTTTTTTACATTAGAAAAATTATTTTAGATGATTAAGATGCAACTAATTATGTTTAACTATCATGAAGTATTTTTTTAAGTATATTTTATTATCTTTTATTTTAATTTATCAAAAAAGGAATTATTTTTGTTCAATTTGTTTTCGAATTTCACAATACCTTAATAATTAAATTAATTTAAAAAAATTAAATTTGTTAATTTACTAGATTAAAGCTTGAAAGTTAGGATAAAGTCAAATTTATAATTTTTCTAAGATTTGGTTTAATTTTTGATTGAACATTGGACATTAATCGAAGATAAGCTAAATTTATGTTGATTTCGAAAATAAAATTAAAAAATATGTTATTACATGTTTTAAAAGGTAATAATTACAAAAGACGAATTATACTTCATTATTTTAAAAAAAGTTTACGGTTAATATTTAATCACATTTTGGATGAAATTTTTTTGAGACATTGTTTTTATTAAGAATTAAGTTTTTCTTTAGAATTAAATTTTTGTGATATCAATCGAATTTTTATTTTATTTTATTTGAAACATTTATTATACAAATTTTAAATTTTAGAATATGTTTGGTCTAAAACAATTTTAATAATTTAATTTTTTGTGCAAAGTAAAAAGAACTTAATTTTAAATTATTCAAAAAAGCAAACTTTTATTCAAATAGAATTGTTTTTATCTAATGATGATATCTGATAAAAATTCTGAAATAAACGAAATATTTTAAGAAAAACGAAAACAAACTGAAATTTTTGATTATTTTTACTAATAATTTAAAAGTCTATTTACAGTTTACTTTATTTTTGATTTTGAAAATTAATGCTTATGCAAAAGTCTCAATTGGCATATATTTCAAGTTACTTTGATTTGCATCAGATTACCATTAAGGTTGATCCAATTTTGTTATGTAAATGTGATGCGAAAGTGACGAGAAAATTTTAAGTCTTTTTAATGTACATCAATTTAAACTAATAAAAAGGATGTTATTTTTGAAGCTATATAATTTCAATCTTATGCTTTAAAAAATAAATCAAAATGATATAAAATTTTACTTTACTGCTATAAAAAAAATTAAGAAGTGCTATATAATTTTTATGTTATTTTTTTGTATAATTTTTAAATTTTAAATGTCACGTGATTTTTTACAGTATTCATAAAAAGAATAAAATTTATATTTATTTTTTAAAAAAATGAATGATTCAACAAGCTTTGAATTTTTGCAACCACAAAATAAAGGTGCATCAAAGAAGATTCGCTCAAAACTCTTTTGGGAATTTTTAATGCTCAAAAATGGAGGAAAGGGGTACTGACTGGCAAAAAAACATGAAGGCGACCTCTATACAAATTTACAACTTGATTCAAAGGTATTAAACTCAAAATTATGGTCCGGCAAAAATGACATTAAATCAACTAAAAGCTTATTGTGCTGAGAAACAAACAATTCCTGATGATTGAGACGAGGTATACGTCACGGACACATTCTTTGAAGCAGGACCTAAAATTGCAAATGAAGTGCGTATTTTTTTGACAACAAAGTTAACAATTTTCTGTAAATTTGACATTTTTTGACTCATTTTTCATTTTATATCACAAAAGTGTTTTTTTATAGCAGAAAAATAATAAAAATTTATTTCAATCTTATAGCAGATTTTTTTTATAATAGAAAATGAAAATTATATAGCCCAAACAAAAAAAAGCGTAATAAAAAGCGATAAAAACTTGGAGTGAAGTAAAAAAACAATTTTTTTGAATTAACCTTTTTTGACAAAAGAATTATTTCCAAAATTATAACATAATTTTTCACCATATTCTAAAATTCTTGAATTGTGAATTTGATAGTAGTTTTATTAAAAGAATTGATACTCAAGCAATTGCTAGATAAAGATAAAAGCCAAAAAAGAAAGAAAAATATAACTTTTTATTTAAAACATGTTTTAAATATAAAAAGTTTTTTTATTTTAATAAAACCGCTTTATACGCTAAAATTTATTTTATTTAGATATAAGTAAATTTAAACAGGTGAAGTTAAATTATTGATAAAAAGTATAGGTCATTCTGAGCTTCAAATAAAATGTGATAGGTGAAATTAAAGAATTCTTTAATTTTTTTTCTAAGAATAAAAAAAAAAAAATAAGAAAGATAAATAAATTTTTGCAACAGTAAGCTTCACCTTTTAAAATAAGACAAAAATATTTTTCTGAAAGATTTGTTCATATAATAGTAAACAACAATTGAATACGAACACGAAATGACAAAAAATACACTTCCGAGTTGTAGAAAATTAGTGCAGATTTTGGATGCATAAATGCAAAATGTGCCATTTAACTTTTCAATGAATACCAATATGGCAATTGTGAATTCAATAGCTCGAAAAAAGAACAAAACAGAAAGATTAATGACAATCGTTCGCGTAATTCTATGCTCATATTTTTCCGCTTTTTTTACATTTTTTTCATTTGCATCCTTAAAAAATCTGCACTTCATTCTGGTAAAGCTTCTAAACTGAACCAGCAGGATCACATCAATCACAAATATCAAAATAAAAAGCAATAGATCATTTATAAAAAACTTGATTATGTAGATAATGTAGAAAATTATCCTCTCATTCTCATTCTTATTCATCAGAGTCTTTGATGGTCTCTGCATAGTGCCATCGAACATGTTGTGAAAAGTGTCCCTGCTCGGAAAATCATTGTAGAACAAATAATCTCTCACAATAAAATTTGCATTCACCTCACTGGTCAATATTCTCTCCGAATTGACCAAAAAAGCCAAAATCAACATGACCATCAATGGACAGATCGGAAATAGTTTTTCAATTTTTTGATTAAAAACGCTGCTATTTTTCAGCAATAGAGCCCTGTCTATGGCAATAAAAACATTTACAATGTTCGACATTGTCCTCAAACTGCCACCTAAAAATTCCACCAAATAAATTTCCAAATATTGAACATAGACATTTTTGCTTAGAGGAGAACAGTAAATGGCCGAAAACGACACACATGTGCTACAAAGGTGCACCATATATATGAGGCTATAGGCAAAATTTAATGCCGAATTAATAATCATTAGTTTAAACGCAAAATTTTTGGTTCTTTTTTGAATGAAGATCTGTTTCTTAGTCAGGATGTGAATGTTAAAAAAATTGGCCACCATACCAGCAAGAGCAAATATTGGCAAAAGTAAAATGCTGAGAAAATTGACAATTTCGGAGTAGTAGAGTGAGTCTAGATAGCTGAATTTGGGATAGGGAATAATTTTTTTTTGACAATTGGCCATCAATGCCGAATAATCGCATTCAGAATGGTTGAAATTTTGGCAAAAAGTGTTAACCACATGGCTAGTGTTGATATAAAACCAGAATATGACACAAGTACAATTTTTTATATTCTGAAAAATTGGAACTAGGAAATTGTTTTTTGGAAATTTGGCAAAAACACAAAAGTCTCTTATTGGAAAGTGGTAAGTGTCTTCTGTTCTGAACACAAATTGTATTTTATTTTTAAAATGAGTGGGAAACCAATGCTGAGATTTGGCAAAGAGAAGCTGGATATTGTAAAGTTCCAAATGAATCTCTTTTAAATTAGTGAAATTGTTGAATAGAAAATCTTGGATATTTTCCAAATAGCCTTTTAATTGAATGGACTTGACCATTTCAAATAGTTGGAGATTGAGCAGCTGAGCATCCAGATTTGTTTTGTAGAATTTTAAGTTTAAATTGTTAAGAGTAAAATTAAAGCTTGTTTTTATTTCCATAAAAGTAAGAGAATTTTTTTTTATAAAACTATTTGACAAGCCGAAAAAAGACAATTTTTCCATGAAAAGATTTTTGAACAGAAAAGGACTTGTGTTTTTGTAGTACTTTACACTGAATGCAAAAAACAATTCGCTCACATTTTTAAAAATATTTGAACCATTCGAAATAGATCGAAAATGTGAAAAATAAAAATAGAGAAGAATAATTTTATTCGAAACATGTTCAAATGTATTAGCCCGAGAATCTATTTTGTCTAATCTGGTTATATGTATATAAAGTGGTAAAATTGAAATAGATTTTGAACTAAAGTTGAATACAAGTCTGTGATCTAACACAAGATTGACTGCTGGAACAAATATTACCGATGAAATCAAATAATTTTCTTTGCGAGTGATGCAGTCGGTTTTGATGGAATCAAAATTTTGAAAATTTTCAAAGTTTATTTGAACAGCAACAAATCCTGGTTTAACAAAAATTGATTTTTTTATAAATTTGCTATGTGCTAAAGTCAAAGAACACTCTGAATCATTTGTGGCTAAGGCTTTTTTTAATTCTGAGTCAAATAAATCGTAGTATGCACACAAAAAAGATTTATAACACATACAAATATTGACAAAAATAAACACTAGCTTCATTTGAATTTTAAAATTTAATTTTTTAATTTTTTTTAAATTGTTCTTTGGTAGTATATGAAATCAAGAAGCTATTTACGATATTTGATTATTTTAGAAATATAATCTTTGATATTTATTTTGCGCAATAAAAATTTTACTCAAGACTCTCTGGAAAAGATGTTTAAAAATATATGAGAAAAAATGAAGCAGCTCTATTCCCTTTAGTTTAGATAGAGGTTTTTTTAGAAAAGGCTTTTGTTTATTAGATTTTGAAAAAATAAAATGCTTTAATAGAATAATTGAATTGAATTGAATAAACTATATTTTTGGACAGTATTTTTTTAATTAGATAAAATGGATATTTTGGAGCTAGTTAGATTGCCTGTGCAATTCGTCTTGATAGAATGGAAAATTAACACTTCCCCAATTGAAACCCAAGAAAGCTTAGAATTTTCTTCTCAAAATATTAAAAAATTAATTTCATTTTTAAAAAAATTAAAAAAAAGACAATTCTTTGATAATTCAATTAGTCCCAATATTTTCACGGAAATCCAGAGGCGATACTATTCTAGCAGCCAACAAGCAGATGAAGACAAAAACAACTAGACAATCAAAATATATTGCGAAATGGGATAAAAAAAATGTCATAAAAAAATTTCAGGTGTGAATTAGTCATATATGACAAAATAAGAAAAAAAATGACTGATAGGATTCAGGTTCCTTGTTTTTTGAAAGAATATAACACACTTTGTCTTAATATCTCTAATCTTTGAATTTTATGAGACCTAAATTGAACATTGGTTTTAAAAATGATATAATGACATGTCACTTATTTCGAAAATAGCCCAAAACTGGCTTTTTTACAAAATATTTGTCTCAACATTAGTGACATGTAATATTTTTCCAAAAAAGTGGTAAATCAATAAAACAATTAATTTTATTAAATCTAAAAAGTTAAATTAAATTACATATTCAAACCTAAATGATTTTTTCTAATAAGTTTTTCAAAATGAAGTTTTTTTTTAAAGAAATTTTAATAATTTAGAATGAAAATTTTATTTTGAATTTGAGAATTTAAAAAAAAGAAGACAATTTTATATTAACGACTATTAAAGAAATTTCTTTAAACAATAAATTTTTCCAAATAAGATTCTAATAGCCTGATGACTTGCTCAAAATAATTTTTTTCAAAAAAAATCTATTCGATCTGCAAAAAGTATGTTAAAAATTTTTTGAAGATAAGAAATTATTTTAAGGATTTAATTTAAGATAAATATTTAAAATAATAGGATGAGAGGTAAAGTCAAAGCATAAAAAAAATTTCGCCAAGAAAGAAAGTCATACAAAAAAGTCCCAAATCTGGGTAAAGTCAAACAAAAGTTGATCTAGAATTTTTAATAATACAAATTTTTTTTTATCAAAACAGGAGCTTTTTGGTCCTTTTTAAATTTATTGTTAAATTACTAAATTTACGTAAAATCAACATGGCGAAACAATACTGCAGTAAAAATTAAAAAAAAATATTTTTAAACATTGCCGAGTTGTTTACAAAGAACAGCTAAATATTTTTCCATTTTTAAAAGAACACAAAGATTTTAAAATAAAAGTTTAACTTAATTTCAAAAAATAATCAGCCTAAAAAATATCCTTAGTGACATGTCACTAATGTCGAGACAAATATTTTGTAAAAAAAAATCAATTTTGGGCTATTTTCGAAATAAGTGCCATGTCATTATATCATTTTTAAAACCAATGTTCGACATTTAGCGACATGTCATTAAAATCGAGATTATACATTATTAAAAATATATTTTTGTAATAAGATTCAGCATTTTTTATTTATTGTGACAATAGAGCCACTCTTTTAATATTCTTCGGCATAAATCGGCATCTTGAAGTTGATGATCAATTCAAAATATCATTTCAATTCAAAAAGTTTATCTTTAGATATTAAAATAAATCTTCGATTTAATTTAAATAATTTTAATGTAACATGATTAACATGTTATGTAGATTTAAAAAACAAAAAAATTTTGAAAAAATATTTTCTCAATCCATTGTTAAAAACGATTTTTATATTTAAATGTATTAACTGATTTTTTGTAAAGTTTATTTGAATTTTTTTATTTCAAAAGTATTTGTATCTAGCATTCAAAATTAAATTTAAAAAAGAAATTCAAATAATAAATTACAAATAAGTAAAAAAATGAAAATAAACTTTACAAAAAATTAGTTAAATTAATTAAAAATCGATTTTATCAATGGATTGAGAAAATATTTTTTTTTATTTTTTAAATCTACATAACATGTTAATCATGTTACATTAAAATTATTTAAATTAAATCAAAGATTTATTTTAATATCTAAAGATAAACTTTTTGAATTGAAATGATATTTTGAATTGATCATCAACTTCAAGATGCCTAAAAATCACATATTATTTAATCATAAAATAAAATAATCACATTTTGATAATTTTTTTAAAATCTTAATTCCATATAATCCTGTTTTGAAATTTCTTTTAATTATCATAACCATAAAATAATCCTAAAATGATAGTAATTCAAAAATAAATAAACAATATTTTTTTCAGTCAATTAATTTTTTAGTGGAAAAAAATAGATTAAATTTGAGACTGCATTTAGTTTCTTCTTTAACATTACAAATAATAAAATTTGTCAGCCCCAAAAAGTCAAAGCCATTAGAAATTTATGAGTCTTTTTATTGAAAATACAATAAAAATTTACATCGAAGTATAAAAAAATTAAATGCCAATTTTTTTTCAATTTTAAATAATAATCCATCAAAAAAAAAAATAAAAAAAAATTAGGAATGCATTAACTTTCACTGAGAACTGTTAATCTCTAGTCGATGATTATCTCGAAGTGCACAGCGCCCATTCGGTACAAATCATTTCTGAAAATATTTTTTGCATATGCCTTGCACATCACATTTACCAGCACATTGGTCGTAATATTACTGAAATAGGCAAAGACCAGCGGCGATCTGTATCCATCCTGATTCTTGTATGGAAAATAGTAGAAGGGAATGAACCCGATGGGATATTTGCCTTGACCATCTGGCGTGCGCGAAAAAAAAGTCACCGGGCCGATAAAGTCCATATCGACCTGGTTCTCGCCAAAGCACAGCACAAAAATATTCCTCGGGTTGGCGCGCACCACCTCCTCATAGGGCATCAACTCAGCTGGAAGTTTGTCATCCGGTCCATAGGGTTGGGGCCTCCAGTCATAAATTTTGTTCATTTTTAGCAGCACACATGGCTTTGACTTGTCAAATTCATAGTTTCTGGTCTGGGTGCACATATTGTCCGGTCCGAACATCTCAACTATTTCAAACCTGCACACTTTGTTCAAATTGAACTGTTTTTCCAGATAGTCCGGGTCTGAATTGAAGTCACAGTTAATTATTTGTTCACCCCGCTTGTCATTTATTAGATAGGTGCTTAAAAATTCGTCCACCATGCGCACATAGTGCATGTAAGAGTAGGGATGCGAGATGTTCTTTTCACTTGATTTCACTTTAATCAAAGTAGTGATGGAGTCTTTTTGGGGTCTAAATCCGAGGCCAGGATTGACGCCGACTCGCAGAGTGTCCACTTTTTGGTTCCACATGACACTAAAGTCGTTGTAGTAGGTAGGCTCTCGTTTGTCAATTATGGCCATGAAAATTGCCAGCATGGTGCAGAATAGGCCCGCTATTGCCATGTAAAAACAGGCGTAAAAGAGGCCAAGTTTTGCCCAGCTAAGTCCGTCCCTGCCGAATATTTCTTTTCGTTCCGGGTGCCATACGAACAGAAGAAAATTGTTGAGCTTGTCTGTGAGTGAAAGGCGGTCTTTGATTATCAATTCCTCTTTGAATGCCGAGGATTTTTCTGAATATGCCATTTTTTTATGAATAAAATTATTTTTTTGTAATTTTATTTTTTTTTATGGATAAAATGTTATTTGAATTTTTTTAAACTAGGCCAGGTCGATAATCATTGAAAATGAATGACCATTTCGAAAGGTAAATTTTTAATATTCACGAAATGACACGTGATTTGTCTCAATTATAAAGGTTTTTCTATTATGGTTTAAATTTTTGTCAGTAGATAAATCATTTTTATAGTGGATAATTTTTTCATAATAAAAGATAAAAAAATTAATCAAAGTAGATAAAAGATTTTATTAGTAGATATTTATTTTTTTATGTAGACAACCTAAAATAAATTTAAAAAACAAACAAATTAATTAACACTTATTTTTGTCTTATTTTTTCTTTTATTTAACTCTGTTTTGACCTTTTTATTTTATCTATTATTCTGAAAACAAGTAAATAAAAAATAAAATTTTTTTCTACCTCTTCAAATTTTTGTTGCGTGTTATCGAGTTGATTATGAGCAGATAAAAGTACAGAAGTAGGTGATTCTTGAGACATTTTTCAAAAAATTTATTTAGGTTATTTTTTATTTGGTGGCTAAGCTATATTATCAAGCATATTCAATAATTCTTACCTCAACCTCTGCTGCTGCTAAGAGTGAGATGAACGCTTTCAACTCCCGTTTATGGCGTATCATTGGAATCGATGATCAGATTGCAGACTCTTAAAAACTCCTTCCTATCGCCGAGGATAGACCATGCCTGGGAACGAACACTCAATAGAATTCTGGTCAACCCAAACCATTTCAACCACGCAATCTTCGCCCGAACTCATGCTTTCCTTTCCAAACAAGAAAAGCAAACAAGGCTGCTTATCGCAACAGCATATTACAGAAGAATCTCCGAAAATTTCGCAATGATGCCAACAACCAAAGTGCAAGAGTCAGTCTCTATTTTGTTTAATTGTAAAGCTTATTTATAATTTATATCTTTATTTTACATATTAGTATAATAATTGTTGTACAATTAGATTTAGTTCTCAAATCAATAATTTTAATCAATAAAACGTTTAAATCTTAATTTTAATTCTATATCAAGTATCTAAAGGTTAATAAGCTTTTCAATCAAGAAATGAATCAAATTAAATGTTTTTTGTTTAACCTTTGGGCTTTCGTCCCTTCAGGCTTATGTCTATTAAAATTAAAAAAATAAAATATTAAATTAAATTTTACAAGTTAATTAAATAAAGATAAGTTTCAGTTTCTAATTTTGGAAAAAATTTAATAAAAAATGTTTTTAGTTGATTAAAACACAATTGAAGTTGAATTGTCAAAAATCAAAAAAATGAATGCTCTTATAATAAATATCTACTTCAATAATCAATTATCTACCTTCTAAAAAAATTATATTTTAAATAATATCTTTTTAAAAAAGATGTTATCTCCTATATTTTATTCAAATCTCCAATTATAATTTTTATTTTTTGTTTTTGAATTTTGTATCACCTTTGTTTAAGATCTGATTTAAAAGCAAAGCTCTTAATTTTAGGTGTTAGTCTTAATATATTTATTTATTTTATTAGTCATAATAAAAATTTCAAATTTTCTGTTAAGAAAATAGTTTCGGCTTATCGATTATAGCAATTTCATATTTAATTTAGACTGAAAAATTAGACAGAAAGTCAAAATGATAAGCTTAATTTCTCCTGAAAAACAGTAATTACATTAAATGAAAACTTGTGTAAATTCATAGTATGGTCACAAAATTTTTGTTATGATCATTGAGATTTAGAGTTTGTACGCAAATCTTTGTTTAAATTTTTTTTAATTATAATATTTCAAGATTTTTTTTTTAAATTAATAGCTAAATTAATTCCTTTTTATAACACTACATACCTGTTTTTTTTTGCAATTATATTATTATTTAAAAATAATTCTAGTGTGAAAAAAAAGCTAGCTTTCTAATAATCCAAACGGTATTTAGAAGCAAAAAAACTTAACTTGGGAGAATTTTTTTATTTGGACTCTTCTTAAAAAAAGTTTTAATAAATTGCCACTTTTTTTGATCAGCATTATTTATTAAAAAAATTTAAAATTGTCTAGCTTTTTTCAAAATTTAAATTTAAGACTTGAATTCAAAATTATTAAAGCTTTCGATTAATTATGAAATTAAATTAATAAAGAAAATTAAAATTAAAAAACTTTTTTTAACTTTGTTTTTCTACTGAAAATGTAACATTCTACAGATTTGATTTATTATTTAATAAAATGAGTGTTTCTTTAATTGAAGTCAAATGATAAAAATTTAAATTCATCATTAAAAATGATTAGATAGAAAAGATTTGAATGTTGGACAAAAAATGTAAAAACTGTTTAATTTTTTGCTAATATGTCTCGAACTGATGCTCCTTCAGATTGAAAAATAGAAATAAAAATAAAATGAATTAAAATAAAATGAAAAGGAAATAAATTTTGTAAATCTAATCTTACCAGATATCAAATGCGGTGGCAAAAGCAACAATTGTTTTAAGTATCCTTAAAAAGACGTTTAAATGCTGGACACCGACAATCTTCAAAACTCTCTACACCATTTTTGTCCGCCCACATCTAGAATACGCTACTGTCGCCTGGTCATCACATTTAAGAGGAGACATTACGACAATAGAGAATGTCCAAAGGAGAGCCACCAAATTGGTCAAACAGTTCAAAAACCTTGACTACAGGGAGAGACTGGTGAAATTAAATCTGACCTCTCTGGAGGACAGGAGGACTAGGGGTGATCTCATTCAATTCTTTAAATGTTACACAGGCATATTATTGTAAACTGGCACATAGCCCCGTCTCTCAAAGTCCAAGTTAGAACAAGAAAAAGCTCCAACCAGCACAGTTTTGTCCGACCACTCCCAGCCACCTGCCAACTGAGAGAGCACTTTTTCACTTATAGAGTGACTATGCCATGGAACGCTCTACCGCAAGAGATCGTTCAATCCTTTTCCGTCAACCAGTTCAAGAACAGACTAGATAAATACAGACGTAAGGAGAAACCTACCATGGATGAATTCCGAAGACTCGGTAGAATCGACACGAGGGAATAGTGGACATAATAAAAAACAATCTTCAATGTGATGAAGGCAGATTTGAGGAAGTGACTTTGCTCCAATCATAGTGTATATACTACAGTTACCATAGATGAGATCCTCCTGTTTCCTATCTTCGCAAGTCTAGCATGCTAGCTTGTTGTTGCATGTTTATATTATTATTATTATTATTATTACTTGAATTTGAGTCTTTGACTTTTATTTTTATACGGTCAATTTTTTTTGGGTCCTAATAAAACACTGACCCCCAATTTTTATAAAACAAAAATATTTTTTAAAGCTTTAATATATCAGTTAGTATGGAATTTTCTGTACTTGTTGTAAATTAAATAATTTTTTTTCCAAGATTTTTATTATTTTTTGAAAATTTAATCTTAAAAGTGTAGTATAATTTGAAGGAATTCTACTTAGTTACATTTTTTACTTTCAAAAACAGTTTAAAGGGTTTAGGGATTCTGTAACACCCCTATACCCCAGTTCCTGTCTCTCTTTCTCTCTTTCTTTATATATATATATGCTGTATTTTAGTTTTAGTTTTAGTTTTGGTTTTAAATAAAGATTTAGAACTTGAAACTCTCTTTTAATTTTATTTAATAGTGGCACGCTATTAAAATTCTGTTTTCGGTCAAAATTTTTTTTTAAATCTTATAAAAAAAAAATTATGATCACATTATTCCATTTCAAGAATTTTGTGTTCAGCTTTTGCCACATATTACGATTTAAGAGTTGGGTTTAAAAATGTATTTAGACCTTTTTAGAATAGTTTTATGACATAAATGAAATTTCAATTAAATCTCTTCACATTAAAATAAATAATTTTCTAATTCATATAAAACTCTTTTTTTTTAATTCTTTAATATTTGATATTTAAAAATGGATATATAATTTAATTTTTTATTTTATGTGTTAAACTTAAACGTTATGAGTTATCTATGAGAAAGAGGAAAAGAATTTATATATAGCTGAGTGATTTTTCAATTAAAAACATAAAAAGTTTTAATTAATTTTTTTTCTATTTATTTTATAAATAATTAAAAACCATGGCCAAAATTTAAATTGAGCGTCACTTTTATCAAAAACAGAATATTTGTTGAAAAAAATTTATTTTTAGAATTAAAAAAAATGTAAATTTTTCATGCTTTTTTTTTATCAATTATATAGTATGTTTATTTCTTGTAAAAAAGTAAATAATAACCAAATTTTTATTGTATTTTTTTTAGATTAATTTTACAATTTTAATTTCTTTATTCAAGTTGGAATTAAACAACAACAAAAAAATATTTAATTATTTATTTTATGTGATAAATTTAAACAATGTGAACAAACAAAAAGAGTGAGAGAAAGAGAGAGAGAAAGGGAAAGAAAAAAAATTAAAAATATTTAAAATATAAAATTAGCCTTTAATAGCCGAGTGACTGATCAATTGAAAACGATAACCCCAACATCAAAAAATGAGAGAAAAAAAAAAAAGAGAAAAAAAAATCATAAAAATCTAATTAATTTTTTCCTTATATTAATCGAATATTTTACATTTAATCCCACATTTCATCATCATTATTAACGACAGCCTGGGGTCTGGTTGGGGGCGGCGAGGGGGGCCGCGGCACATAATCATCTTTTCTAGGCTCATAGCCCGTATTTTTCCAATTGTTTGATGGCGGCCTAGAGCCAGCCTCATCCCGACCATCATCCTTCTGCCTTCGACTGTCCGCATTCCAGTCATTGTTCCTCCTGAAGTCGTTGACAGATCCATAGCCGCCTCTATTGGCACCACGTCCGCCCCGTCCACGATCGAAGCCTGGCCTGCCCCGCATGCCCCCTCTGGGGCCACCTCTAGCCGCGCGTTCCCTGTCGCCGAAGCCGGAACGAGCCCGAGCCGGCTCATAGTGGTCGCTGCCACTGGGCTCTCTGTCTTTGGGCGTCTTGGCGGCATCGTCTATCTGCATGGGCTGAGCGGCCGTCTTCGACACGCTCATCGAGCTCATTTGACTCATCAGCTGACTGTGCGGTTGGCTCATCTGGGAGAGGGGCTGCGGCGCCGGCTCATTAAAATGCTGCTTAAACCAAGAGACCAGCTCGTTGAAGGAGCGAAACATTTTTTGTCTGAATCGAAAGCCCTCGCTGGTCACACTCAAGTACTCGCATCTCATCTTGTGTTTGATCATGTAGGCCAGCATGAATTTGCACGGCAAGTTCACACACTGCAAAAACACGTAGGGTATTTTGTTGGGCTGTTTTTGGCGTTCGTCGAGCAAATATCGCTCCACAAGCTCGACCTTTATTTCGTCCTTGATGTCGAGTTCGTGCAAACTTTTAAAGTATTTGTTCGACATGATCTCGCGCACCAACACCACCATTGGACCGATGAACCTGGCCAGTATTTCGTCCAGGTCCTCGTAGTCGTCGCCTTGGATGACCAGCTTTTTGCCCAGCGAAAAAGAATTGGCTTTTTTCTCCTCGAGTATGTCGACGTGTTGGTAGCAGCGGGGTCCCACTTTCCAGGTGACGGTCAAGTGGTCGTTGCCCTTGGACGAGGGCCGGATGATGGCGTCGCCGATGTCCGCCTCGTTCAGCAGCGCTACGGCCTCGGCGTAGCCCACATTTTTGAAGTGCGGGTGATCGATGACCCGTTTGGTGTACACTTGTTTGTGAAGGTCGCGTTTTTTTTTCTCGTCGAGTCGCTCGCGGTCCTCTTGAGCGCTACGGTAGTCGTAGTACGGGTCCTTGGTGGGCTTCCACTTTTCGGTCTCGTCTCGCAGGTCGCTGGTCCGCGAGATCAAGTCGACGCGAAATTTTTCCGGGTCGAGCTCACGAATCCGCGCGTGTATTATCATGCCGGCTTTGATGCGGTCCTCCGGGTTGCTCACTTGGTTGTCGGACAGGTTCCGCAGTGATATGAAGCCTTGGCAGCCGTTTTCGAGCATTGTGCGCACTCCGACCGGCGGCCCCGGACACTCGTCCGTGTCGAAATGGGCCCACACTTTGCCGATTTCGTTGAAGTCGTTCTTTTGGCAGAAGGTGCACTTCCACATGCCTGTGTTGTCGTCCTTGACCGGGTTGGCCGCGTCTAGTTGTTCTTTGGTCGGTCGGCGTCGGCTTATGCCGGTCACTCTGCATGTTATCAATTTACCTAGACAAATAAATAAATTTTTTTTAGCTTTCTTTTTTTCTAATTAGTTTAATAAATGATTATGAATTTTTTTCTTTATTAAAAATATATTATTTATTATCAGGTGTGTTTAAGAGTCCCAAATTAAAGTCAAAATTCATTTGGCCGCGTTCTTAGCAGCTGAGAACGGCAAAATATTAATTTGGTCGCGTTCTCAGCAGCTCAGAACGGCAAATATTAATTTGGCCGCGTGCTTAGCTGCTCAGAACGGCAAATATTATTTTAGCCGCGTTCTTAGCAGCTGAGAACGGCAAAATATTAATTTGGTCGCGTTCTCAGCAGCTCAGAACGGCAAATATTAATTTGGCCGCGTGCTTAGCTGCTCAGAACGGCAAATATTATTTTAGCCGCGTTCTTAGCAGCTGAGAACGGCAAAATATTAATTTGGTCGCGTTCTCAGCAGCTCAGAACGGCAAATATTAATTTGGCCGCGTGCTTAGCTGCTCAGAACGGCAAATATTATTTTGGCCGCGTTCTTAGCAGCTCAGAACGGCAAATATTGTTTTGGCCGCGTTCTTAGCAGCTCAGAACGGCAAAATATTCATTTGGTCGCGTTCTCAGCAGCTCAGAACGGCAAATATTATTTTGGCCGCGTTCTTAGCAGCTCAGAACGGCAAATATTGTTTTGGCCGCGTTCTTAGCAGCTCAGAACGGCAAAATATTCATTTGGTCGCGTTCTCAGCAGCTCAGAACGGCAAATATTAATTTGGCCGCGTTCTAAAATTTATTTTTACTTTCAACCAAGTTAATTTTTATTTAATTATTTTTAGATATTAAAACCGTCAGATGGTCAAATAAATTGGAGTAAATCCGCATGTTAGAATCTGTTGACTACTAAGTTTCATTAGAAATTGTGTTATTATCCATAGTGGACAAGGATCAAAACTTTTAAATGACAGAATCGTTTCTGATTCCTATAAAATTGAAAAATAAATTAATAGCTTAAAAGATAGCATAAAATTAGAAAAATGATAAAATGTAATTCTTTTTAAATTAAGGTACCATTACTGGAAATAAAATTGTCTCAGTAGCACTTAAATTGGACTATTTATTTCTTAAAATAATCAAATAAAAATTAGCTTGGCTGAAAGTAAAAATAAATTGACCGAGAGCTCTAGTCTTTAAGAATTTAGAGATTTTAATTGTCTACAAAAAGGTATCAATTCTTTAAAATCCAAGAATTTTCCGAAAAAAAATACACGTTAATACGTTTAATTTTGTCAGATTTTAAAATAAAGTGCTAGATGACTATTTCTTTTTCTGTAATAATGCTTAGTGAATTCTATTTCATATAATTAGTGGTCAGAAAATCAAAGTCTTATCATTATCCTGAAAACATGTGGCCGCTAAAATAACTGCTTAGAACGGTAGAAAAATAATGTGGCCGCTAAAATAACTGCTTAGAACGGTAGAAAAATAATGTGGCCGCTAAAATAACTGCTTAGAACGGTAGAAAAATAATGTGGCCGCTAAAATAACTGCTTGGAACGGTAGAAAAATAACGTGGCCGCTAAAATAACTGCTTAGAACGGTAGAAAAATAATGTGGCCGCTAAAATAACTGCTTAGAACGGTAGAAAAATAATGTGGCCGCTAAAATAACTGCTTGGAACGGTAGAAAAATAATGTGGCCGCTAAAATAACTGCTTTGAACGGCAAAAATTCAAAATTATTTTGACTATGACTTAAATTTTGAGACCTAATAAACAACTCGGCAAAAAAGTGGTCTTAGTACTCGAAAAGAAAAAGAAAAAGGAGAGGAGGAGAAAGCGAAAAAAAATAAAAAGATAAAAAACACAACTTACCTTTGTTGAAAGTATCTGGCGTTTCGTGTATTAGAGTGTAGAATCGTTGCACGGGATCCATGGGCGTAAAAGGCACACGTTTATCTCTGTATCTGTAGAACAACTCTTGTCTAATGTCGTACAATGTGGTTCTCTTGTTTCCGTAGCCGGTTCGCATGAGCTCCTTGGCAAACGCGTCCAAATCTAGGTCTTTGAGGCGTCTGGGATTCTCGAGTATTTCCTTGAGAGCAGTGCGCGAGTTTGCCGCCTCGGAGTTCTCGTCCAAATCGAGCGCATCGATGGCGATCTTTTTGGCCCACTCGTACGACTCCAAGTGGATGCGCGTCGAGTCCAACGGATCGGTGTAATTGGCCTCGTCCTGATTCTCGTCGTCGTCCTCGTCAATCTCCTTCGATATCTTGTCCACATCGAGCTTAATAAAGCCCGAACAATTGATGAACACCTTGCGTCCCAGCGAACACTTGGTCACCAAACACAACCGATTGGGAAAGACCGGATAAGTGGACAGCTCTTTATTTGTCAATTTACCTTTCAACTCGAGCCGCTCGGCCCTCAGCACCTTGAGTATGTGGGCGGCCTTGCGCGGACCAAGACCGCACACGAACTGCAGCACGCCGCTGCTGTGCGGCTCCACGTCGCACCGGTTCAAATCGACGCCCACGTCATTCACCACACTAATGAACTTGACCTCGAGTTGTCTGAGCAATTGGGTCGAGTCGTCGGAGCTGCGACTGCCCGACGACGATATTACATACTGCATCATGGGATGCAGCTTGAGACCCAACAAATCGCGGTCCTGATTGCACAGCTGGGCCATGCACAGCATCGGGTCCTGGACATAGCGCGCCAAATAGACGGCATTGCGCACTAACGCCGGCGTGCTCGTCTGCCACTCTTGTTCGCACACTTTGGACGCTGTGCACAGCTTGGCCACTTCGTTGTCGACCAGCTCGACGCCGACGCCCAAGCCGAGCTTTTTCACCATCTCGGCCAGCTCTTCCTGAAGAAAGAGGCCGTCTTTGTTCTCGGCCGCGATCACAATCAGCCTCGGTCTCTTGGTCTCGATGAACGTTTGCAACTTTTGCATTTCGTCGTGCTTTGTGCGCATGTCCGCATGATCACGTGACCGTACTTGCAACTTTTTCAAATAAATAAATTGATTGAGCGCGCCATCGCTGTTCACACAAGCGACACAAAAATTGTCTTGTGCCTGTTCGTCCTCTTGATTGTAGGCGATGGCGAGCACCCTGAGCCGGTCCTCTTCGTCGTCAATGGACTCAATGGTCGGATTGTACGGCGCCACGTTCAGCATGCTCTCCAGTTTGTCGCAGCACTGTTTGAACACGTACTGTTTGGCGTCCGAGACTAGCCGCGACTTCAGCTCTCGCTCCATCTCGGGCATCAAAAATTTGCTGCACATCTCGTCCACAATCAACGCCCGCTGCTTGTTCCACTGTTCCACATTGTAGCTAAACTCGTCCTTTTGATAGAACGACTTTAGTTTGTCGACTATGGTGCACGATTTATTGTCTGCGGCGGTCACGGCCGCCACTTCGGCCGCCTCGTCCCAGTCCTCTTTGTGGTCGCGTCGGCTCTCTTCACTCGAACACTCGAACGTGACGATCAACAGGCCGTCCTGTTCGGCCTGGCACAGCTTGAGGTACTCGTCGTGTTTTATTTGGCGCACGGGCTTCATCTTCAAATATTTAAACGGATAGCAGGCGTGGGTCTCGTCTATTTCGTTGAGGCCCCGATTGGCACTAGGCCGCACATTCACGCACACACGCTGCATGTACAAATCGCGAAAGTACGCTCGGATCGCCGGCTCTTTGGCAAACTGCACCGCCACCATGTATCTAGTCATGGCCAGCACTTGTTCCACCGACTCGAACGGCTCTTGCACGAACTCCTGCGCCAACTGCTCGGGCTCGACGGGCTCCTGTTCGAGCTCGTGTTTGGTGTAGTCGAGGTGCAAATTTTGGGCGTAGTTTTCGGCGGACAAGCCGAAGCGGGCGGCCAGTCGGCCCAGGCCCATCGCTTTGCAGTAGTTGAACGCGTCTTTTTTGGACGCTTGCTTCGTGAACTTGAAGTCTTCGTCGCCGCCGCCGCCGAGGTCAAGGTCGGTGTTGGCGGCAAGGGCATTGGCGCGCTTCGCCGCCATCTCGTGCTCTTTCATGGCGGTCAAGTCCGAATTGTAGTGCAGGTGAAAGTGGTGATAGCAGTCGAGGAACTCGTCGATGGTGGCCACGTTTTTGACGCGTTGCAAGTCGAGCGGGTCAATGGGCCGGTGCGGCTGGACGCCGGTGCTCTGAAAATAGGCGTGCATGCGCTCGAGCAGGCGGCACAAGTTCTGCTTGCGCATCGACAGCTGACAGTACTTTTCGTCCATGTGGTAAATGGTCCACAAGTCGGCGGGCGTCAAATGGGGCTCGTAGTGCTCCTTGCGGTACTGGGCGATGAAGGGCACCTCGAATAGCTCGTTGCGGATCAAGTTGAGGGTGTCTTTGACGCGCGAGATGCGCAGCTCTTCGAGGTCTTTGTCGCGGGGCGCGTGAAGATGCGCCAGCGCCGTGTTGAATATCCAGGCGGCCTCGCGCTCCAACTGCAGCTCGTCGGGCTCGCCGCTCACCGCCACTTGACGCAACATGAACCGCTCGGGCTTGTCCTCGATGCGAATTTGCTGATCGAGCTCGGTGAGCAGGTTTTTCTCGAGCTCTTGGGGCTCGAATATGTCCTCGATTTTGTGCATGGTCTTGAGGCGGTGGCGCTTTTTGGCGGCGCGTTCGTACGTCTCGTCGTCGTCGTAGTCGGCCTCGTCCTCCTCGTCGGCGTTGTCCGAGTCGTCGTCCTCGTTGGGCTCGTCGTCGGAGGCGACGCCGAGCTCGTCGGCGTTCACGCCGAATATGTCGAGCGCTTCTTGTTGCGCGTCGTCGGCGAACAGGCGCTTTTTTTTTTGGGCGTGGGCGCGCTCGTGTCCGCCCTCGTCGTTGTCGTCGTCCGTGTCGTCCACGATGAAGCTGGCCTCTTCGTCCGAGCGCTCGCCCGCCTCCTCGTCGTCGTCGTGGATGGCCGGCGCCGCTTCGTCCGGCTGCTTGAGCTTTTTGCGCTCGACTCGATGGTGAACGCGGTCGGCCTCCTCCTCCTCGTCGCTGCTCTCGCTGCGCACTTCGATTCGCCGCTTTCGCTTCTTGATGCCCACCTCTTCCAGGTCCTGCACGTTCAGGTTGCTTTTTATGAGGTCAAGGTCGTCGTCGGACAGCTCCGATAGACTCTCGTTCGACGACGACTTGGACTCGGCGTCCGACGCCGCCACCGACCTCTTTTTTTTCTTCTTTTTCTCTTTTTTGCGCTTTTTGGACCTGCGCGAACTCGTCACGCTGCCGCCGTTCTCCTCCGCTTCGTCCCGGCGCTCGTCGTCGTCGTCCTCTTCGTCTTCGTCGGCTATGAAGTCGTTGAACTCTTCGGGCTGGGCCACGTCGTCGTCGTCGTCCTCTTCGTCGTCGTCATCGTCGTCGGCGCCAACCTCGTCGCCTTCTTCGTCGTCCTCGTCGTCGTCCAGCAAAGATTTAGACGACACTTTCTTGGACGTTTTGCTCACCATTTGCTCGTCGTCGTCCTCCTCCTCTTCCTCTTCGATTATAGCTCGGCTTTTTTTTATTTTTTTAGACATTTCTTCCTCTCCTTTTTAAATTTATTTTGTCTCAACTTTGTTTAGAATAGAGTCATGAGCTGTATTTATAATAAAATTTTAATTCTTTTTTATTTTTTTAGTTTGTGCTGGTGTAGCTTTTAGTCGAATATTTCATAATGTTTAATTTGGTTCGTGATGCTTTTGAATATGCAGTCTTTGCCATGTCTGTGAATGTACTACAGTCTGGTTTGAACAAAAAGTTGCTGCAAAATTAAGTCGACAAAAAGCTTTGCCTTTTTTATCACTGATTAAAAGAGACTGTCAAAATATATATGCTTTAGAAATTTTGAATTATTGTTTTATTTTTGAAAATTCAAATAACAAAAAAAATTGCCAGCGAAGCAGTTTTTGTTTTAAAAGTTAAATGGCTTAAGATATGAACAGGTTGCTACAATTTTGTTGGTTTAATTTTTTGCGCCTTTTTTCCTCAATTTGATGTAATAAAGAAAAAATCAAATATGTTTTATTTGTTTTTTTAATTTTACTTCTTAAAATAAAAATAGAAAAATTTTGTCTTCCTGACATTTTTTTTAGATTTAAAGACAAATTAGGCAAATGACAAACGACCGGGTCGAGATTATTAGAGAGGTCGCTAGAAATGCTAGGAAGGCTTGCGAATCACTTGAACGTGCTGCACCAACTTTAGCAAACCTAGCTATATTTGAAAATAATGATATAATCGAAGAGTTTAGAGAGAGCTTTAGAACTATAAATTCACGTATTCAAACACTAAGCGAAACTACTACGGGAATAAGTGATGAAATTAAACAATCATTTCTACAAAGTGACGAAAACACTCTAAAGCGCCTTTATAATTCAGCCCATTGTACAACTTCTCAATCAAAAATTGGTTGGATTAGAGTATTTTTTTTAATTTTTTTAGTTCCTTGAAAAGTTCATAATTATTTTTTTAGCTTAGATTTAATGTTCCTCCTGAATTTCCTAAAACAATTGAAAATTTGAAAAATCTTCAAAGAACAAAACTAATGGCAATTATGGATTATTATAACTTACCTGTGACAAATAGTTTGAAAGGAAACAAGCAATTAATTGCGGATTATTTGGCTATTCCTAATCTAAACCCAAGATATTAGTCATCTTTTTTCTATATCTATTATTTTTTTTTCTTTATTTTTTTTTACTTAAAATTAGATTTAAATATCAAATTTATATGATTTATTAGAAATAAATTAATTTGCAGATAAATTAAATACTTTTATTCTAATTCATTATTAATACCACAAATAAGTTTATTTAATTTAATAATTTTTTTAATTTAATGACATATTTGATTTTTTCTTTATTACATCAAATTGACGAAAAAAGGCGCAAAAAATTAAACCAAGAAAATTGTAGCAACCTGTTCATATCTTAAGCCATTTAACTTTTAAAACAAAAACTGCTTCGCTGGCAATTTTTTTTGTTATCCTTTTCAGTATTTTGCAGAGTTTTTGCAGACATGCATTATATTATTAAACAAAGTTTCTTAAACATAAAGCATTTTACAGAACTAACTTATTCCTCATACTAAAAAAGTTATTTTTAATTGAAACGATCGAATCGAAATTAAAAAATTTAATAAATTTGTATTTAATTTTTATTCATTACCATTATGATCAAAATTACTAAAATTAACATTAATTTTGGTCAAAAAAGTAAAAAGAATTTATAAGTTTTTTATTAAATTTTTTCGATAAAAATTTAATTTTTTTAAAGATAATCTATCAAAAAATATCCCGAAAATATCAATTTCGATTATCAATTATCTAATTTACCATAAATATCGATATTTTACTTTAAATACGTTTTTTTATAATACCATATTTTACGTAAAAAGAGTTAAATTCAGTGTAAATAATATTTTTTTAAAATTTTATCATTGTTTTAGATAAGCACTATTTATTTAAAAAGATTAAAATTTTCTCGATTTTTTCGAAATATAATTTAAAAACTTTATTTTAAATTAATAAAATAATAAATAGATTATTTTAAATTGAACTGAGTCAAATAGTAAGAATTTTCAACCTCAATGGTATATTACTCAAAGCATTTTAAAATTTAATCTCAAATTAAAAAATCCGCATTTTTTTGGCGGTCTAAAATTTAGTCCGGTTATCTAGACGGACCGGTCAATGCGGACACTGTCACGGTTTCTAAAAATGTTGGCATGCATAGTGTCCGCTTGTATAGACCCCAACACTATAAATAAAGGACTCAAATTATCAAAATAGAGAAATTTTGGTGTTTTTTGGCCATATCTAATTTGAGTTCTCTTTCATTTTTCATATAGTTACTACTCAAAAGACAAGGTTTACCATTTGGATGCCTATTTAATACTCTTTTAACTTCACTTTGAGCGGATTCAGAACTTGGGGGATAAGAAAGAGCCTGGTTTTTATACTGGCACGTTTTTATAATGATTTTTTAAAGCAACAGTAAACTTAAGATTATTTGAAATCATGGTTTTTTTAATTTCGTTGTCGAAAAATTGCAATTATTTTTATTGTAATTATTATTATGACGACACAAAAAATTTTAGTTATTTTTATTTTAGCAGTAAAACTTCATTGCCTTTAATTTGATAATTTGATATAGTTTTAATTAAATTAATGATCAATTTTTATAAATTGATGATCAATTTTATTAAAGAAGAGATTTAAATTTTTTATTAATTTATATGTTTTTCCAGAATTGTAAATCAATTTTATTAAATTTGATGTTATTTTCGATTCTTTTGTGGTATTTAATTCCCAAAGACCGTTTTTAAGTTTTCGAGATAAAAATAAAAATAAAATTTACAAAATTTATTAATTTAGTACAAATTGGATTACAAATATATTATAAATAAACAAATATACTTTTAATTTAGTAGTCAATTTAAACAAAGTTTTTAACAAATAAAAAACACAAAATACGGATAAATCATTTTAATTACACTTTAAACTAACTTAAGCTTAATTTTGCCATAAGTTTCGGCTTGTTCGGCTTTTAAACTCTTATCTTTGCACATTGTCAAAACTCGCTCAAACAACTTTGTGCCAAATTTTCGCCTACTGGACACACTAAGTCCAACCAAGTCCATTTCCCTAATTATATCTTGTAAAATTGGCATCTGCGCATCTTGTTCTCTTTTTCTAATCTCATCTCTTAAAATATGCCCATAATCGTCAACTTCAAGAGTCCTTTCTAAACTTGGCGCACGAATTGAAATCAACGGCGGCTCCATGGGGTGAAACAGCGAAGGTACTTCAAGCTGAATTTGTTCCTGAGCCTGTTCCTGAAACTGAACTGTATTTGACTCTTCAAAAATAATTCTTGACTCGAACTCTGCGTCTTTTGCCTTCATTATTTTTGATGAAGTTCGCATTGACTGCTCAGCATCGACTTTCGATGTACTTTGTCTTTTGCGTCCACGCTCCAAACTCTCGCCCATTTGTCTGCCTTCTTCTAATTCAGCATTCAGCGCACTTTCAAGTTGTCTGGCCTGAGTGGTGTAGTCAAATTCATCATCGGCAAACTTGGCCGATTTTAAATTGGGACGCATTAGGATATTTTTAACAAATTGATCCGAGTCTCGGCGAGAATAAGTGCGACTAGTTGTCCTCATCATTAAACTAGTGGATTCTTTTAGCAAATCTTTTTTCAAAAAGTCTAAATTTAGTTTCATTTCAAGCCGATTTTTGGCAAAAAGTTCAGCTAAATTTTTTTCCTCAGCATCGCGGCGTATCCGCTTGGAAAGCTCATAGCCAGAAATTTCTGTATTTTCATCAATTAATGGGCCTCTTTTTTTTTCTTTTTTGATGCGCCTAAAAGGCAGAATGTGAGCTGCGACCTCGCCAGATACTTCTACATCAGGTGCAGCGGCTTGCTCAGTCTGGGTCTGGATTGTTTCTTCCACCAAGGCTGCTGGGACCAATGGCTCAACAAAACTCTCTTGGTACAGTTCAGGAATTTCGAGTGGGGCTTGTGGAGGAATGTTCTCCACATTGTGGTCAGGTCTCTTGGTCAGCAAACTTTCCAGATCAGCGTAAATGTCTGGCTCTTGGTCGTGCACAATTGAAGTGGTCAATTCAGCACGTCTGACTTGTTCATTGGTGCTTAGTTCTTTGAATGGTATTCTGGACTGAATTCGCTGGTCAAATTTTGCAGTCGAAGTGACTTTGGTCTTTTCCAAATTTTCAACATTAAAAAAAGTGTCCTGTAAATTTTCTGGCATTAACAGCATGCCGCTGTCAAATTGAAAATCTTCTGTCTGAAATGCCGAGATGGTGTCCAGATTTTCTTCAATCAATGAAATAGCTGCCTGAGGTTTGGGAATTACTAGTCTTTCAATGGTTTCTTCGATGAGGTTACCTAAGCGCTCATTTTCCTGCTCGTAATAAGTGTCCAGATTTGTGGAAAGAAGAGGCAGGTTTTCTTTAAGAGTAATTGCTGATTTCTCAAGTTTTTTAGGGGTTTTAGCTGGGGTTCTTTTGGTGGCTTCTTTTGGCGCTTTGATCACAAGTTTTTCATTGATGTAGCACTTGTGAATTTCTTGCCTCAAATGCATCAGATCGTCAAGCAGAAATTGACTCTGTTTTTTGACCAGAACACAAAGTCCCAGCATCAAATGAGATGAAATGACAAGTGAAAATTTTGGTCGGTTTTCCTTTCCATTTATTATGTACTCTATTATTTCATCGCATTTCTTGGAAATGTTAATACGGATGATTTCTGTTTTGGATATTTTGGCTGGATGATGGGCCGCGAGCCAAATTGTTCCGAACTGACCGCGACGTCTAAGAAGAGCTTGTTGAAAATTCATTTCACCAACTTAGAAAGAGAAATTTTTGAAAGTCTTTTGAAAATTTTAGGTCCAAGTTTCAGAGCATGCTTTGAAAAAAAAAAGTCTCGCTGAAAATGCATGCAGCATGGTAACTTTTGGGTTAAATTTTGCACCATCTTAAAAAATAAAACTAAAACAAAATACATAAGTTTAGTGATTACATAGCTTTTTAGAGATAGTCTAACAATAGTCTCTGTGATTATGGAGATTATCTCAAATGTAAAATAAAGTATATTTTTTGTTGGATTCAATCAGTTTTTTTTTATCTTTTATATTTAGTTTAATGCTTAAAAATTAAAATTTCGAATATCAAAATTAAATAAACATATTTAAAAGTGATTATTTTTTTACTAAATAAAATTATCAGAAATTCAATCTTCTAAAAGTGGAAAAAAGTTGAATTAAAAAATTTAATCATCAAGAATCAAGAATTGAAAAGGGTTATTCTTCATTTTTTTAAAATTTTATCAAATTTAAATTCTTTTTTATTTTTTGATTTATCGCAAAAAAAAATTTGAAAATTTTTTAATTTTTAATGTAAATTAGAGAGGAGTTTGGTAATTTTAAATTAATTTAGCAAAAATTTAAACTTGAAAAATAAAATACATTCTTTGACTAAATCTCGACCATTGGTAGACTTTTGTCAATTTTAAGGGGTCTGATCGAGCTGAAATCTTATAAAAGCCGTTTATTAGTTAATTTAAAAATAGAAATAAATGAGTTTAATTTTATTTTTTATGTTTTTTTATGGCATAAATACTACAACCAAAATTTTTTTCCATTCATTTTTAAGAATTACATTTTGTCCTTTTGTACTGAATATCACATAAATAATAAATTTGGTGATTCTTTTTTGAATTCGCATTAATTTTGAATGCTTAACATTTTTTTATTAAATAAAAAAATTCTGTTAAATTTAATTTCATAAATCACATATTTTTTTGAAATTATTAAATATTCCGGGTTATTGAGTAAATGACATTATCGATATTTCGACAAGATTTGCATGATCGAGCCGGAATAACAAAGTTTGATTGTACCAATTTTTCCTAATTTCTAAAACTGAATGCTCACTTTTCACTTTTAACTTTTGAATTTGGCCATAAAAATAGTTAAAGAAATTAAATTTTTTTAAATTAATTTAAAATTTTTATCAAAAATCTAATTTTTTATTAGTATTTATCTTTTTTAATAAAATTTTTATTTAATTTTATGCATCTGTAAAATTGGCGATAATCGAATCAATAAATGAATCAATAAAAAATTTAAAATATATTTCTTAAAATTTTATAAAATTGAATTAAATTGAATTTTTTTGAAACTTTCATAACAAAATCTTAAAAAAAGAATGAAATATTTCAAAATCTTTTATACTCGCGCATAATAATTAAAAAAATTATCTTATTTTATAAATAATCAGAGGATATTGTCGCGCTAAAATTCAAAACTTTTTTTCTCTTGGGATGAAATTTAAACAAATCAATAAGAATAGAATTGTTGAAAACACCGTAACTAATTTTTGGATCAAAACTAGCTCTTTTGTTATTGTGACAGCGTCTGTTGCCTACGGAACTTACATTTAGTAAAAATAAATTAAATTTTAACCTTTAATCTCAAAACAAAATAACCAAATTAAAGCTTCAATAGTAGCAATTCTGTAATTGCTTATTTTATCGACTTTACCAAGAAGTACTCAGATCGAATTGAACGAAAACAAATCGAAAACAGAAACAAACCACGTAAATTTTTGCACTTCAAAATTTAAACAATTTTTTTGATTAATTTAATTTTCAATCCAGTTGTCCTTAACGCTTACCAGAACTATTTGAAAGAGAAAAAAAATTACAACCAAGAGCTTGAGGAAGAGACCAAGAGACGTTTGCTGCAAATCCGCTCCAAAAACCAGCCACAAAATCAAGAAAACCCAGAGTCAAAACAAACACAAGACAAAGAAGTCGAAATTCAACAACCACAACAACCAGAGCTACCAAAACCAGGTGCTAAACAAAAAATTTTATACCTTCTATCTCTGGGATACATAAAGTATTAACCATGGACGAAACTTTTGATGAATTTAGGGAAAATTTTAAACAAATAAAAGAAAAAAGACACAAGCAACACCAAGCTCAAATATCAAAATTTTTAACGCCATCTCAATCAGACAGGACCTGTCCGGCAACTCTGAGCAATGACGTCAGTTCAAAGCTTTCGTTTCACAAGTTGGACGAATCTGTTGAAATACCAAAGACCCAAGAGCTAAAAAAACACAAAAGTTTCAACGATTCCAAGACTGACATTTCTAAATACTTTTCAAAAAGTGATGAACTCAAGTGTCCTGTGTGTTCGCACAATTTGGCCAAACTTGAAGAACCCGAACGGGACAAACATGTGAATTCATGTTTGGACCGGAAGGATTATTTAAGTTTTGAGTACAAACCGGTGAATAAATTCAGAAAAAAGGAAAATGAAGAGTTGGAAAAAGTGCAGCCCAGTGTCCAAGCTGCGGGCACAAGTGATCCGAACGAAACGCAGAAAAAACTGAGTGAATCGTTGCTCAAAGACGCCGTGCCCAATTGCCCCATTTGTGGAAAAGTTTTGCACAATTTTAATGTTAATTTTTTGTTTATCTTTTTTTGATAAATAAAGTTTAAAGCTTTGAATTTAGCTTTTTTATTTTTTAATCAGTTTTGTGGTCTGACCAAAGCCATTTTGAAGTGTAGTATATTTTTTAAAAACTGCTTAAGATAAGTTCAAAGCTTGAATAAAATAATAATTTTGAAATATTTTTTAATTTTAGATCCGTCAAAATCATCTGAAAAAGTGTTCCCAAGTGTTTCACATTCGAACCGAGAGTTTGGTGGAGTTGGTGCGCAAGCAAAAGGAAAAAATTGAGCAAGAAATATCCAAAGGTCTTATTCCAACCGATGTTTAGTATGATAATAATTAATTTATTTATTGAATGGAATAATTATTTTATTTTATTTAGTATTCCCAAAACAAAAAAGCAAACTGACAAAAAGACAAAAATTAGCAATAGGGTTATTAAGCTTGCACTGCCCAAGAGCAAGAATGAAGAACAGCTACAGATAGCAGTTGCTTTGTCAAATTCGATGAATCCTGCAGAAGATTGTCCCAAGCAAGCTGAAATAAAGCTATTTAAATCAAATAAAAAAAACGAAAAAAAGTAATTAGAAATTTTTGTCATACTTTGTAGGGGACTTAAAAATAGATAAAAAACTGGATAAAATAGAAAAAAAGTATAGAGAGAAAAAATATCGAATGAACAAATATAGAAAACTAGAATTCTCAATATCACTTTGATTATCTGTTACTTCATATGTCTGATTTAGAGTAAAACTTGGTACTGGATCAATAATTTCAAATTGAGGTTCAACATTTTGAGAGTGCTGTTTGCTTAATAGTTATTTTTCTGGAACCATGGATATTTAATTTATCTATCTTGGACGTAAAGAAAGTGTATTTGGTGATGAGTAATTATTATTTTTAAAACTTTTTGTTCATTTTAAGCTTAAATTCAAGTGATAAAAAGAGATAATAAATTTTTTAAAGTTAGTCAACGACTAGGTTCAGAAATTTCATACAAAAATTATAATACGAAATATAAAAATGCAGAGTTGTTTTTAAGTCACAAGTCTTAAGTCAAGTCAAGTCAATGACTTAAAATTTATTTTTTAAATGAAATAAATTTCTAAACATAGTTTTTTCATATTTCATATATTTTTTTTAAATTTAATTATATATTAAACAAAAAAAGTAATGTAAGCCATTGTGAAATTTCATACAAAACCTCAGATACAAAAATGAAAAAATTTTCTAACTTTTGTTCTAAATGTCAAAAACTTGTTCTGCAAATGTAACAAAGTGTAACAACTTTTGTTTCACCTACCGCGAAAGTCTGCAAAATCTGTGCAAATTAATTGCGTTTTATTTTTAATAGCTTTAGATAGGGTGAAAATTTTTCATTTTTGTATTGGAAGTTTTGTATGAAATTTCAAAATGCCGTAATGTAATTAAAAAAAAAATTCAAATGAACTTTTGAAAAATTTTCCTTCACTTTTAGTTAAAAAGGTACATTTAAAAATCACAGATTATCTTTATTATTTTTTCTCAATTATTTTGAAAAGATAGAAATGTATTTAAGATCATAATTTAAGATCATATTTTTTAAATATTAACTGATAACCTATCACACATGGCCAAAAAATCTTTAAAAGTGGGTAGATTCTTTTTTGGCCAATAATTAGCATTATTATTTAGCGATTGAAATAATAATAATCTATTTAAAAAATTAATTTTTGATTTTTCACTATTAAACACTAATTAATTTGAAAGAATTAGCCTTAATTAATATCAATATTCAAATTTTTTTGGTGAAGTTATATAAGATCTGAAAACTGGGAAATTGGGTATTATGAATTTCATATACAAATTGAACAAAAGTTCTTCCTTTTTTGGTTAATTAAAATTAAAGTTAATAAAAAATATTAGAAAAAATACCATATGCACCTTTTTTTCCTAAAATAATTTTTCTAAGGTTAAAATAGGACAATAAATAAAAAAATCAATATGATTTTAATTGATTATTGATTTGATTTACTAAAAAATAAAGAAAATAAAGATTTATTTTAGTTAAAAAAGGTGCAACAAAGTATGTTGCACTTTGTTGCAATATTTTTTCTAATATTTTTTGTTATCTTTAATTTTAATTTACCAAAAAAGGAAGAATTTTTGTTCAATTAGTATATGAAATTCACAATACCGGGAAATTGAAGGCAATTTTTTGATTATACCATTTTGAAAATGAATATCATTAATTTATTTAATTTTCTCAACTATTTCTATTTTCCAATATTTTAGTCTAAGAACCCTTTAAATTTTTTTCTTTTTAAAATTTATAAATTTAGTGATTTTGCTGTTAGCTTTTTTTAACTCGAATCCCTTGTCTAGATTTTCTCACTGACTCGTTTTAAAAAGCAAAATAATTTCAAATAATTGAAAGGGTTTTAAGATTTAAAAAATTGGAAAATTGAAGATCAATCTTGTATTATTGTTTTTAGTTATTTTTGTAACCAGTAAAGCTAGCACTTATTAGAAAAAAACAATTTTTTTTCTTGAATATTTAAAGAACTTTTTTATTCGATATATAAATTTTTTTTTAATATATTTTTGTCTAGAGGATACTCGGAATCGGTTCTGTTGTTAATTGATGATGATACTCGTACAAATAATTTATCAAATAAATTCGCCAGTTTGTTAGAAAAACAGATAAAATATGAAAATCAGCCTAATATAACTCAAACATACTTTGTCAAGACAAAATTTAATGCGGAAAAAAATTACTTGTGGAACATGTGTAGTTATTTTGAAGAAAGTGAGAAAAAATTTTATGTACAAGCTTTTTTGCAAACTGGACGCTTTATTGTTGGACATCAAGTTTTCATAGAAAAAACTGACCAAGTATGCAAAAAATTTTTTTTTGTTTCTAAAAGTGTTTTAAAAATACAAATTTTAAATTGATCTTAGTATTAACTTGAAATTTTAAGTTAATGATAATGAAATTATCAGAATTTAAGTATAAGGAAAAATTCAATTCTAAGTGAGAAGAATTTGTTTCAAAAGATAAGTTTATTCTACAAAGAAAAATTCTGAATTTCTTTGTTTAATAAAAATTAATAAAAGTTTATAAAACTTTAATTATTTAATTATTTAATTTTATTATTCAATTATTTAATTTTTAACAGTTCATTAAGCACATTTCTGAGTTTTTATTTCATATTTAAGTTGACTTTATATAATGTAGACTAAAGTTCCCATACCATTTTAAACAATGCCTTAGTATTTAGTCCTTTTGATTTTTATCCGAATTGAGTTTGTAAATTTTTATTTTACCTTTTTTTAAAAACAAAAATTAAAGATTTTTTAGATATTTGTTTCCCTGAATAATTATGTTGGCAATTTATAGTATTAAATCCTAAGTAGAATTTTTTAAATTGGATTAAATTGTTCTTTGTATTTCAAGTTTCTAAGACTGGGCACTAGTTTGGTTGCTCGTCTCTGAACCTTTTCCGATGCTTTAATTTCTTTTTTATGGTAGGGTGACCAAACTGGTACAGCATATTCTAAATGAGGATGAATAAAGACTGTTAATAAGATTTTGAAAGTACTTGGTGTTCAATATAAAAAAATTCTCTCAATTTTTCCAATAATTTGGGTTGCCTTCGCTACGTGACTAACTTGTGTATCAAATTTTAGATATGAAGTTAAATATACTCCCAGATCTTTTTCAGATTTGGTGATATATTCAAGAGTATGCATGTTTTGTTCGTCGTTGTGGTTCACTTTGACTTGGTAATTTGGAGAATTTCTTAATTTAGACTCTTAACAAAAAGATTTTTTTTAATATTACAAAGTTTGTAATTGTTTGTGATCAGCATTATCAATTTGAAACATTTTAAATTCACCCGATTTTTTCGGCATTTTGAAATTGATGATCAATTCAAATATCATTTCAATTCAAAAAGTTTATCTTAAGATATTAAAAAAATCTTTGATTTAATCAATGGATTGAGAAAATATTTTTTCAAAATTTTTTTGTTTTTTAAATCTACATAGCATGTTAATCATGTTATATTAAAATTATTTTAATTAAATCAACGATTTTTTTTAATATCTTACGATAAATTTTTTGAATTGAAATGATATTTTTAATTGATCATCAACTTCAAGATGCCATTTTTTCGTAATTTATATCAGAGTTGTTTTTAAGTCACAAGTCTTAAGTCAAGTCAATGACTTTTTAAATCATAATTTTGACTTATATTTTTGTGACTTATAAACAAGTCTGATTTGAACAAGAGATATTTGGGCTTTGGGGGCTCTCGTCAAAAAGTACAGTAGTACTGCTTAGTGCGAACCTTGCTTCAAAATTTTAATTATTTAATTAAATTTACTTTTTTTGCTGAAAAATTGACTTTTATTCTTAGACTTAACAAAAAAAATTTTTAAGTCGAGTCATAACTTTGACTTAAATTTTTGTGACTTAGACTTAAAACTGTGACTTAAAAAAAATTCTGATTTATATTTAAAACTTGAATTGGTTTATTCTTTCGTCTTTTTTAAAAAAGTTAAATACAATTTTGAACTTGCAATTTGAAAAATGCGATGAAATTTAGTTTCTATTTTTGAAATATTTACAATTTAAGTTGGCAATGTTATCTTAAACATAGCACTTCAAAGCTCTTTTATTTAATTTAATTTTTTTAAATTTATTTTTTAAGGATTTTTTCTAATAAATTCAATGTTCTTTATTTGTAAAAATTAATCTTTTAATTTTACTTTTCAGTTATTAGATAAAAATTATTATGGTCAATAAAAAAACAGTCTCTGAAATAAATTGAGCTATTTGTTCTAGAGCTGTTTTTAAAAAAATTAAATTAAATAAAAGAGCTTTGAAGTGCTATGTTTAAGATCAAATTGAAATAACATTGCAAATTTAAATTGTAAATATTTCAAAAATAGAAACTAAATTTCATCGAAACTAATTTTCAAATTGCAAGTTCAAAATTGTATTTAACTTTTTTAAAAAAGACGAAAGAATAAACCAATTCAAAATGAATATAAAATTTTAGAATAATGAAGTAAAATTTAATTATAAATAGTTGTTTTTTTCTTTCACATATTATTTCTGCTAAAAAAATACACATTTGAGTTAATAATTAAAAAAAAGATATTTAGCTTTTCTTTAATTTAGCTGAGTCAAAATTAAAATTTCAATCTCTGGGCGTTATTAAACAAAGCATTTTAAAAAAAAGAAAAAACTAAATAATTTAATCTAAAAAAATTAAATAAAACATTTCAGAAACTAATGGTTTGAATGTTGTAAATTCAAGGAAAAAAAATAAAGGGTTACAATTACGAATTAAATTTATGACTTTTGATCTTCTACTTTTTTGTGTTACATTTTTCTATGGTAAATTTTTAGACTTAAATATTAAATGACCCTAAAAATTGTTATGTTACTTGAAGGAATTCTTAAAAATGTAAATAATAAAAAAGTTTGGTTACCTTCTTTCGAATGCTTTTTATTTTTGATTTAAAACTCCAAAAATTATTAGAATTAGTAGTAGTGGTATTAGTTTAACTGCAGCATGTTGTCATGCGAGCGCGTCAAAGACGCCCAGTAGCAGTTTTAATAAATGTATCCAATTTGTTTTTGAACACGTTGACATATTTGGACATGATAATATTATCCGGTAATAAGTTCCACTGATTGACTATTCGATTGTTGAAAAATTCGTGACGTTGGTTGCAATCGATTCTGATTTTATTTCTGCCAATATCTTTGTATCGATAAAATTAAAATCAATAAATTAAAAATGATTAAAATTATAAAAACTTTTATTTAAAATGCTATATATAAAATACATAAATCATATTAAAAAAATATCTAAAATAGATTTCTCTTTTAAGAGATTTCTAAAAAGTCCATTAGTTTGTTGGTTAAGCGTATATTCAGAAGTACTTTGACAATCTAACTAAATATAACTTTTGTTGTATCTAAAACGAATTAGTCTACAAAAAACTGTATAATTTCTTAATTTTTTATAATTTAAAATAATCAATTAAAATTAAATCAATTATTACTATTGTTATTTAATTAAATTTTTAGTTTTTAATAATCATTGAAATTATGAGTCTTAGAAAAAATTTATTTAAAGATCATTTTAAAGCTAAATAGTAAGGAAAAAATATATTTTTAGATGATTTTAAACATTTAGAGTCTTTAATTAAAGTTGAAAAAAAATCATCTTTTATTTTAAGCTAAAAAACTTTTATTATTTAGTTTGAAACACCGTGATTGTTTTCTTCTGAATATTTAAGTAACTCAAAGTAAGTTAGAGATTTTTTAAAATTTAGATAATAATAAATCTGATATAATTTTTTTTTTGTCTTCAAAATCATTAAAATCAATCATACTGGATACATGAATTTATGAAAAATATTTATATAAAATTAATAATAAACATGCATATTAAGTAACATATAAAAACAAAATGAATCCATTCAAAAGTTTAGCATAAATAATTATTCAATTTTGTCTGGTTAAAAAATTTTTATTCTTCCTTAACAATTTAGATTAAAAGTATTTAAAAATTTGTTTTCAGGAAAAATTTGCCAATATCGAAGTAATAAATACGCAAACAGCTTATTTACTTGCCGACTTAAACGATCAGACTCAAGTATATTTTTTAGTTCTTTTATTCTATTTTATATAAGTTTTATTTTTATTTAAACAAGGAAAATTTATCAATATATTATACTCAAGCTCAAAGCCAATTACAATTACACCAAACTCAACAAGGCTATCAAACCTTAGATTCAATTTGTGAATTTGATGACCAGTCTCAGCAAGAAAGTCAATTCCATTGCCCAAAAAACCAGTCTCTAAATGACACAAGCAGAGATTCGGAAACTAATTTGAAAGAAGAACAAAAAATAAATACCGAGTCAGAATCAGACCTTAAGCCTGCTCAAATTGAGGAAGGAATAAACAATCCGGATATAAATAATATTAGTGAAGAAATTAAAAAATCTGACTTGGCAGAAAATGAAATGGATCTTGGTCAAAGTAGAGAAAAGCCTCAAATAAATTTTTTGTTGGAAGATACAATTCTGGATCCAAATGATGAGCCAAGTGAAAACAGTGGTCTAAATGATCAAGCTATTTTTATTGATGAAACACATTTATCAGCTTCTTTGAACCAAAAAAGTAATGATAACCATGATTCAGCGAGCGAAAGCTCCGACTGTTCAAGTGATAAAAATGCAAACATTCTGGACCAAAATATATTGGAGGAAGAGGAAGAGATGGTGGACGAAGCGGACAAAATAGCCATCAGAGAGACCAATGTTGCTGAAATTATTTTAAGTGATGATAGCGAGCAGGCTAAAGAAAACAAAAAAAGAAAGTCTATTGATATCATCGAGCTAAATGATAGTTCAGATTCTCTCAGTCCGAAGCAATTTGAGAGTAACAAAAAATTCAAAAGTGATTTGAATATTGTAGATGAAGAAATAGAGATTATCTGTGACGAGTCTGCTTGTAATATGTCACAAAATAAAGCTTCTAAAGAAAATTTGAATGAAAATTCGTCGTCATCATTGCCTAGTCTTGATAATCAGGTGCAAATGGAAGTCAATAGCAGCAATAACAATTTTGAATCAGAACAAAATGAGGAAAAAAATGTTCTAATATTGTTGGAAAAGTCTCAGTTCGAGGCTAATCAACCTAATGATGATCATTTAGGTAATTTAAAAATTAAATGTCAAAAAAGATAGTCAGGAAATTTTAAAATATAAATTTTTTTTTTATTTGAATTTTGCATTTTATTAAAAAATAGACACGGTTGAATTTAGAGTCCAGTGACAGGATTATTAAGATAATCTACCAGAGTTGGTCAAAAGTCAAAAATTCCAAGTCAGATTTGACTTTTTATTTTTTTATAATGAAATAAAATTTATAAGCAATACACTTAAAAGCATCTAATATGTTTCGCTCACTCGCAACAGATAGCTGTAAAAATGGTTTGAAAAAATGTCAAAATATTAAAGGTTTTTTGAAAAAAATTCATAAAAAATTAATAAAAATTATTTTTAAAAAAGTTAATGTAAAAGTCAAATCTGACTTTGACTTGTAAAATAAAATTTTCAAAAGTAAAATTTGATTTTTGACCAACTCCGTAATCTACTTTGTATTTTATTTACAGTGTTTCTACAAAAACAATAGATAAAGCAAAAAATACATAATTTTAGATACTTTTAAAATTTATGTTATTTAAAAAAAGGGTTTTTGATTTTTAAAAATATTTGAAATTTAAATTTTGAGAAACAGCAATCTAAAATTTCTTATTTTCAAAATCATGATTTTTTTCAAGCAAGATATCTGATATATCTGATATAAGATATTTTTTATCATATTTATAAAAAACCTTAAAAAATGTGTAGATTAAAAATTTTGATTTTATGAATTCTCTGCTTTTAGTTGAAAAATTTGATTTTTATGTTCAGTTTGAATAGCCTTGATGAATCACGAAAATAACTAAATAAATGATATTAGTTCGTTTAGATTTTCAAAGTTAATTTCAGACAAAAAAATCATCCATAATCACAATACAGTTTTTTTTAATAATTTTTTAGTAATCAATTCTTTCAACTGAAATAATTAAAAGTTCATTTAAATTAATCTATAAAAGTCTTTAGTCTTAAAAAAATGAAACTTATCTTTTTTACCGAAAATTTTTAAAAATCTTTAATTTTTTAAATCATTCAAATTAAAATTTTATTGATGTTTTATTTTCTAGAAAAAAAAGCAATTAAAGTTAAAAAATATATGTCCTTTTTTTTAATTATAACTAAAAATTAAAAAAATTTCTCGACATAATAACTGCATTAAATAGACCTTTTTATAACCTAAAAATTTTGAGAGTTTTTTTTATTGTTAATTTTTTAAAACACAAAAAGGATATGTTTTTGTTAAAGTTGCAGTAATTTTTACCATATCTTTATAAATGGGAAAGTTTTTAATATAAATTTTGAAAAAGGGAAAAATAATTTAATTTAAAAAAATTTATTTGTTATAAATTGGTAATTTAATTTTTATTAAGATGAAGTATGGAGAAATTTTGGTGATGAACAATTTGATTGTCAAATTACATTTTCGAATGAGGTTGGTGAAAATTGGCAATTGGAACCAGCAAATGAAATAATCGATCCAATTATTGAAATTAAAGAAAATAACTCTGGCCCAAATTTAGTATCCAAGATTGATTCTGATGCCGAAATCTGCGATTTTTTAGATGATTTTTCGGAAAAGTCAAAAAATTCAAGAAAAAAATCTAATAATTCAACAATGGACGAAGAAGATTTTGATGAATTAAATTACGAAAAAGAGCCCTTGTTAGCTAAAAATGACAAAAACTCTAAAAAAAAAAATAATTCCAACATTGAACCCATTGATGTTTTAAAAAGCCTACCAAATTTTTCTTCTATGGACACCCCTGATTTGAAAAGCGAATTGAAAAAATATGGAGTAAAAGCTTTGCCTAAGAAACAAGCGGTCAAAAAATTAACCGAGATCTACCAATTTACTTCTCGTAAACAGAATAAAAATGCATTTCCCAGAAGTCAAAGTTGTGTCAACTTCAAGACCACTTCAAATAGCATGAAAAGTTCCAATTCAGTAAATGAGATAGCTTCAAAACAATTGGTAGAAAAATCTAATTTCCAAGATGGAGAAGAAGACATTGACTCAATGGCAAAAATAATGAATTTGGAATCTCTGGGAACTCAAAAGAGTAAAAAAAAGGTGCTTAAAAAAACAGTATCCGACTTGGGAACATGTCGTAGTAGTCAGTCTGTTCCGAATTCTCAATCTGGTTTTGTGAAGATAGGTGCAAAAAATAAAAAAAATCTAGAGATGACTTTGGATCAGGTTTTACTTGATATGGTGGATGAAGAAGATGACGAAGAAACAAGTGAAGCATCTGAGTCGGGTGGCACCCAGAAAAAAGGCGGAAAATTACTAAAAGAAAAAATAAAAAAAACATTAAATGAAGATGAGACCCGAGAGTGTATTTTTAATGTTATAAAATCAGATAATAATTTATATCTTAGTGTTCTTAATTATGAGCCATTAGATTACGAACACTTTTTTACAACTCTACAAGCAAGTCTAGCACCACGCAAGTGTAATAATAAAATTTTAATGAAAATTCTTGATGAGTTTTGTGTCACTTTTACTCTTAAAAATTTGAATACAAGAGGTGCATCAAAAGTAAGATCGAAAAAAAAGCAGTAATTATTTCATTTGTATTTACCAGAATAATATTCATGAAATTTTTTTTTATTAATTTGATTACAAATTTTGAATAAAATTTTTTAAATTGTTAAATTTTTTGAATATCTAATTAAGTTATTTGATCAAAAAAATCTTGAATGCTGTAAATTTAACAAAATTAAATTAAAAATAATCAATATCAAAACTCTTTTTACCATAAAGCTTGAGCAACAAATACTTAAAGAATTTTAACTATAACGGGTGATGCATAAGTAAATGGACAAAAGTTAAGTTAACTTGCCCGATCATGCAAATGATCAAGGAATCATATATATATTTATTTATAAACTACTAAAAATTAGCTATAATATTGCAAAAAAAAATTTTTAAAATGGGACTTTCTGTGTCTGAACGAGAGGCTTTTCGAAAAACAGTCAAAAATATGATTTCACAAATGGCAAAATCCGACATTGTGGCGCACTTTACTAAGCAAGGAATCGCTCGAAGCACTATATATAATACGATCAACCGTATTCAAATTGGAGATCCGATCAAGGACAATAAGAGAACGGGTCGTACAATACCTGGACAGCTGCAGGGAAGACAAAACTGAAGAGATTGACCAATAACCGAACTGGAGTGAGTCAAAGGCGTCTAGCAAGAAAATTTAATGTCCACCAGACAACAGTTGGCCGGCAGTTAACAAAAATGGAAATTTCATATCGTAAACGTGAAAAAACACCAAAATATAGCGCCGTACAGCATGAGAAAGCCAAGAAATTGAGTAAAAAACTTTCAAATATGCTATATCGTTCACCATGTTCACTTATTTTGGACGAAGAAAAGGACTTTACTTTGGCGGGCGACAACATGCCGGGAAATGCTGGATATTACACAAATGACAAGTCTACTAGTCCGGACAGTGTTCGGTTTGCTGGAAAAGAGAAGTTTCCAAAGAAGATGCTTGTTTGGATAGCCATATCTGATCGAGGTATGTCTAAGCCTCTTTTTCGATTATCAAAGTCGGTTGCCATCAATTCGAGCATCCATATCGACGAATGCTTGAATAAACGACTGCTCCCATTTATAAATGAATATCATGAAGATTTTTGTCCATTTACTTATGCATCACCCGTTAGTGATTTAAATCTTACTATTTTTAGTGGTGATTTAAAAAGAGGATTTTATCATATTCTACGTTAATTTTCGTAATTTGACAAAATTTCGATTAATTGTGCATCAACGATATGTTTACTATACAATAGTACTAATTAGTCAGTTACACTTTTGATAACAACTGATGAGCGTGATCATGATGAAATCAACTCAAATGTAAGTAAAAATGGTATTAACAAAAAACAAAAGAAGAAATAAAGAAGCTATAAAGTTGAATTGGATTTTTAAAAAATATTTTATACAAACTTTAAACGATTTAAAAGCGACAAATTCAAATATCACTTTTACAAAAGAAGTCTAGCTTTATAACTATATTAAACAAATTTGAAAAGCTGATGGACCTAGAATGAATTTTTTGGATTTAAGCGAATTAAAATATTCAGACAACAGTTGATAAACCATACAAATTAATGAGTCTAAATTAAAAAAAATTATTTTAAAGGCTAAGGATTGACAATAACTTAAGTTTCTCATTTTTTTTTTGATTATTTTTTCTATAAGACAAATAAAAAATTCAATAAAAAATTTTAAATTTTTAATAAATTGACATTTTATATTTTACTTTTGAGTAAAAAATTTTACATCGAGTCATTAAAATTTCATTTTCATCAAATATTTAATACCTCAAGTACATTAACTTAAATAAATAAAATTAAATATTTTTATAAATGTTTATTCTAATTAATTATTTTAAGAAAATGTTCATATTTTAAAAATTTTAACAAATCTCTCAAACATAATTTTTCAAATATGTTTTGAAAAAATTCTATATTTTGATATTGGACGATTTATCATACGAAATAAATTTAACTTTAAAAAAATTTAAAATATTTCTTCTTTTCGCTTCTTTTGGTTCCAAATAAAAATAGCCTGTGGTAGCAGATTAGCAAAAATCATTTGACGCATAAAAAAATACAAAACAGTATAGAAATTAATTCACGTTCAGTATAGATAAAATTTATTTTTGTATAGTGTAAAGATTTTATTAATTAAGTATAAAAATTACAAAAACAATATTAAAATAAATCAATAAGAATAAAACTGTATTTTTCAATATAAAAATATATCTAAATCACTATGGAAAATTAAATACTACTCAATGCTAAAACTATTTTAGGAGGTTGACCACGTTTTTTTTTTCTTGATTGCCTAATTCTTCAGGAGCCTTTCGCTTTAAAATTTCATTCTTTTTTGGTCGACCAGGACCACGTTTTACAGTTTCGACTGATGCTTCGACTATGGCTTGAACTGGAGTTAAAGTACCACTAAAATAGCACTATCCACTGATGCCAAAGGAGCAATATGTTAGTCTACGGAATTGGCCTGATTCCTTAGATTAACTTCAGAGGAGAAAAGTGAAGATAAATATCGAGATTGTTCGTATAAACGTTTATTTAAAAAGTTTGTTGTAAAATAGATAAAAATACAAAGTTGAAAAAGCTCTCGTTAATAAGAATCACAACTTTTATTTATACACAGTAATTGGGTCAATAATAATAAAGTTAAATCAAAATAAATCGTGAATTAAATCGGTCATAAAGATATAATCTAAATAAATTGTAAATAGTATTAAGGTTAATTTAAATCGTTGTAACGGTTATTTTCATACCGTAACATTACCCTTCCTTGAAAAAAATCATTCGTCCTCGAATGGACTAATCAAGGGTAGAAAAATAATAAAATTTATTTTAAATGTTTGAGAAAATCAGTTCATTTGTAATAGAGTCCAAACTGTCTTCGCCAATATTCTCATTTAATATGTTTGGTTCTAAAGTTTTTTCTTTTGAAACTGATACCATTTTTATTTCTTCATTGGTTCTTTCTCCGTGACTTTCTTTAAATTGAATTTTTTGTTGTTCTTTAAATGAATTAGTTAAATTATTTATTTTTGAATTTAATTTTCTGTAAGGAAAACATCTCACGCATAAATCACTGGAGTTAACGGAGTAATGTCCACTGGAGTTATTGCTCCTTAAAAATTTTTCATTCTAATTATTTATGTCTTTTACTGAAAAAAATAAAAATAAACTAAACTTTTTTGTCTTTATTCTGTTTGCAAAATTTTTAATACTATTTTAGCTTCTGTTTATACGTCAAAAGATGTCGTCCGTAGCAGATTATCAATATTATCTACAAAAAAAATTGTATTTTTTAATTGAATTCAATCTTTTATTTATTTTTATTATCATGATCATGTATATCACCAAAATAGTATAATTTTTGCTTTCAGATAGAGTGTGGGACCGAAAATTAAATAAAAATGCTAAATGAAAAGATAAAAAAATTCATAAAAAAAGACAAAAAATTTAACTTTAAAAAACTTTAAAGCAAATTAAATTTCGCAATGTAATTAGTAATTTTAAAATTATAAAAAAGAATCTATTTGAAAGAAATTAATTTCTTTAATTTTCTTAATTTGAAAAATGAGTGTCAAAGAGGAAAATTCGGACAATGAATTTTATGATGCCTGTGAAAATCTTGAAAAATTATCCGATGACGAAAATTTTGTCTCGATAAATCCCACCGAAAACGACCAGGAACAAATGACCAACGAAACAGAGAAAACATTTGTTCCTCTTCACCAAGAACTCAATGAAAAAATGAACTTGACAAAAGAAAATTTAAAAGAAGAAGAAGACGTCATCCCTGAGATTAAACAAGAAGATGATCCATTTTTTATAGATGAAGACGAGCTTAAAAATGAACAACTATCAGAGGAAACAAAGCAAGAAAGACTCAATGAAGCTTTGGAATGCAAACAAAGTGGAAACGATTTGTACAAACAAAACAAATTCCTAGAAGCTTTAGAATTTTACACAAAAGCTCTGCGACTGTGTCCATTGGATTTCAGCAAAGAACGATCTATTTTTTACTCAAACCGCTCTTTGTGTTTTTTAAAACTGGTGCTAAAAAATTTAATTTTTCACATTTTTTTCATATTTAAAATTTTTCTAGCAAGATAATGACAGATGCGTTGCTGAATGTTCAAAATCATTGGAATTGGATGCGACATTCATCAAGCCATTGCTTAGACGCACTGAATGTTACCAACTAATGGACAAGCTAGATGAATCGCTGGCGGATTACAAGAAACTAGCTGAATTGGAACCAAAAAACAACACATATGGGTCCAAAATAGTCGAATTAGAACAGAAAATAAAAGAAAGAAACGAAAAATTGAAGGAAGAAATGATGGGAAAGCTCAAAGACTTGGGAAACATGGTCCTCAAGCCTTTTGGCTTGTCAACTGAAAATTTTCAATTAGTTCAAGATCCAGGTTCTGGCTCTTATTCGGTTAATTTTAAAAAGTAATTTTATTTAAATAAAAAAATTCGAAAAAAAATGTGTTTTTTTTCTCACAAAATTTCTATAAATTACCATGTTTGAAAGAAAAAATTTAGAAAAAATGTTAAAATTTTATACTTTATTATTTGTGGTTTTTCTAGGTAAATAAAATCTTATTTTTAAAAAATAAAATGTTAAAAATTTTTTTTTATCTCTAGTCACTTATATTCTATTTAAAGAGGGATTTGCATTTCCAATTTTAACCCAGTCCTCTATATCATGGGTACCAACATCAACTCGATTTACCTCAGGGATCGGCATTACAACAACACCATCTAATTTGGTCTTGAACTGAGCTCTAAAATTTAAAATTTTATTACTTTTAAATAAAACATTTAAAAAAAATTTAATTAGACATTTTAATGTCATCATTATTTACCAAAATAATTCATATAAATACTCTGAGATAGAACATTGTCAAAAAAACAATGAACTTTAATAATTTAATTTTTTTAAATTGCCTAATTTTATCACTGGCTTACGGCTCCAAAGTAGCAGTACTTAAGCCAAGTGAAGATTATACTTTTAGTCTGAATGTGGATGACAGTGATGAGTCACAGTATAAACTTTATTGGAAAGTGTTGGAAAAAGATGAAATTCAGTTCGAAATCCATTGCCGTGCCAGTGGATGGATTGGATTCGGCCTTTCCCCGAATGGAGGAATGACTGGAAGTGATATAGCAATCGGATGGGTAGATTCAAATGGTGAAGCTTTTTTGAAGGACACTCATGCAATTGGAAAACAAGCACCAATTGTTGACCAGGTGCAAAATTGGGATCTAATGGATGCATCTGAGAAAAATGGGTACACAGTCTTGAAGATTAAACGAAAGTTGTTCACTTGTGATGAAGAGAACGACTTTGATATTAAACTTGAGACTCAGCGATTGATATTCGCCTGGTCAGATCAAGACCCAAACAGTGAAACACTTGACTGGTCATACCATGGACCAAATCGGAGAATAAAATCAGCAGTTTTATTAAATTTTGCCGATGAAACCAGCGATGATGAGACAAATTCAGAAATAACTGACTCTTTCGAGTTTTATTTAGATAATGTAAATTATATTAAAAAAATTATTTTTTTTATAAAATTTATTAAATTTAAATTAATTTTTTCAAGCATTTAATTCCGGCAAAAGACACGTATTATTTGTGTCAGGTGTTTAAATTGGCGCCATTCAAAACCGATTTGCATTTGGTATCATACGAGGTACTGATAGAAAAAGAAAGTCTAAGTTTTGTTCATCATTTTGACGTGTACATGTGTACGTCCGATGATTTTGAGAAGGTAAAAAATATGTCCAATATAGGATTCGAATGTGGACCTGGAATAGATGATGAATCTGCATCTAAAATCTTAAAAGGAATCTGTGAGACTCGAACCATGGTTTTTGCCTGGGTAATAATTGATGTTTTATCACACTTTTAAAATTAATTTAAGAAGATAAAAAAATTTTTTTTAGGCAGTTGGAGGTAAGCGCTCCATCAGCTTTCCGTCTAATACAGGCTTCCGCTTTACCAAATCGGATCAAGAAACAGTAATGGTAATCAATTACCACTTTGATAATGCCAGGATAGTTAGTGGTAAGAATTGTACTAAATTATTAATTTAATTTGAACATAAAAACCAGGAAATTGTTTTTTGGAAAAGTTAATCATTAAAATTATTTTATTTCTGATAAACTCTGAACTAGCAGAGTCTATTGAAAAGTTTGAGAATCTTGGTAAATTTTTGCACAAATGTGCATGGAAAATCACAAAAAATAATGAAAAAGAAAATTTTTATAAACTTTTTATACAGAAGCAATTTTCCAGAAATGAAACAAAATTCTAGCATGTTTTTGGAGATTTTTTCTTTCTAACTAGTCTTGGTCTTTGTTGAAAGTTTTATTTTTGGCAAATTTGTAGGAAGTTGAAAAATTTATTGTAAATCCAACAATCTTAAGCTTAATCTTAATTTGTAAAATTATTTTAAATTTATAAATGACCAATTTAAAGTTGTGAATCAAAAAAGTAAATAATTAATTAGATGATTTTTAATTAATTCCCATAAATTTAATCAAAAGAATCTTTTCCAAATCGATCATTCTTATGTTGCATATAAAAAAGACCTATATCAAATTTTAATCGTATGAAACTACGGTAATCACTCGATAATAATACCATATACTGTGAAAATATGCTTCTGTATATAAATTTAAAATCGAAAATTTCTTAAAAATCTTCTATGAATGATAAGTTTAGAATATTTCAATTTTGATCAGTTTAGATTTAAATTTTCCTAAAACTCGCCCATTTTACCCCCAAAATAAACCCTTATTAACTTAGAAATCTCAACTAAGAAACTGTATTATGAAATAATATTTTTAAAATAACATTCATTAGTTTATTTTTTTAAATAAGTAAAAAAAGTTAAGTCGATTATATACAATTTAAATTATTTTTTATTTAAATTTTTAACTTGCTAAATGTATTTTTAAGTTTTTTAAAATTGTTCAACTTTTTTAATTTGGTAAAGGGTTGGAGCTCGTCTTTCTATTTATATTTCTGTAAATATATTTTTTATTATTTTAATTTTTATTATTTTTTATTGCATTTTTTTAAACCTGAAGAAGCTCGGTAAAGATAAGCAAATAAATGTATTACTAATTTTTTAAAGTGAAATTTGATTTTAAAATTTTTTGAATATGCTTTAATTTTTATTTTAAAATTTAAACATTTTTAGACCCATTAATAGTTAATTAAGGATGACAAATTAATTTATGTAATTATACAAGCAAATAATTATTCTAGATGTAAATTTTAATAAAGGCATTGTTAATCTTTTTTTTAAGAATTTTTTGAAATCAACATAAAGAAACAAAAATATTATTCATAAAGAAGTATTCAAAAAGAAAACTCAATTTACATTTATGCCAAAAAAATTTTTTAATAAAACTAATCAAAATTCAATATGATACCTGAAATAAAGTAAAACTTCCTAGGTGTGAGGTTCACCAATATATTTTCTTTATTTCTTAATTTTATTTCTTAATATATGTAATAAAACTTTAATGTTTTCTTTTTAACAATATCCTGTGCAGGGAACTTGTGTATGCACGGTCTCGCCTGCGCTCGACATGCACATCGTCTACTGAGTAAGACGAGTGCATGAAACTGAGCAGCGAACCGAGTACATACCCAGTGATGTCCTCATCACAATACCCTCTCAAAATGTGTAAAAAATTGAAAATACGAATGAGAAAAAATTAAAGTAACAAAGTGACAATTTTTTTTATTTCAAAATTTTATCTTTTTTTAAATTTTTAAACTTTGTAGTGATCTTTTTTTAATCCATAACAATAGAAATTTTTCAATCAAATATCAATCATATGCTGCAATGCTGTGGTCTACGATTTTTACTAGATTTCACGTAAAATTTCGTAAATAAACCCCTAAATTTAAATGGCTTTTTATTTCCGGCTAATTTTAATTTTTATTAATTATTTTTCATTTAAATAAAACCATTTAAGTTTATTTCGAAAGGTAAAACTAGTTATTAAGGTTTAATTGAAATTTCTTTTGACTAAAGCTTTTCCAAGTATTCAAATTCTTTATTTTTTTATTTATTTTAATAGATTATTTTTAAAAATAAAACTTAACTTTATTGATTCATTTAAGACCACAGAGACAAATCTGGATTAAAATTCAAATTTACAAAAAATTTACGAAAATACGATTTAGGGGTATTATCAATAGCTGTTCCTACCAACCAGTTAGATATTGTAATTCCTCCAAGAACTGATTCAGTAAAGCTTACATCAATTTGTTATCCTGAATGCACCAAAGTATCGTATTATTATAATTAGAAAAAAATCTAATAATCTTTGTTCAAAATAGAATTATATTCCGGAAGATGGAATTACTGTATTTGCTGGAAACCTTCATACTCATTTGGCTGGTAGAGCTGTTAGGACTAAGCTAGTACGCAATGGAAAACTAATAAAGTATCTTTTTGATGATCAAAACTATGATTTCAATTATCAATCAAACATTTTGATCCAACCTACTAAGCTTTATCCTGTATTTTTAAATTTTATTTGATTAAAAAAAATAAAATTAAAATTTTTTAGGGCGATTCTTTGATTCTTGAATGCACTTACGGCTCTAAAAATAAAAATGAATTTACATTAGTATGAAAACAATGAACAATTTTTAAATTAATAAAAAATTAATTCAAAGGGTGGTTTTGGCACCTCAGATGAAATGTGTATAAATTTTATTTATTATTATCCAAAAATTGATTTTCTTGGATGCCAATCGACCAAATTGAATGAAGACTTGGAAAAATTTTATAAAAAGTTGTTCATTTTTTTAATTAAAAAATTAATTTGATTTAATTACTATCTTTTTTAGGAACTCGTTGATGCCCATCGGAACCACATTAAATGGATCGATTAGAAACAATTCTAAATTGATTGGTGACCATCTTTCTAAATTAAAACCATCAAGACAACTAATTGAAGAAATTAAAAATTTTTATGAAAATTCTGATTTTCATATAGGAGCTTGTGCTGTAATTTCTATTTTATTGTTAAAATAATTTTTAATTTTTATTTAAGGGTTATAAAAACTCATCGATATTATTAACAGAACAAAAAGAGTTTTTGAAGCCAGATAAAGTTTTTGCTGAAAAAAAACACTGCTAATTATAAATAATAATATGACATAGAATTTTAAATCAATGATAATTTAAAATAAATATTTTAACAGACAAAGAATTTCCTTAAAAATAAAAATTACGATTCAATAAATTGTTTTCAATTTATAATGAAAAAATATAACACGAATAAACTGGTTGGAAGTTTTGAAAGACCATATACTAAAGATATTTATTAATATATTTAAATATGATTTTGGTTGAATTGTGAAATTTTGAAATGTATTTTCTTTTCAGCCCCATAAATCAATTTTTTCTTTTAGAATGATTTTCAATTAAATTTTAATATATTATATTTTAACCAGGAAAAAAAATTGTTTCAAATTAATTTAATTAATTTTAATTTATCAAAAAAAAAAGAAAAAAATATTTCTTTCTATCTCCAATTCCAATTAGTAATCGCATGTGATAAATTACTATATCAAAAATACTGAAGTAAGAGTTATTTAAATTTTAAATTAAAAAATAGAGAAAAACATATTTAAAATCAATTAAATTTCAATTTCACCAAAGCAATTTGAAACAATTATTAGTTGACAATTAGTGATTTTAACTAACCAATTTTTTGAATTTTGGAGCTGGGTTAAAAACCGAAAATAGAATCTATATAAAAATAAATAGAAATAATTAAAAATCTTAAATATCGGCGTGTCCTTAGAAATAAAGTTTTTAAATTAATTAAAAAATTAAATTAGCAAATTTCAAAAAATTCTTTGAATTATTGACCGTTTTTTTTTAAAGCATGTTAAATATAATTTTGAAATATAGGGTTCATTTATTTAAACTATTTACTCTATTACAGTAGCATTAAAATTTATATTAAAATTTTAATTTTCATCTTTTACGTTCTAAATAATTATTAGCGAATTTTTAATCCAGTGGCGTCGCCAGAAATGGGCTCGGGGTTGATTTAGTCTCCCAATATAAAAATTAAAAGGAACTGAACCACTCTTTAAAAAATTCTATTTGACTAAAATAGTCACAATTTTTCAGTTAAATTGTAAATTTTCAGCAAAAAAAAAGTAAAATCAAATAATTTTTTTATTTGTTTTTATATTTTATTTACATAAATTTAATACTTTTTTGGAGTTTCCATCAAATAAAATGTAATATTCTTAAAAATTTTTTTAACTTAGGATACTTTTGTAATATCGGTAGTTCGTCTGTTTTTCTGATCTTACGTCTTTTTTTCAGTAATTCGAGAAAATTTTCTCAGGCTCAGATTCATATCAAACACAAATATAAAAAAATTAAAGCTTAATCTTTTTTATAAACTAGATTTTAATATTTCAAATTTTGAATTCTAATGCAGCACTGGAGCAGGATTTTGATTAACCAAAAAAATCGTCCAGTTTAGAAAAAGCAAATTTTGGATGCGCATTTTTGACTTTTTTTCAATCATTTTCCTAATCTACTTGAATTCTATATTAATAGTGACTGAGACTAGAAGAACATTAAATTCCAATGAACTAAAAAATTTGATGTTTTAATTGGGAATATTGAAATTTAAATTTCAAATCCAAAACAGTGTTTACACTGAAAACTGTAAAAGAAAATTTAAATTTAAAACTTTGAAAAATTTCTATTTATTCTTATCTAATTATTCAAAGAAAAAAAAAAATTTTTGAAAGCTGTCAAATGTTTTAATTTAATGAATAAGTTTAAAAAAAATTGAGTCAAAATAAAAGTCAAGAAAAAAATAAGCTTTTTTAAGGATTCAAAGTAAAATAGAGGACTTAAAAAACACTTTTGAAAAAAAAAACTTTAAAATCTTTTTGAGGCAAGTAGCTCAATGATTAGAGAATTCGGCATCATTAACAAGCTCTTATCGAATAAAACAAGTTTATTTTCATGTTTCTTTAACTTTTATTAAACAACTTTTCAGGTAATCTTAAATTTAATTACTTTTTTTTAGTTTAAAGAAAATTAAAATTTATTTTGAAACCTAAACTTGTTTCTTATCAGCAGTGAATCAAGCTCGGTACCTTAAATAAAATATTTCTCTCGAGTAAATAAAAAATAGAAAAAAATTTATAATAAATTTTATTTTCAAATTATTTTAGAATATGATTAACAAAGCACAACTTTTGGACGTCAACATGTTCAATCCATTCTTGACACCAAAAAGTATCGACTCGGCTCAAACCACTTCAACTAGTCGCTTCAATTTTAAAGTCAACAAACAAAACTTCAAAGAATACACAAAAAATACAATGAAAATTTCTGTCCAAAAAAAAACGGCACCAAAAAAGCAGCTTGGATTCTCTTCGTTGGCAAATTCTCACCACAGACAGATGTTGAATAGTCCATGCTCGTTCTTCGATTCAAGTCATGACTACAAGTCTCCAAGGTCGGCTCAATCTTCGCTACAATACGGTCAGTACAGTGCTCATACAAACAGCATGCTGCCGAGTTTTTTTCTCGATGAACGAGAAGCTTCAATCAACTGCAAAGAAGACATACATGGAAAAATTATTGGTATTTTTTTTAAAGAATATAAGTATTGATATCTATCCATTTTTCTACTTTATCTCTATCGTTTCCATATAATTTTGGTATATGATCGTCTTTATATTTCCCTAAGTTCGAATCCTAGGTTTTCTTCAATTCATCGTCATGTATTTATGTTTTTGATGAAGAAGCTATTACCTAAAGGGGGCAGTTTGAAAAGTTAATCTATGAGCACTTTTTTTTATGATTCGATTATATCTGTGCGGCTTTTGTACAGCTTATTAATTTACCGTCGTCCTCTAGTCCGTGGAAGTAACTATTTTATGTCCTCTAAATATATTAAGTATACAAGCTCTTGTACACAGGCCAGGCACCACAAATACGCGATTTTTTTTTGACTTTGATTTAAATTTTTTTTTTTAAATCGAATTTTCAATTTTAATCCACGCATTAAATCCAAAATATAATTTTTTCGAATAAAAATTTAAATTAATTTTTTTGAAAAAATAATTATTTTTGCACATTTAATGAGACACTAAAATTGAAAATTTTTACGGTTAGTAAAATAAATTGATTTATCATTATTCATTCTGTGATTAAAAACTGATTTATGTTACTGATTTCTGATGTTTATATAAGCTGATTCATGGTGTTCTTTATTTATCTTAGAAAACTTTGAATTTTCCAATAAACTTTAAAAATCAATTTGAAAATCCAGCTTAAATCCGAAGCAACTTTGGTTTTTGATTAGAGTTGGAAAAACTCTAACAAGGACCTTTCATAAAAATTTTATTGCCATCTTAGAAATAATAAGAAGTGTACCGCCACAATTAAATTAATCAGTGAAGAAGTGGTCGGAACAACAGGACTTCATTTCCACGATCAACGCAAATTCAAGCGAAAATAATTTAATTTTTGATCAAATTATTTTCTTTATTTTCTTTGTTTGTTTTTCCTTAATGAAATTAATGCTAATGTCAACAATTTTTTATCTTAAATTCTTATTTGAAAAAAATATAGTATTAAACTCGAATAGTATTAAAATCAATTATTATTATGTTTATTTAGTACTTAACTCCTTTTTTCTAATTAATTATTAAATTATTTCAGTACTAAATTCATAGAATTAAATTCTTTTAGTACTAAATTACAATCAATCTTTAAAACTGTTAGTGTAAATATAACAATTTTAAAAACTGATTCTTGTATGACTACAACACCTTCCCCTTTCTGGAGACCCATTCACCACAAAGACTCAAAATTCCTGGAGCCGTCCCTGCTTGTACACTTAATCTTTCTAAGTAATCTTTTGAGATTGCTACCATAAATAAAATCATTTTATCACTGCTACCAAATATTACCGGTTTAATATAAACACAATATATATATTTTTTAAAAGCTTTGTTTAAATAATTGAACGTTCTGAAGTTCTGAGAATGGAATCGCTATTTATCCCTATAGGCTGGTGTCAAGAACATGGGCTTGTAATTAAGTCAAGATGTGAGCTGAAGATAAATGTATTTGTCACGAAAATAATTTAAAGATTAATCAAAGATTATTTTATTTCACTTACCAGTGAGTCAAAATAGAATATACTTTTCTCTCCAGTAGCTGGCTGGTTCATTTATTTATTTATAATAAAATTTTAAGTAAATAAACAAAGTTTTCACAATTAACTTTAAAAATATTTTAAAATGAATCTTTTTAGATAATATAAGTTTAATTTGTTTTCTTACTTATCTTTATCCATCAGTTGAGAAGCTGATGAATAAGTGATACTGGTGGGTAGCAAAATCAAAGCTTTTTATTTAAGAAATTGGCGAAAATATACACGAGTCAGTGATTCAAGATGTTAAATCTAATCTGGAAAGTGTTTACCGTCAAAGGGAGTTAGAATTGATGAAAAAATTGGAAAAAGAAAAAGAAATGGACATCGAGAACGAACGAGCTTATTTTTCCACAAGATTGGAAGAGGTCAAAAGCCAAATTAAAGCCGAATACGAGCTTCAACTAAGGGTAAATATTTTGTTTAAAAAATTAAAAAATAAAGAAAATTTTTTAGGAAAAATTGACCGAAACTCAAATGCATTGCCAAAATGCTGCCCAAGAAAATTTAGAAAGCCATAAGATAGATTTAAGAAAACAATTAGAAGATAAGGTTAGTGAGATCAGGGAGCATTACAACAACGAGAGGAAGCATTTGGCAGAAAGATCCGCTAGGAAAGAAAGAGAGCGTTTTATTCACCAAATTGATGAAGAACGCAAAGTTAATGAGGCCAAAATTGAGCAACTAAATGAACAATGGAAAATAAAAATTCAAGAGAGTGGTGAGGAGTTGAAAAGAAAACTAAGAGTGGAATTTGATGAAGAGCTAAATTTGAAAGTTGAAAGTTTAAATCGGAGCAAAGAAATCGAATTGCACGAGCAGAAAAAAAATTATGATTTAAAAATTGAGAATTTAAATGAAGAAATCAGAAAAAAAAATGTGGAAATTAATAATTTGTATTCTAAGCTTGAAGTGTTGGATAGAAAAAATTATGAAATTGTTATCGAGTTTGAAAAGATAAGAGGTGAATTCAAAAATTGTATTAAAAGGTTCACCGGGTTAAATCCAATCGAGTCGGAATTTTTGTTTGCTTTCAATGAATTTAATAAATTTTAAATTTTATTTCACGTTGCCCAAAAGCTGTTTCTCAGGTAACAAAGCCAGAAGTACTTTTTATAAATTATTAAAGACTGTTTTTTATTTTATTTTTTAAATAATAAAATTTTTAAATATTGTAAATTTAAACTTTTTTCAAAAAATGTTCATTTAAGTTTGAAAAATTTAGCTGAAAAGCTTGTAACCTTGGTTTATATTAATGATAGTTTTATTCGTTTTATAAATTAATAAACATTAAATTTTTTTTAAACATCAAATTTTTCTCTTTTGTTATTTTGATTTTAGAAGCAAGATAGTTTTTTCTTTTTTTTACTCTCAAATCAAAATTGATTTCATTAAGTTTTAGTTGAATGCAAAGTGTAATGACAAGATAAATGAATATATCTTAATATGTTTTTTATCCTCAAAAAATTTTACAAAATAAAAAACTTTATTTAAATTGAACAATAAAAAAAATACCTTCTCCTACATTCATTTGTACAACCCCATTATACTCTTTAATTCCTTTGCATTTTTTGGCGAAAAAAGAAAAAAAATATAAATTGTTCTTTTTAATTAGAAAATATTTTTATTTATTCAAATTAAAAGTCTTTCTTTAATTTTTTTATTTAAAAAATATGAATAGAAACTTGATATTTTAGTTTGAATCAGTTCAGTTTGAGTTGTTTAAAATTCACAAGTCTAAAGTAAAATCCAAGTCTAATTTTAATGACTTGGACTAAAAATTCGGATTTTGAATAAATTTAATTTGAAACTTTTAAAATTTTAAAATTTGAAGTTTGATTGACCATGTTTTCACCAGTCAAAAAAGTCAAAAATTTTTTTATTGAGTTTCAAGTGGCATAGTGAAATTTTATACAAAACTTCCAACACAAAGATAAAAAAATTTATAAATTTTGTTCTAAATGTCAAAAACTTGTTCTTTAAATGAAACAAAATGTTTCCCGTTTTGTTTCACCTACTGCGAAAGTCTGCAAAATCTGTGCGATTTCTGCAAAATTTTACCCAATCTAAAAGTATTAAAGATAAACCGTAATTAATTTGAAATATCTTAAATAAAATTAATATAATTTGATTAATATTTTATTTTGCTTAAATTAATGGCTGATTGACTTCCAGAATAATGCGAAACATTACTTGAAACCTTTAAAGTCTTGAAATCCAAAAACTATCAGAAATAATTGATAAATATTAGTATAATTTTTGAGTGTCGACCTTAAAAAAATTCGAACTTTTTAAAGTTTTAACCAGAATAATGTTTTATTAGTATATAAATTTCTTTAATTTAATTAGATTTTGTTACATAATAAAAATTTTACTATTTTTACAATTATTTTGAATATTTTAAAGAAAAATAAATTATTGAAATCTTGTATTTAATCCAATTTTTTAATATTAAATATTTAAAAAATTTCTAATGAACTTTACGATTCTAAGCACCTTGATTAGTTTAAGTACTCGACTTAAGGTCTTGAAGTTTGGTCTTGTGCCGAAAGTTAACCTATTTTAGAATTCTAGTTTTTTTTTGAAAGGCCGAACTTTTCTATTTAAATGACCAAAAAATGGTTCAGTTATATCTTTTTTATAGAAAAAAAAAAATCAAAATTTAGATGATTCTTTTACATTCAAAATTGCTGAAAAAAAAATTAAATATTGCATATGAAAACGTTCAAGGTTTATATGGAGCTTTGGTGATTCCTCATTTAGTTTGCAATAGCTGCATATTACCAGAATGCAGAGAAGGATATTTAAAAAATTTAGAGAAAATCAGAAGTAAATGAAGATTATCAGCAATCTCGAATAATAAAACTACCTTAATAATTATCTGTGAAAGAGTTTACTTCTTAAAGTAAAATTTTAAAATATATAATGGATTTATTAGTGTTAATTATGGAGCATTAAAAAATTCAAAATGCCAAGTTAGCGTGAGATTAATTTATTAAACACAATTTGTGCCTGTAAGATCAAATAAATTTTTTAACAAATGACTAAACAATTGAAAAAGGTATCGTTGTTTTTATTTTGTTCGAATTTTGATTTTTTTGAAATTTTTATGATCAATTTTCATTCTAAAAAATACTAAAAATTTGAACAAAGATTTATTAATTAAAAAAAAATTAAACTTTTAAAATTTGCATTCAACTATTTAAATCTTGCGTTAAGAAATTTCACGCATATCTGATAAACAAATGAATAAAAAATCATAAAAAGAGGTGTAACTTGAATTTGATTTTTTGGTGGACCAAATAAATTTATTTTTATTTTTAAACCATTTCAAATGAAGCTTTTGTTTTTAATTTTTCAAAAATAGATATGGCTTTCTTTGTTACAAATTGAATTTCTGATCGATAATCAAAAATTCATAAATCACAACTACCAAAGCTAATTTTCTGATTTTTTTTGCTGAATTGAAAATAAAAATTTAAGTTTTAATTTTTAATTAAAAGCATTCAGTTAATCTCGTAGCCAAAAGGTTGTCTCCAAAAAAAATATCAATGCAAAAATTAAATTAAGACCAAGAATCGTTGATTATTAGCTAACAAGTTTAACCTTTTAAGAAATTAACTTTTTTTTAATTCTTTAAACATTCGCAATAGCTCAAACGCTTTTTTTCAACCATTATCTAATTTTACTTTGAGCATAAATCTATAAATTTTCGGTCGACTTTTTACACTAACCTTTTAATTTTCAATGTTTAAAAAGAAGATAATAAAATTATTCAAAGCCTTTACTTTTCATTTTATTTAAATTAGAAATAAATTTAATTTTTTCAAAAATGGAATTAACCAAAAGTAAATCTCATAAAATAATCAGCACTTTTTCAATTGTGTTTTTTAAGTACCAAGACTTTTTCCTTCGGTCCGGCTTCTCATGGCTCTATTGATCTTTTTTGGCTATTGCTTTCAATACATGCTCAAAATAAACATGAGCATAGCAATAGTTTGCATGGTCAATAACACGGCATTGGGAATTTTGAGCTACAAAAATTCAACTGGCCTTTCGGATACATCAGCCCTAGTCCCTGATGAATGCTCGTCTGCCATAAGTCACCATAAGCCAATAGTAAAATTTATCCAGTTATCAGACAAAAAAAATTTGCTTTTGTTTCTAGGACGGACCTTTTACTTGGCCAAAAAACATCCAAGGAGTCATTCTGTCCTCCTATTTTTATGGCTATGTGTTGACCCAAGTAGGATTTAATAAGAATTATGAACAAATAAAAATTAATTATTTTAAATTAATTATTAATTTTAGTTACCCGGTGGATTTATTAGTTACAAGCTAGGAGGAAAAAATGTGCTTACAGTCACAATGCTAATAGCCTCAATTTTTACACTACTTATTCCATTGTTTGCAAAACTTGGCGCTGTTCCTCTTATGATCTGCAGGTTCATTGTGGGGCTGGCTCATGTAAACTAGTTGATTAAAATTATTTTGAAATAATAATTTATAATTGTAGGGTGCATTTTGGCCTAGTATATCAAGTTTGTGGATATTTTGGGCTCCTAGTCCGGAAAGAAGCCGGCTAGTGGGCTCTGCCAGCGCAGGCTCCTGGGTCGGAAATATTGTCGCTCTGCCTTTAGGCGGATATCTTTGTGCCAATGGATTCGCAGGAGGATGGGGATCAATTTTTTATATATTTGGTAAAAAAATCTTTAAATTAGTTTAAAATTATGAATTTTTTTACTAAAGGTATCATTTGTTTTTTGTGGTGTGTGGCATTTTTTTTCCTAACCAGTGACCGACCTGAGCATCATAAATTTATATCAGAAGAGGAAAAAGAATATATAGTGAATGAAACAAAGAGTTCTCAAAATAATACCAACATGGTTAATGAGTTTAGATTAAATTTATTTTTTTTTTATTTTTTATTTATATTTAGAAAACTCCGTGGAAGAGTATATTGTTCTCTAAAGCTTGTTTGGCAATCTATGTAGCTCATGTTTGTTCGAATTGGGGAATATACTTGTTTCTGACCCAGCTTCCAACTTTTCTCAAAGATGTCCTCAAATTTGATATTAAATCAGTATTTTTTTGTTAACCCTTTTTTTAAAATAGTTTAAAAAGACAATTAGAATGGACTTGTGTCAGCACTGCCCTATATAGCCAGCAGTATATTGAATCTTTTGTCCAGTATCATCAGCGATAAATTGATTACCAGTGGAAAATTAAGCCGTACCAACACTCGCAGACTATTCGGCTTTATTGGTCTTTTTGTTCCATTGCTTTCGGTTATTGGACTCTCTTTTGTGACATGCAAGCAACCAATTTTGGGTATCGCTCTTCTTGTAATTGGTATTTCATTTACGTAAGTTTTCTTGGCAAAAATTAGGACAAATAAAACAAATACCAATTAAGCTGTAGCAATTTCCAAGAAGTTTTAAAAATATTTTTTCCAGGTGTTATAACTTTTTCAAATCTTAATTTCAATTTTTTGATAACTCTGCAAAATGAGAGAGATATTTAGTATGAATACCCCAATTTTTTTCTTTATAATATTAAATAAAATTCCCCAATTATTATATAATAATAATAAGTTTTTTTATAATAAATGACTAGATTGGTAAGTAATTGAAAAAATTAGTGTATTTTTTTTTGACATTTTAGTTAATTTATTAAAAAATTAAAAAATAATTTTTATTTTAATATATTTTTTAATACTTTTAATAAAATACTCTGTCTTAAAATAGTTCTCTCTTCTTAAAAATAAGTTAAAATATTGGATTTCTATTTAATTTAGTGTTAATTAATATTTTTATGTATAATCTTAACAAGTGGGGAATTTTATTTACTATTTGGGGAAAAAAATTTATTTTAATCGCCCAAAAAGAAGTTAGAGAAAAATGCCAAGTTTTTGCAAAAGTTAGTTTTAGATTTAACAATTTTTTATATTTTTAAGGAAACTTCAGAAAAAATTTCATAATTTTTTATTTTACTGAAAAATTGCTCAAGCTTAGTTGTTCTGAACCTCATTCTTCCAATATATATATATGAGAAATTTAAAATTTTGTTTCAAAGAGCTGTTTTGTGGGGCGCCGGTCATTTGGTAAACATAAATGAAATTTCTGGACCGTTTTCAGGCATTGTTTTTGGAGTTTCAAATACTTTGGCTACAATTCCTGGTATAATAGCTCCCTATGTAGTAGGTGTGCTCACAAAAAATGTAAATGATATTTTTAATTTAATTTATTCATTGGAGATAAAATCAAGAAATTTTATAAAGCTTTATTGAATTTCAAAACAGTTTTAGTTAAAATTTAATCATGATATAAAACATTAGGTACAAATCAACAAAAAACCTGTATCAAATTTTCATTTTTAAAACAATAACTATTATACTTAAAAAGATAAGATATTTTTTTAGCCTTTGTTTTCTTTTTAAAAAATTTTAAGACTCATAGTAAAACAATTTTGGCTTTGTAGTTTGATTTTGAAAAATCAAAATCATTTTATAAAAAAAATCTTAGCTTGGATTCTACAACTTTTAATAATTTTTTATTTTCTATGGATTGACGTCATTTTATCTCTTATTTAAAATAAATCTCTGATATAAAATTCTAAATGTTTATTGGAATAAAATAATGCCTTGAACATTAATTTTACTAATTACTCTATGTTGTATAAAATTTCGCAAAAAAAAATCAATCTAATTAATAAAAAAATCTTCTTTAATAAAAAGAGAATTTTTCTCTTATCTTATTTTTATATTAGATAAGAGAATAATCATAAAAAAAACTTGATTCTGTTTTCACCATCGTTAATGCATTCATTTTAAGCCTAAAGATTAATTCAATTTTTTATCGAAATTTTAATTTTTTTTTAATTTTTTTTTACAAGTCATATGTTTTATATTTTTCTTTTTCACTTTTGTTCACCATTTTTCTTGGCAATGTGAATTATAGAACAAAAAAAAATAGAAAAATTCAAATTTAATTATTATTTATTTATTTGTCTATTTGTGCAAAGCTAAAATTTCTTCAGATAAAAAATAAAATAAAAATTTAAAGATAAAGTCTTTATTCATGTTTATTTGTATATCAGTACCGAATTAAAGCTCATTCAGAATAAAACATGAAATAAAAATAAAAAAATTAAATTAAACAAAATAGAAATATAACAAGTTAAAAAATAGAGGAAAATTATAAAAATAAAAAAAAGAATAATTCAAATAGAATTAATGATTTAATTGAGATTTTATTTATTTGTTTATCTGTACCGAGCTAATGCTCTTTTAGAATAAAATATATAAAAAAAAATAAAAAGTTTTTATTTTGTCTTGCAAACTGTATCAGCTGATACAAAAATTGTATAACCTTAGTTGCACACCACGATTTGCTATAGTAAATCAATCAAAAATCAATTTCAGAGTTTTTAGTGAAGCTTTATTTAGGCGGCACATCCATTGTATTAGCTAATTTAATTTTCATAATCAATTTTCGTCTTCTAGTAAAATAAAATTGTTGAGTTTATCTTTTTTTTTTTTTATTTTTTTAAATTCACAAGAATCTCTGTTTTGAAATAAATATTTGTGGATTCTCTTTGATTTTTATCTAGTGAATTATTTTGTTCATTTTTAAATCTCTACTGAGCTTTTTAGATTAAAAATAAAGAAAAAAAAATATAAAAAAAAATCATGATAGAAAAAATTGAAAAAAAAAAGTTATTTTAAAGCTAAAATATTTTTTTAAATAAAAAATTATTATTATTATTTTTTTTATTTAAGGAAACCCAAAAAGAGTGGCAAGTAGTGTTTATTATATGCGCAGTTATATTTTTGATCGGAGGAGTTTTCTATTGTGTTTTTTGCGATGGTCAAATTCAAGAATGGGCTAAAAGCAAAGATCCAGAAGAAAAAAGAAGCAAATATGAATACGACAATGAAACCATCACTAAATTTTAGTCTTTAATTAAAAATAAACTTTTTTTTCAAATCCTTTTTATTTTAAGTATTCTAATTTTGAAGAAAAAAATATTAATTTTAGATCAGAAGAATTTAATTAAAGCCCACGGTTTAAAACCCATTAAATTATTTGGATTTGCCGAAGCTATTTAGTGACTGAGCAAAATATGCAAAATATTAATTTAGCCTAAAAGAAATATCCGAAAATGAGTTGGTTTTTTAAGTTCATTTAGAAAATTTTCGACCCGACTCTTAGTCACTTTAAATTTGAATAATTCTTTTTGTATTTAAATAAAAATTTTATTCCATCATCTTTTCACATTCTAATTAAAATTTCTAAAAACAAAAAAGAAAACACAATAATTATGAATATTTTGTCAACTAAAGCTTTTAGAATAGAACAATAAGCTATCTTTTATAATTTAAAAAAAAACAGAAAGTCTTTCCATAAATCAAAGAACAAAATAGAATTTTGAAAAATTTCAGACCCTTTATCCCAATCAGTTATGGAAAAAAACGAGCAAAAAAGTGATTTTGATGCCTAAATTTTTCAAATTGTTAAATAAAATTTTTAAAAAAGAGCCCAGCTTTATATTTTCGGTCCGATTCTTGATGGCCATCGTAATGTTTTTTGGATTTTGTCTTAACTAGTAAAATTTTCCAAAATATGAAAAAAAATTTAACTTTTTTTAGCATGCAAAAAATTGACATGAGCATAGCCATCGTTTGGTAAAATTCATTAATATTTTGAAAAATATCTTATTTTTTTCAAGCATGATAAACAATACTGCTCTCAAAAACGCTCGATCCCAGCAAAATGTTTTGACAGATTTGTCTCAAAATTCATCCGACCATTTATGTCCAAGCCACATCTACAATGCCAAAATCAAACATGTGAGTTGATTAAAAATTTAAACATTTATTTTTTATTTAATTTTTAAATTAAACAAAATTGAAAATTTTTTAAAGGATGGTCCATTTCCTTGGAGAAAATCGACCCAAGGTCTCATTCTATCAGCTTACTTTTATGGATACATCATAACACAAGTCTTTTGGATGTTATTTTTATTTTACAACACCTAATCTTTAGATAAAGATTCCTGGCGGATGGTTGTCTTATATTTTTAGTGTAAAAAAGGTTATAGCCTTCAGCATGGGCATTGGTTCACTGATCACTATTTTAATTCCTTTTTTTGCTCGTCTGAGCTACAAAGCGCTCATTGTCTGTCTTTTTTTTACCGGCTTAGCTCATGTAAGCACCACAAATTGAGCTTTTTTAAAGTAAACTTTTTATTTAATTAGGGGGCATTTTGGCCGAGTGCAAGTGCTTTCTGGGCCTATTGGGCTCCTAATAGCGAAAGAAGCAGGCTAGTCGGAATTGCCAGCTCGGGTTCCAAACTGGGAAATATCATCGCCTTGTCTCTCGGAGGTATTCTGTGTGTCTATGGATTTGATGGTGGTTGGCCCTCAATCTTCTACATATTTGGCTTTGCAGGCATTGTCTGGTCTGTACTAATGTTGACTTTGGCAAGTGATACTCCAAGCGAGCACAAGTTTATTGGCAAAAGAGAGAAAGAATTTATTTTTGAGGAAACAAAAAAATCTATCAATATCAAAAATGTAAATAAAAAAAAAATTAAATCAATTAATATTTTTCATATTGAAGAAAATACCATGGACTGAAATTTTGACATCCAAAGCTTGTTTGTCCATTTTCATAGCTCACTTTGCTCATAATTGGGGCAATTATTTATTCTTGACTCAAATACCATCTTTTCTAAAGGACGTGCTGCACTTTGACATCAAATCTGTAAGATAAATTTATTATGTCATGGCATCTTATTTATTTGCCAAAGAATGGCTTTGTTTCTTCAATTCCCTACGCTGCCAGTTGGATAGCAACAACGATTGCGTGTTTTCTGAGCGATTATGCCACCAAGAATTCAAAGATTTCAAGAACAATGGTAAGAAGAATATTCAGCGCAATTGGACACTTTATTCCGGCATTCTTAATCATTGGGCTTTCGTTCATAGATTGCTCAAATGTTGTTCTTGGTGTTATTATTTTGACCCTAGGCGTTTCTTTTGAGTAATTTAATTTTGAAGTTTAATTTAAGAAGACCAAGATAACTAAAGAGAATTTATTTTGAAGTGCTGTGAACACTGGCGCAGGATATTTAGTCAACATAAATGACATTGCCGGACCTTACTCGGGCATTTTGTTCGGAGTCTCGAACACCATTGCTACGCTGCCCGGAATTTTAAGTCCCTACATTGCGGGTTTGATGACTAAAAATGTAAAAGATAAAATTTATTTTTTTTTATTTATTTTTTATTTTTATTTAAAGCACTCCCAAGAAGAATGGCAGATGGTTTTTATTATATGTTCAGTAATCTACATTGTTGGTGGAATAATAAGTTTGTTTCTTTTGGATGCTAATCTTCAACCTTGGGCAAAAATAGACAAAGATAGCATTAGTGCGTCTGATTTAAGAAAAGGAGAAAAAATTTAATTCATTTAATAAATGCCAATTCAATAAAGGTTTTTAAAGGATGTCAATTAAAAATTTATAAAGTTTTTATTTTAATAAATTTGAAATTAGGATACAAAATAAATTGTAGTCTATTTTTGTACCCAGTTGAATGTAAAATTTTTTATAAAAAATTTTTTGTGTTGTTATTGTAATTTTAAATAAAATGTTCGAAAAATTAATATTTGTTTGCTTCTTACAAAAATTTTCTTTAAAAATCTAAGAATATTTTTTGGTAACATATTTAAAAATTCTTTTTTAAACCAATTTTACAGTGATTCAATTAAATTGAATGTTCGATCTTGTTGACAGATACGACCAAAATAGTAAATGTTTTATGAGTATTGTTCCAGACCGCGAAGCTACAATTCTGTTAAATATCTATCAGACTTGTTTTTTAAGTTACAAGTCATGACTATAATTTAACAAATCAAGTCATTTTTAAGTCAAAATTAATATTTTTTAATTAATTTTTACCGTTCCATTAAGTCATGATCGTGACCTCATGAACTTTTTGCCGTACCTGGTACGCTAAACGAAGTTGAAGATATTCCATATACTCAAATTCTCGACCCAGTTAATAGTCTTTACAAAAAAACAAAGAAGTTTTCGAAAATATTTTTGTTTTTTATTAATTTTCTAGAATAATTTTTTAATTAATTAAAATTAATAAAATAAAAATACAAAAATAATATTTATTAAAATGACTCATTTATTTTTATCGTAGCAAACCATGAAATTTGGGCAAAGAATAACGCAGTATGGATTCGAGATAATTTTCCAATATTAAATGCATGCAAAGGTAATTTACTTAAATAAATTTAATCTTTTTAAGAGTTTCTTCAATCAAAAAATTTTTTATAATTCGAGTCCGAGTTTAAAGTTGTTACAAGCAAGCTAAAAAACAACTGGCCAAAGTTTAAAAAGCTCAAAAACATTCTCAATCATCTATATCAACATGCGCCCAATCTTCTAAATAATTAATATTTTTATAAATAAAATTTATGCATTTTTTTGTAACTGGGAAAGAACTAACAACGAAGAGAAAAAGAGGCAAAGCGATTTGTTACGAACTTTACTTGCTTTTTTGATGCATTTTTAAATTTTTTATGTTATTTTTATGAAATAAACATTATGAATTAGTTAATTTTTATTGAATTTTTTTTAATGGAATTAGTGAAGATTTTTATTTGATTTGTGGTCAAATATTAGGCGCTCTTATTGGTAGTAATTGTGGCAGCCAAGTTTACAGTGGGTATTTTAAAATATGGCCCTAATGGTTGCAACTTAAAACCGTATCGTACTAAGCGTAAAATTTTTTTTGTTTCAAAATTAATTATCTTTATTAATTTACTCAAAAGTCAGAAATATATATAAAAAAAAATAAAAAATCAATACTAACTATTAAGTTTATAAAATTATAAAATTATAGTTTGATAATTGCTTGCTTATTTGATTTTTTATTTTATTTAATTTTTGTTTTCTTTATCAACATATTTGTGACATTTGAAATAGAAAAATAATATTAAAATTGAAAATAAAATTTGCACGCTTGGTATTAATTAATTAAATAAGCTTAAAAAAATATTTGTTTAATTGGAAACGTAAGTATCTGGAGAGAAGTTTTTTATTGCTATTGGTAACTCAACAAAATGAAACTCAATTTGAAAACAATTGTCACCAAAAAAGTTCTCTTTAGCTTTTTTTTAGTCATAAATTGAGATCAAAATATGTTCAATTCATAAAAAATGAACAAAAAGCTTTAAAAGCTTATAAATTATGTTAAAAAAATTTTTTTTTAAATAACAGTTCATTCATTTTGTGTTCAAAAACTGTTTTTTCAAGTTACCACGAATTACTCATTAGTTATTGCCAAATTAAGCATTATTTAAAAAGGTTGATTTGAGATTAAAATTTTAAAAATAGAAAAAATGAGCTCAGTCGTACACGTAACTTCTGCTGAACAATTCACTGAATTGATCACCAAAGGACCTGCTGTGGTTGATTTTACCGCTGTATGGTGTGGACCTTGTCAGATGATTAAACCAGAGTTTGAAAGACTGTCCGGTGTTTACAGTTCAATTCAATTTTTGAAGGTCGATGTGGATGAGTTGAATGAAGTAGCAGCCAGTGCTGGTGTTCGTGCTATGCCCACTTTTAAAGTCTACGTCAATGGTAGCATCGTTGATGAATTAGTTGGAGCTTCAAAAGATAAACTCGAAGAACTGATTAAAAAATATGCTCAATAAAACAATCATTTATTATTTTTAGAATTGGTTTTTGAGTAGAATTTTTTTCTAGATTTAATTTTTTTGTAGCCAAATAAAAATTTTAGAATTAGAAACTTTTAATTATTTTTTTTAATCAATATTTTTATTTAGTCTTTTATTGATTTCCGAATATTAAATTGACTTAAGAATGTCAATTAAATTAGGCTTTTTAAAATTAATATTTTAAAATATACGATCTACAAATCCGATTAATTTTTATCATATTATTTTTTTTTTATGTAATGAATTAATATCTATGTGACCTAACCTTTCGCTCTGAACTATCACGTCTCATTTTCATTAACACTTTTTCATCTTGACTTTTATTTTACGGGCAATACCATATACCTTCGATCATATGCTTATCTATGATTGTGAAAAGGGTATTGAATTTTGTAGTGGGTGATAGGCGATGAGTTTACCATCGAAAAACATTTAGAAATTGAAAATTAAAATTTTAAATTTGCTACAACCAAACAGTCAAAAACCCCTTTGTATGATCTTTTCCAATTAATGGCCAAAATCCCGAATAAAATAATTAATTTTGGGTTAAAAGGAAATAAAAATTTTTAGTGTTCGAAACTTTTAATTATTTTTTTAATCAATATTAAATTTTTTGGTCTTTTTTGATCTCTCAATTTTTTTTATACTTCAAGGGAAATTTAATTTTTTATAGATTTTAATCATAAAGGCAAAAGATTTTTTTATGTAGATAATTCCAAAGATATTAACCCTTCAAGCAAAATTTTTATACCAAACAGGTAGAAATTTTCGATTGTCTTTGTCGACAGTAAAATCGATAAGAGATTTATAAGTTTTTATAGAAAGAATAGCGCTTTCTTTGGAAGTTCTTTTGTTAATATCATTCGAACACTGAGGTCGATTTATATTTATGAGATTTGGAAATTTGACCAGAAAGAGCTTTTATTTAAATATAATTTTTTTTAATTTATTTTTTTTAAATGGAATTCAAATTTTCTTTGAATGTTTGAATGTTGCATCATGTGGCAATCACGGAACCAATTATAAACTTATAAAAAAAATTTATTCAATTTTTTCTATTTTTTCTCTTCTTTTTATCATTTTGTGCTGAATTTCACAAAAACAAAAAAAAAATTACTGTAAATTTTTTTAGCTGATTTATTCTCTTTTTTTGACTCTTTGTTGTTTTTGAAAAAAATATACTTAGGGTTTTGCCAATGAGACACCACTGCCTTCAATTTTTTACTAAGCTATGGATGTGATGCTAAATCAAAATTTTTATTGAAATCTGAATAATTGTCATCAAGATTATCTTATTTGCGCTGTAGAGGATTAATTAATTTTAAATTAAAAAATTTTTTTTGCAAAACTTTCAAAAATGTGGTTAAAAATATTTGAGCTCCCTTATTTGAAAGTAAAGGGATATCTTTGAACTCCTTCGCTAACTGTCCCTAAAATATGACAGCAGTTTGTTGAATGACAGTTGCTGATTTTTATTTTATCCGCTAAACACTCTTTCAATATTTTCGATGGGTGGAATGAAAAAGAAAAAATATTTTTCTGGTCAACCAATTTGAATAGATATTCTCATAAATAGTTAAAGATAAAAGGATCGAGCAAACCAAGAATTAAAATGAATGTGATTTCCTTAAAATAAGTTCGCTATGGAGCCCGTAACTCCGAATTCTATTTATTAATTTTAAATTAAAAATGTATAATAATTAAAATTTAAAAAAAAAACAAATATTTATTCATTAAATATAAATATAAAAAATGTATTTTCAAAGAAAATTTAATAAATTTGCATAATTCTTTTAATTTCAAAAATTAATGTAATAAAATTTCAGATTTGGTTTCAGAGTTATTCGGTCATTTTTAATTATTAGAATTAATTTTGATTTGAGACTTAATAGAAAAGTGCCAATTTTTTTTTGGACGAAAAAATCATTTTATTTTAAATTTGATGAGTAAATTTTTTCTTATTCAATCATAACTCATTTTTAAGAATTTTATTTCAACCTCGTAAAAAAATAGAATAATAAAAATTGAACTTTTGTTTATTTAGTTAAAAATTTATAAAAATAAAAATAAAGAAAATGATTAATAAATTAAAGTACGGATATAAAATTGTAATTATGAGATTGAGTTAAAATTATTTTGCATTTTTTTATATTTTATTTCATCTTCAAAAGTTAAGAAAAAGATCTGGAAAATAATTGAAAAAAAAACAAGTGGAAAATGTCCAACCATCTTTTTCAAATTAAACTATGAATTTATTTGGATAAATTTTGAATTGAAAAAATTTTATTAATAATAAAATTCGCTTTTTTTTATTTAGGAAATTTTTCCAATTTCTTATTAACCATAGAGCAGTGATGTTACAGTGTAAACTTACCTTTAAATTTTTTTTATTCTATTAGTCAAAAATAGTGTAAATTACCTAAAAGTATTTTAAATTTTGTCGGAGTAATCTATATGTAAAATATTGAAAATAGCTTTGTTCAGATTTTTTGATATAATATTAAATTATTCTTTCTTCAAAAAATATTTTTTCTATATTACCGTATACCCTTGTTTAGGAATACCTGGGTTTAAACCCTAGTTCCCGTATATGGTGCATGTACCGACATAGACCTCGCCATGTTAAATTTTTTAATTTAAAAATGCTTGCGCTTTTAATCTGGCCTTTTTTAACCCTAGGTTAAAAAAAAAGTTTCAACTAAAAAAGCAGGGTTTATAAGAGAGATTTTTTTAAAACCGGTAATTTAATTTAAAAAAAGAGTAATTTGAAAATTTTTTTAAATTTTTTTAAATCAGAGCAGGGTTAAAATTTAAGTTAAAAAAATATTAAAATAATATATATATATAATTAATAATTTTCAAATTACCTTGCAGAAGAAGAAGCCTAGTCGGCACAATTAAATATTTGAAAGAAAAATGCTTAAACTTATTGGGGGTGAAAAATTTTAATTTTTGAGATTACAAGAAAAACAAAATGTATTGACAAATTTAATCTAAATCCTCTCACAAAACAAAAACAATTTATCTGACAAAAAAACTAATTGACTGACAATTTTATTTGTTGAACTGACTATTTATCAATTTTGGACTGACAAAATAATTCCTATCTTCCCAACTAAATAAACTAATTCGGGTGACAAAAAATTTATTTAAATGAAAAAAATAAAATCAATTAAAAAAGTTACTTCATTTGATTTCTTCGTTTTCTCGGTAAATCCGCATCATTTTACAAATCAATACTTCGTGAGATTTCCTTCCTTTTTAAAAACGAGAATATATCCAAGTCATAATCAAAAAGAAAAGAGTTGTGAGCCATCCAGACCAGTATAAATAATCTCTCATTATTACTTAAATAAAGCCAGTTAGAAATTATATTAAATCTTTTATTCTTTTCTCCTCCCCTCCCATTTACATTGGTGATAGCGGTTGAGCTTAAATTTGAGATTAAGCCAACCACAAAAGAGAAGAGAGGGAACGTGTTTAAGCTTCAAGCTTGTAAAGCGATCAGAGTGCGCGGATTGAGCTTTAAGTTGTAAGCCAATCGCGAATAAGCCGTGTTTAAAAGAAGCACGCACAACTAAATTTTGGAAAGGGAAGGTCCCACTGATTTATTCAGTAAGCTGTTGAAAGACACAGCTCGAAAGACTTACAAAAGTCTAAACAAAAGATTTTAACAATAGTGAAAAGAAAAAAAAAGACTTAAGCTAGTTGAAAGCTTAGATAAAAGAAAGCAAGAGACACAAGTTATTGTAATTAGAAGCGAAAATAGAAGTGAAAATTCGAGTAGTCTTAATTTCTAGCAATTTATTTTCTGTTTTGTTTGATTGAATTGATTTGTGGATAAGCTTAATATGGCAAGAAGAGATGCAAATTTGGTTTTCGATGTCAAAAACATGTCGTTTGTGGAATTTTACAACGCTTTTGGGTATGATGCTGTTATGTATATGTGGGATGAGTCTCAACAAGCACGTGCAATTGTATTTTATTTGGCAGGAAAAGCCAAAGAGACATACCAGAGCCTAAGTAACGAGGCCAAAAACGACATCAAAAAAATTTTCAAAGCACTGAAAGAGACGTCAGTGAAGCCAGCCAGCCATTACTTAAGTTTATATAACGCAAAAACTATGAAACCAGGAGAGAAAACTGCCAAATATTGTAAAGATTTGGAGTAACTCCTTGACAGAGCGATGCCAGGACTGCAGTAGAATTTTAAGGAGCAGCTCCTGAAGGATAAGGTACTTAAAAGTGTTCCGTCTTCGAACAAAATCTTCTTTGAGCTTATGATTGATCAAACTTTGAGCAAAATCGTATCGCAATGCGAAAAGAAGATGGAATACGAAGCAAATGTTGAGCCGGAATGCGAAGAAGTGATGATCAACAAAAATGAGACAAAATCTCGCAATTATTTCAGCATTTAATATTTTTTTTTTAATTTAATTAAGCAATTTTTTTGAACTCTGTATTTTTTGTTAAGACTAAGTCGTAGTCACTTATCGACTTTCGCCACGCCAAAAACCATCCGCTATTAATTAAAATCATTAAGCTCTTATTCAAAAAGTCACACGGGTTATAAACGCTACCAATCCTGGCTTAAACCCGTGTGAATTCTAAATCGTGTGCCCTTTGCAGAAAAGAGAGAGGAGGAAGAAAGAAAAGAAGAGATCATTCAATCTCATTATTTAATCCAAACTACATTTGTTCTTAAATAAAACACAAAAAAAAAAAATAAAGAAGAAAATGGCGAACCTTCATATAATTCAAGAGATCGCGATCTACAATTTACCGAGATCGCGAGGTATTAGAGAGGACCTCTTTAGGAGGTTCAGAGACCGTTGCCGAGACCATCTACTTTCAGACCCACTCTTCCTACACATTGTGCAGGACGAGCCGAACGGGCCAGACCACGGCTTCACATGTCTCAGCAACGGTCGCTACAACGAGACAGTCCTTGGGTGGAGAATGAATTACGACGACAACGTAATTACGTTATCTGTCCAGCGTAGAATGATCTTACTAAGGGAGGACCTAAAAGAATGGCTCCAGGAGACTGACCTGGTACAAGACCAGGAGGTCCAATTCGGACCGTAATCCAATGAAGTAGAAGTCCAGGCACAAATAGAAGACGCTGGAAGCGAAGGCGATGCGAGCAATGACGACGAGAGCAGCAGGGACGAAGACGAAATAGAGTTCTGGCAACGGCTCGTCCGTAAGCCGAAAATAGCGCCGGAGGGATGTGAGCCATCCAGACCACTATAAATAATCTCTCATTATTACTTAAATAAAGTCAGTTAGAAATTATATTAAATCTTTTATTCTATTCTCCTCTCCTCCCATTCATAGAGTTTTATTTTTTTATTTGTTTATCATTTATAATTATACTAAATAGAGGAGCTTTACGGGTACCTGTGGTAATGTATTTTCATCACTTAAATTACTGTTTAAATTTATCTTAAATACTCAAAAATGATTTTATCTTTGGACCAATTGATTAGGTAATATATTTTAGAATATTTTTGAAAATACAGATAAACCCGTTTAAGTCGAACTTTGTTTAGTCGAAATATCGCTTTACTCAAAAGAAAAATGTGTTAAAATTTATTTTTTTATACTTAATTTAAACAGTCTCGTTCTGTTCACTTGTTTTTACCAAAATTTTACGTAAAATTAAAAAGGGACAAAAAAATTATGATTTTTAGAAAAAAAGTTAAATTGATTCGCTATAATTCTTCCATAGAAAAGGTTTAGGTAGTATTCAGTAGGTTTAAAGCATGTCACTTTCAATTCTTCAAAAAATCTATCTACAATTTTCCTGTCTTGTTCACTCATGCCATTGTATGTACGTAATGATTTTCCTGATAGGCGATATTGAATCACATGTGCTTGTTGTACCTTGTCCCATCCATACATTGCTGCATCGTATCCGAAAGCTTTGTAAAATTCTTCAAAATATGCGTTCTCCCCATCGAAGTTTAAGTTACTTCCCATACCACGTTTCGCCATTCTCTAGTTTTAGCTTAACTCCGAGTCAATCACAAAATTTAAGAAAATTAATAAACTGACTATCAACTAAAAAAGCTTTATCTATTTAAAGTCTTCCAAACTTTAAGCTTTATTATTTTTTTTTCTTACTCGTCTCTCAACAATAGGGAAAATAATCTTGCAATTTTCTCTCACTTCTATTTGCTTTTGTTTTATTTTCTTTAGCTACTGTGTCTTGTAATGCGCTCTCTCGTTGTCGTAACTTTGATTGGTTAGCATTTAAGCTTAACCGCTATCACCAATGTAACTCTTGAGAGTCAGGGGGAGAATTAAAATAAAGTTTTGCTTGTAAAATGTTTTATTTATTCCAACAACTTTTTATATTTAAGTGGAGCTTGTATTTATACAAGTCCCAAAATGTTGGAAGGGGGTGCGGGTTACTACTTTATTCAAAATTGTTATGTGGTAAAAACTTGGTTAGCAATTCTTGAATTGATTTATTTGTTTAAAATTATATTTTAAATACTGTTTGTGTAACTGCCCGGTTAGCTCAGTTGGTTAGAGCGTCGTGCTAATAACGCGAAGGCCGTGAGTTCGATCCTCCCACTGGGCAATTTTTTTAATCTGCTTGTTAGAATTTTTTTTGAATTTTCTTTAAATTTTAGGTTGCAGTAGTTAGTTATGCAGACAAAAGCAAAAATGTTTTGTCATCAAAAAATCATGAAAATTTTTAAAAATCCAAGTAAGGCGATCTAAATTATTTTTTAAATTTCAATTTCACTTGGATTCTTTCTTTCTAATTTCGATTCTATTTTTTTACTTTTTTATTTTAACTTTATTTTTATATTTCATATAAATATCAGATGAAATTTTTTGGACTTGGTTTGTTCCTAATTTTTATTGGCAAAGCGGCCGATAAATTTGAACCATATTATGAAATCTTTAAAAGATTTTTTAAAAATAAATTTCAGAAAAATAAATTCAGTAATTGTAAATTCAAACAAAAGTAATTAAAGTTAAACAAATTTTAAGTAGAATCAATTTGGTTGATAATAATTTTTGTTATCAAAAAAAGCTAGTTTCGTATCTTATATTAAAGTTGTCAACTGATTGAATTCATTAATAACATTATCCTAAGAATTTAAGTCTACTTTATTCATAAGACCAAATTTGTGTGAATTTCTTTTTAAACCAAATAAAAGCAGTTGGTAGAATTTCCCAAATGCACAAAATGTATTGTGGCTAATAAACATTTCCATCAGTAATTTTCAAGTTTACCAAGTTTTTCGATTAGAGCTTGTCTCTTAGGAAATTTTATGATTTATTTTGATGTAGCACAGTTTTTAAGAAAATTCTCTTTCTAAAGTAAAAAAGAGGAAAAGGTGTATTGATGAAAGAGACTTTGTGTAATAATTGCAAAGAATTCGGAACGACATATTTTGTTACAATGATATTAATTGATGGTTTTAAATTAAAATCATGTGATAAAAATTAATCGGATTTTTATATCTAAATTTTTATAAGATTAATAAAAAAGTCTGATTTAATAAATATCTTTGAAATTATCGGCATAATAAAAATCTTTTGCTTTTTTAATTTAAATCTAAGAAAAGCTTTCCTAACTCAAGTTTCAAGCTTCAAGGTAAAATACTGGGCCAGTGTCCCTGTCTATAAATGCAGATTAGCACATTTGTTCGATTAGATTCCCACTATTCATTAAATCATAACTTATATTTTTTAAATCATTTTTTAGCATTTGAATCCACAGATTTTTAAATTATTAATGATAGAAAAATTTTTAATTTTTAATTAAAAATATTCTTTAAAATTCATCGCTGAAAAGAAAATAAATTTTATATTTCAAAAAATTTTTATACATAATGGAAGTTTTGGTCATCAAATTTGAATTCGTTCAGCTTAAATTAAAAAATAATATTTTTTAGCCAGTTTAAAATTAGATCTTTTGAAAAACAATTCAAAAGAGATGAACAGGAATTAAAATAAGGCAAAATAAAGGTTTTGATATGGAGCATTTTTACTCAGGTCAAGTGAAATAAGAGTTTTTTATGCTGGACATACATTTATAAGCAATTAAAGAAAATATGCAATCAAGTTTTCAAAAATTAAGATTGTGATCTATTATAAAAGCCAAACGAATTAAATCGATAAAACTTATATTTCTTTTTAATCCAAAATTTATTTTATTTATTAGGGATTTTGTTCATTAATTGGTAACGATCATACAAAGGATTTATGACTGTTTGGGAAAAGCAAATTAAAATTTTTTATTTTCAATAAATCAGTTTAATTTTTAAAAGTTTAAATTATTTCCCTATGAGTTTTTCGGACTTTTTTAATTTTCTGAATTAATTTTGGTTCTCAGAGTTGCTAGAAAAATGACAAAACATCATCGCCTTTCACCTACCGCACACTTTGATATCTTATTCATAATCCTGGATCACCATCTGATCGAAGGTATATGGTATTACGCTGCAAGTGAGTCAAGGTGGAAAAGAGTTTAAGAAAACGGGACGTGATATTTGAGAGCAAGATTTTCTATTTTTGATTTTTGATACTAAATAATGATTTTAATTAAATAATAAATATATTAAATAAAATATATATAATAAAAATTAATGGGATTTATAAATCTTGAAATAAAAAAAAAAGCAAGACTCCATTTATATCCTTGAAATCATCTAAATAAAATTTTTCTTTTTTTCTGATTAAAATCTTTAAAGAATTACCGTACCTTAAAGTCTTAAAAAAAATTGAGATAATAAATAAACTTAAAAATTTAATTTAATTTAAAAAAAAATTGAATATTGATTAAAACAATAATTACAAAAAGTCTAATTTAAATTAAACACTTTGAAATCTTCTCAATAAAAACCTCGATTGTGATTCAATTTAAATTTAAAATAAATTTTCTTCCTTTGATATCAATTAAATATTCGGAAATCAATAAAAGACAAATTAAATAAATTAAAATTTTTAAAAATTTTAATATTGATTAAAAAAATAATTAAAAGTTTCTAATTCTAAAATTTTTATTTGGCTACAAAAAAATTAAATCTAGAAAAAAATTCTACTCAAAAACCAATTCTAAAAATAATAAATGATTGTTTTATTGAGCATATTTTTTAATCAGTTCTTCGAGTTTATCTTTTGAAGCTCCAACTAATTCATCAACGATGCTACCATTGACGTAGACTTTAAAAGTGGGCATAGCACGAACACCAGCACTGGCTGCTACTTCATTCAACTCATCCACATCGACCTTCAAAAATTGAATTGAACTGTAAACACCGGACAGTCTTTCAAACTCTGGCTTAATCATCTGACAAGGTCCACACCATACAGCGGTAAAATCAACCACAGCAGGTCCTTTGGTGATCAATTCAGTGAATTGTTCAGCAGAAGTTACGTGTACGACTGAGCTCATTTTTTCTATTTTTAAAATTTTAATCTCAAATCAACCTTTTTAAATAATGCTTAATTTGGCAATAACTAATGAGTAATTCGTGGTAACTTGAAAAAACAGTTTTTGAACACAAAATGAATGAACTGTTATTTTAAAAAAAAATATTTTTAACATAATTTATAAGCTTTTAAAGCTTTTTGTTCATTTTTTATGAATTGAACATATTTTGATCTCAATTTATGACTAAAAAAAGCTAAAAAGAACTTTTTTGGTGACAATTGTTTTCAAATTGAGTTTCATTTTGTTGAGTTACCAATAGCAATAAAAAATTTCTCTCCAGATACTTACGTTTCCAATTAAACAAACAAATAAATTTTTTAGCTTAATTAATAAATAAAAAAATGATTGAGTATTTATTTAGAAAATTATTGTCCTAACCTTTTTGTTTGATCCAATTTTGTCTGATCTAGCTTAATTCAAAAGAAATTTATAGGACAGTGAAACAATTTTCTTAAAATATTTTAAATCAAAAAATCAAAAGAAAAATTTGTTTTGGATACATTCTTCCCTTTTAAGCTAGATCAGTATTAATTAAAATTTATTCTTCGACAAGATATGTTGATTTTTGGTCAATTTTTTTAAATTTTAGACGAAAAAACCAGAGGGTAAACAAATAACCGAAATTTTTTTTGTATTATCTAAATTTTTTCACGTTTTTTCTTTGGAAATCAAGTTGATCAATCTAAATTTAATTTCTAAGCTTCCTTTTCTCATCAAATTATCATTTTCTTATATTTTAATACTAGTTATATCATCAAATTATTAATTCTTCATTATCAAAAGCAACATTAGAAGCTTACTAAATCTCATTATCACAAGACACTTAAATTTCCTCTTCTCCAAATAGCTTTTTTTACATTATTGTATTTCTTTTTTTTTTTAATATTTTTAACTTTATTTTTCTTGGGCCATCATTTAATGGACTGACATAAAAAACTAAATTTACTGACAAAAAACTACATTAGATAACAAATAAACTGTTTTACTAACAAATTAATTATTTTCGGGCTGACATATTTAACCAAAAATGATGACAAATTTAATTAATATAGATGATTAAAGTAATAACTAATAAAATAATTAGAATTTTTTTCTAGATTTAATTTTTTTGTAGCGAAATAATAATTTTAGAATTAGAAACTTTTAATTATTTAGTTAATCAATATTAAAATTTTTGAAAACTTTAATTAAATTATTTAAAATTTTATTGATCTCCGAATATTTAATTGACATCAAAAGAGAAAAAAAATTTTTAATTTAAATTGAATTTCAATCGAAGTCTTTTATTGAGATGATTTCAAAGTGTTTAATTTAAATTTGGCTTTTTGTAATAATTTTTTTAATTAATATTCAATTTTTTAGTTTTTTTATTGATCTCTCAATTTTTTTAAGACTTCAAGGGACGATAATTCTTTAAAGATTTTAATCAGAAAAAAAAATTTGTTTAGTTGATTTCAAGAGCATTAATGGAGTCTTGCTTTTTTTTTTAATTTCAAAATACAAGATTTATTAATCCGATTAATTTTTGTAAGATTGAATTTTAATTAAAATCATTATTTAGTATCAAAAATCAAAAATCGAAAATCTTGCTCTTAAATATCACGTCCCGTTTTCTTTAACTCTTTTCCACCTTGACTCACTTGCCGCGTAATACCATATACCTTCGATCAGATGGTGATCCAGGATTATGAATAAGATATCAAAGTTTGCGATGGGTGAAAGGCGATGATGTTTTGTCATTTTTCTAGCAACTCTGAGAACCAAAATTAATTCAGAAAATTAAAAAAGTCCGAAAAACTCATAGGGAAATAATTTAAACTTTTAAAAATTAAACTGATTTATTGAAAATAAAAAATTTTAAGTTGCTTTTCCCAAACAGTCATAATTACTTTGTATGATCGTTACCAATTAATGAACAAAATCCCTAATAAATAAAATAAATTTTGGATTAAAAGGAAATATAAGTTTTATCGATTAAATTCTTTTGGCTTTTATAATAGATCACAATCTTAATTTTTGAAAACTTGATTGCATATTTTTTTTAATTGCTTATAAATGTATGTCCAGCATAAAAAACTCTTATTTCACTAGACCTGAGTTAAAATGCTCCATATCAAAACCTTTATTTTTCCTTATTTTTATTCCTGTTCATCTCTTTTGAATTGTTTTTCAAAAGATCTAATTTTTAAACTGGCTAAAAAATATTATTTTTTAATATTTAAGCTGACCGAATTGAAATTTGATGACCAAAACTTCCATTATGTATAAAAATTTTTTGAAAAACAAAATTTCTTTTTTTTTAGGCATTGTGAAATTTCATACTTTTAAGGACCTATACTTAAAGATTTATTTGGTCTGTTACTTAAACCCTTAAAAAATAATAATAAAGAAAACTATTTTCTTTATTTAAATATATTTATTAAATTATAACAAATGGCCACTTCTAGCCTAATACAAATAATAAAGAAAAAAACTAAAAGAAAATTGTAACAAGATAGTAAGCGAGAGCTCCCTGTCTAATCCTTTACATAGTGTTAAATACTAGTGCTTGCTTAACGCATGAGATCAAAGTATTGCACTGGGAAACTGTAGACATATAAGTTGGATAGAGTCGGTGTTGTAGTTTTTTAGAGAACTACAACAATACAAAACTTCAGATTCAAAAATGAAAAATTTTTCTAACTTTTGTCCTAAATGTCAAAAACTTCTGCAAATGTAACAAAGTGTAACAACTTTTGTTTCACCTACCGCGAAAGTCTGCAAAATCTGTGCAAATTAATTGCGTTTTATTTTTAATACTTTTAGATAGGGTGCAATTTTGCAGAATTTGCACAGATTTAGCACACTTTCGCTGGAGGTGAAACAAAAGGTGAACAAGGTTTTGACATTTAGAACAAAAGTAAGAAAAATTTTTCATTTTTGTATCTGAAGTTTTGTATGAAGTTTCACAATGCCTTCTTTTCAGCGTTGAATTTTAAAGAATATTTTTTATTAAAAATTAAAAATTTTTCTATCATTAATAATTTAAAAATCTGTGGATTCAAATGATTTAATGAATAGTGGGAATCTAATCGAACAAATGTGCTAATCTGTCTTTTATAGACAGGGACACTGGCCCAGTATTTTACCTTGAAGCTTAAAACTTGAGTTAGGAAAGCTTTTCTAAGATTTAAATTAAAAAAGCAAAAGATTTTTATTATGCCGATAATTTCAAAGATATTTATTAAATCAGACTTTTTTATAAATCTTATAAAAATTTAGATATAAAAATCCGATTAATTTTTATCACATGATTTTAATTTAAAACCATGAATTAATAAAATTTGTTTAACTTTAATTACTTTTGTTTGAATTTACAATTACTGAATTTATTTTTCTGAAATTTATTTTTAAAAAATCTTTTAAAGATTTCCTAATTTGGTTCAAATTTATGGGCCGCTTTGCCAATAAAAATTAGGAACAAACCAAGTCCAAAAAATTTCATCTGATATTTATATGAAATATTAAAATTAAAGTTAAAATAAAAAAGTAAAAAAATAGAATCGAAATTAGAAAGAAAGAATCCAAGTGAAATTGAAATTTAAAAAATAATTTAGATCGCCTTACTTGGATTTTTAAAAATTTTCATGATTTTTTGATGACAAAACATTTTTGCTTTTGTCTGCATAACAACCTACTGCAACCTAAAATTTAAAGAAAATTCAAAAAAATTTTAACAAGCAGATTAAAAAAATTGCCCAGTGGGAGGATCGAACTCACGGCCTTCGCGTTATTAGCACGACGCTCTAACCAACTGAGCTAACCGGGCAGTTACACAAACAGTATTTAAAATATAATTTTAAACAAATAAATCAATTCAAGAATCGCTACGATGCCTTAATGACCGGCCACCAAGTTTTTACCACATAACAATTTTAATTTTACAAATAATTTCTACTATATACCCCTCTGACTTCCTTCTAAATTTTTCTTATTTTTGTACTGTAAATAATTTCTATTGACTCTAAAAACTTATAAGTTCTTCTATTTCCGTAATTTTCCTTGTATAGCGCAATGTTATACCATAGGCGACCTCCTAGTAGACCGCCTCTGCAAGCTTGCTTGCCGTAACTTATTATTATTTTTATTATTAAAATTCAAAAATTTTAGCTCAACTAAAATTTCACCAAGGCCATTTCAAAATTAATTCTGAACAAGGTAAAATTTTGAAAATATTTTTCCAAAAAATGCTTGGTAATTTGAAAGAGATAATTTTGTTGTCTAGACTTAATATTGGATCAATGGTTTGGAAAAATAGAAATGTGAAAATTTTTTAATTTATCGATGCGTATAAATGTCTAATGATGAATGACCTGCGATTATTTTTTTTCTAATGACTAGATACAAAATTTATTATAAATAGATATTTGAAATTAAAATTTAAATGAAATTATTAGTAAAAAAATAATTAATAAAAATGGTTGTTCGTAAAGTACATACAATTAACGAATTCAACTCACATCTTCAGAATCCTATGTTTAAATCAACAGTGGTCAAATTTACAGCCCAGTGGTGTAAGTTCAAAAAATTTTATCTTAAAAAAAATTTTCAATTTTTCAAGGTGGTCCATGCAGAATGATTCAGCCATATTTTGAACAATTGTCATGCAGTTATCCAAGTGTTCAATTCTTAGAAGTTGATGTCGACCATTTGCCAGATGTGATGAATTGGGCACAAGTTCGAGCAATGCCAACATTCACCGTATTCAAAAATTGCATAAAAATTCAAGAAATGGTTGGTGTCGATCAAAACGAGCTACACAATTTGATCAGAAAATTTGCATTTTAATTAATATAATAATAAGTTGTAAAAAATAAAATCTAATCAAATCTTGATATTTATAAAGAAGCCTTAGTTATTCTAATTTAATTTTTTAATTATTTAGTTTAAATCAGATTAAAATTTTGAGATAAATAAAAGCATTTATAACAGTCAAAATTTTTTAAAAAGAAATCATCGCTTCAATTTAAAAAATAATAATAACCAATTTTATATTAATTCTTAAAATTCCAGTTAAAAAATAAATAAAAATAAATAAACCATTTAAAAAAAAATCTACAATTAAAATGAATTATTTATTAACTTATTAAATTTAAATTGAAAATAGAAAAATAAAGTTTTTTTAAATTAAAATTTAATTTAGCAAGATTAAAATTTTTTGTTAGAGAAGCTTTTTGTTTTCCAACAAAATGAAAATTTATTTTGAAAACATAAAAAATCACATAAATTTTACAAAATTGTGTCAAAAGTCGTTAGATAATTAGTTTCCTTAACCATTCAAATTTTCTAGCTGTTTTGAAGAATCAAATAAAAGAGCCACATATTTTTATGTAAAACCATAAAAATATTTCCCTTTAATTATTTTTTTTGTAATAGAATCAAAAAAATTAAATAAAATTATTAAAAACAGTTTTTTTGTTTAAAATAAAATCGATTCTAAATTATGATGCAGGGTTAAAATTAAGAATTTGGAAAAAAGTGCGCGATTAAAAATTATAATTTTATTAAAAATGATAAGATACTTTTTTGACAAACTAAAAAAATAAGATTCTGAGCTGGAGAAGCCCAATTTATTAATATCATTCGTAGTTATTATTAATATTACTTATATATATCTTGTAAAAATTTCAACTGTTTTGGCGATGAAAAATAAAAAATTAAACAAGATTATAATGACTTAAGTCATTTAATTTTTTAATTTTTTAAATATTTATATGCACACAAAAGTTAAAAAAATAATTTTAAAAATTAAATAAATGTTTTTCCAAGCATTGCTTAGACTAAGAATTCTTGTCGAAACGCGACTTTAATATCAAACTAATCAGAAAGGTCCTCTTCCATTGACACTGTTGCTTCATTTTACAAAATATGCCTTTTTTAGCTATTGAGATTCTTAATATTTGCTCACTACTTTCATAAATGCTGCTTTAAAATCAATTTGAACATTTTAATAATCTCTATTAAATTTTTTAGAATCAAGATCTAGACTGGGCATCCCCTGAGATCACTTTGCTTTACCAATATTTGTTGTCAATGGTCAATGTTGTCAATGGAAGTCAGCCTTTTAAAATATTGTCCTGATTTAACAATGTTTGCCAAAATTTCTTTGGTCTTGGAGTTTTTCTTTCCTTAGATGATTAAAAAAAAGAAATAGAGAATTTCTAAATTTATCGGCATTTCGAATTTAAAAAAAAAGGCAAAATTTTAATGATATTATTTTTCTAAGGCCTAAAATTGGTCGGGGCAGAGACAATGAACTTTTTGGCTCTTTGAGGTAGTTTTTAAAAAGTTAATAAAAACTTCAGTTCGGTTCTTTTATGTTCTATTTTAATAATCTAATCTCTCCAAATACAAAATATCCTTGGTTATTTCTAGTTAAATGATATATCTTTTTAGGCATATAGTTAGGCCTTTGGGATCATAGATTTTAATTTTGAATATTTAAAGTCTTGAAAGTTGAATTTTTTGATTGAGGTACCAAAACCAAGTTCTTAGACTTTTAGTTCAGCGTTAAAATTATTTATATTTACTATATGAAAAAAATAATTTTTGATATTTAAAACAAAAATTAACATTATACCACTTGCAATAACAGTTTATTAATTAAAAATAAAATATTATTAAAAAACATTAGCTGATCATGAAATCAACTAATATCAATTAAAAGGACAAATCTTTGAATCGGTCAAATCGGTCAAGACTTTGGCTTTTTCCAACAAACCAAATTTGTATTCTCCATCTTCCACAATGTGAAATTCAGGACCTTCTTTAATTGCGTGTCTCTAATTTAAAAATATTTTAACCCAACAATAAAAAAAGTCATTTGTAAAAATTCACCCTCAAATAATCAACTATTTTATTTTCATTATTTTTAATTGCATTCAATTTCAATTTGCAGCCAAATGTCACCACATTGAACAATTCTCCTTCGGGTAAATAATTATACGGACTAATCACATGTCTTCTCAGACAAGTTTTGGCTAATTTTTTAAAGATTTCAATTTCACCAGAATCAGCACATGGATTGTACAAAAATGTGGCAGCACCTTAAAAAGCAAAAAAAATGTAAAACCTCTTTCAAATCTCATTCCATCTTTACCATGCTCAATCGCATGAACCCATCTTTGTGGTGGCTTAAATTTTATAAATAAATTATTTTTCCAGTCTTTTTTTAAATTAATTTTACCATGTAAATGTATTCTCCATATGTTACCCAAACAGGTCTATGAGGTCCACCGATTGGAACAGATTCCGGATAGTTTATTGCATCATGCAGGCAAAGATGATACCCCTAGTAGTAAAAATTTAATTAATGACGTAATAGCATTTTATTTTTACAGATGGTGGTGTTCGGCACATTTCATGGACAAACGGATCTTGAGTAATTGCTGACGACTGATTGATGCATTTATATTTTTCATCAGGTATATGGTCATCATCACCGGCCCAGTCAATGCCAATTCCGTTTTTGGTATCTTGAGTGAATAAGAAATATTAAGAAATGAAAAGTTAAAAAATTAAAATAATTTTATTTCCGACTTGAAATCAACCCTTTTGTTCATTTTTCACTTACCATCACAATTCAGCAGAGCAAATTGACTGTGGCCATGTTTTTTTGGTTCCTTTGCAGAAAAACTTTTGGCTTGAACAAAATAAATTGTAAAAAGCCCTAATAAAATTGTGCACACTCTTTCAACGACCATTGTTTAATTTACTTTCCAAAATAAAATTATGTAACAAAAATTGGTCTTATTTACGAGCGAGAAAAATCTTGGTAATCCTTTAGACAAAAATAAAAATTTTTGATAAGAATTTTTTTTAAAGTCGAAAATCCTTGGGTTTAATTATTTAATCTAGTTTTATATTTTCAATGTTTAATACCAATTTTATAAACTACTTTATTTGCATTTTTTTGTCCTCAAACAAAAATTTTAACTGACTATGAACAAAAAAAAATAAAAGCAACACGTTCAAAAATGATATTTTAAATTATTTTTATTAAGTATGTGAAAATAAATGAAGGAATTTATTTCAAAAAAAAATGTCACCATTTTATGACTCAAAAGCCGAACAAGCTTTTTTGGCTGCCGAGTCAAAGTCAAGCTCTGGAATGATGTTTAAACCACTGTTCAAAATTATCTCATTGGCTTTTTCGGCATTTGTTCCCTGGAGTCTTACGATAAGTGGCACTTTTAGGTCAATTGTTCGGCACGCATTTACTATTCCATTGGCAATAGTGCCACAGTTCACAATGCCTCCGAAAATATTTACAAAAATTGCTTTTACCTAAAAATGAAAAAAAATAATTTCCTAAAGAAAAAATAAAATTTTACTTGAGCGTCCGAAGTCAGCAGCTTGAAGGCTTCGATAACTTGTTTTTCATTTACATTTCCTCCACAGTCCAAAAAATTGGCCGGAGATCCTCCATACAAGCTAATGATGTCCATGGTGGCCATGGCCAGACCAGCACCATTTACCATGCATCCAATATTTCCGTCCATTTGAATGTAATTTAGACCCAGCTGAATAGCTGTTATTTCTCTTGGATCTGTTTCGCTCAAGTCTTGCTCATCAAAAATCTCCTTTTGCCTAAACTCAGCATTGTCATCAAAGTTCAACTTGGCGTCAAAGCAAACAACTCGACCATCAGGTGTTTCACCGAATGGATTTATTTCCAGCTGGGTACAGTCTAATTTACCAAATAGCCTGTATAATCTAACAATTTGTTCAGCTGCTATTTCAATATTTTCTCCCGTAAATTCTAAATTCTTTGCCATTTGAATAGCTTGATCCTGGGTCAGACCAGTTTCGGAATTAATTTTTTCCTTAAAAATTTTATCCGGCTGTTTTTCAGCCACCTTTTTTGAAAAAAATTTGTCTAAAATTTTTTAATATTTTTTTTAAATATTCTACTTCTTCGATGTCAACACCACCTACTGGACTGCCGATCATGACCGGACCATCGAAAGCTCTGTCAAGTAAAATAGCAAAATAAGTTTCTCGAGCAATGTCCAAAGCTTCAGCTACCATCAATTTTTCAACCAAAACCCCTTCAGATTTGGTCTGTTTGGTCACCAAGCGATGATTCAGCATTTTGTTAGTCAGATCTTTTACAACACTCGGGCTTTTTTTTTATTAAATCAACATGAGAATATATAACAGAAAAAAAATTACTCCTTGGTAAGTTTGACACCACCTTGCAGACCACTTGAAAAAGTACCTCTTCCTCTACCCCCCGCCAATATTTGAGCCTTGATTACCAATTCTTTGGCAATGGTATTCACTTAAATTAACTCAATTATGCTACAAATCCAATTTTTTAAACCTATTTACTTAGCTTTTGACCGGCATCGTGGGCTTCATCAGGGGTTGAAGCCATCAAAAATCGTTGCACATTTATGCCATTATCTTGGAGAATTTTTTTGCTTTGGTACTCTTGAAGACTTATGTTGCACCTGGAGGACAAAATCTGAGGTTTAGCTGTAAAAATTTGACTTGAATTTATTCATAGTTGAAGAGTGTACCTGTGAGGTGACTGATAAAAAATTGGCACTCAATGGTTTGTTAAAAATTTTGCTAAGCATTTTTGTAAGGAATATTTTTAATTTTTTTTTCTTTTTTTTTTAAATAAATCTCTCCTAAGAGTCAGTATCTAGTTTTAAAGTAACATTTATTTGCCTTTTTTCGGTCGGATGTGACATTGTTTTGTCTGTAATTTCAAAAAATTAAAAAAATTTTATACAAAAATTTTATTTTTAAAAAATAAAAAAAAATTCTAAAAATGCTCCTGAATTCTGAAAAAATAAAAATTCAAGTTTCGGACACAAAAGCCTTTGTTGGAGACGAAGAATTCGGAACTGGAGTTTTATCAATTTCAGAGCAGTAATCTTCTTTAATTTTTGAAATTAAATCAAAAGCTAAAATTTTAAATTTAAGAAATTTATTTTGGAAAAACAACAATGGAAACGATATTATTTTGAATTATCCAAATATTGCTCTTCACGCAGTATCAAAGGATTTAAACGCATTTCCTCATGAATGCTTGTACATAATTACAGATCGTCCAGTTGAAATGACTAGTGGAAAGGTAGATTTGAAGGAGGAAGAGGAGGAGAGTGACGATTCATCTGAGATTACGCCCTTGAGATTTGTACCAGAGGATAAATCGATGCTGAATCCAATTTTCAAAGCGATCAATGAGTGTCAGGCTTTGTATCCAGATGAAGAAATGAACGGAGATTCGGATGAGTCCGAGCATGAAGACCAAGGTGAAGATATTGACGAAAATCAATTTTTTGACTCAGCATCCAATTTAAATGAGATAGAGCTGAGTGACAGAGGCCAGGAAATTTTGAAGAGATTAAATGTTAATTATCATGAAGAAGGTAAGTTTGAATTCTAATTTAAATTTAAAATTTAAATTTTTAAAATTTCAAAGAAATTGTTGATCCTACTGAAAATGAAAATCAATACGAAGATGCTGAAAATTAATTTTTTTTTCCTAAATAAAATTAAATAGAAATTAAATAATTAAAAAATTTAGCTTTATAATAATCAGCTTAAACGCTTAAAAATGTCTTGAATGAATATTTTTAGTGAAATTTTTCAATTAAAATTTATGATTGAAAAATCGTTTAGCAACTGGTTTAGTTACTTTGGCTTATATTAAACATTTTGATCTTCTAGATACATGAAAACCTATTCTACCACATTTTTTTTCTAAAGGATTACTGAAGGATTCTAGTTGAATGTGAGTTGAAGAGAAAATTCTCTAAATAGTTTTTAATTATTTTCTAGGAATCAATTTTGAAGAATGAATTAAAAATTAGATATCTTTGACAGTTATTAAAAATTAATTTTATAACATCAATCAATTGAAATATTGCGAGTTTTTTTTGGGGAGTAAAAATATTTCTTTTTTATTTAATTTCTTTTATTAGGATAAATTTACGTAAATTTGTATCAATTTCGAGAATTTTTTTACAGATGTTTCTTGATTGAAATCAAAAAAATTATCACCTGGCGATGCATGTTTAAAATTTCCTAAATTTTCGTTTAAGAAACAGCAGCAAGAATATCAAAATTGGTTGATTAAAAAATATATATTTAAACAGCTTATTATATATTTAATTTAGCAGATTCTATGCCAAAAATTCTGATTTTTACTTTCTACAAAAAACTGGAAAACTTATCCATCACATTAGATGGTACTAGAATATTCCTATTTTCTAAATACTAGATTAATAAGATCAAATTAATCCTAAAATAATTTTTGTTTTTATTAATTATAACTTTTAAATGAATCCTATTAATAATAATTAACAAAATAAAAAGATGAATTTAATAAGGAATGGATAATCAATATAATGAACCTAATGCTTTGGACTAATAGCATTATAAACCAATTTTAAAATTGGAGAATTTTCTCGAATTTTTATTATTTTATTAAGAAAATAATAAGCCTTGGAAAGTCAGACTCTAAAAAAATTCAAATCGATTGAATTTAATTTTAATTGCTCTTAATAGCTGTTGGTCCTAAGATGTATGATAATTTTTGAAGAATGAATAAAATTTTTTTACCTTTTTAATTTTTAGTTAAACTAGAATATTTTAGTCAAATTTAAATTATTCAAATCAAAGCTTTGAATTTTTTTAATAATCTTAATTTTTAATAAAGGTTTTACATTCAAAGAAACTGTATTTAACCAAGATTATTAAGAAAATTATTTCCTTAAGATTTAATTAAACTTAAGTAATTTCAATTTTCAATTAATTGAAAAAATATTCAATGTAATTAAAAATGATATAGAGTAAGTCAGTATAATAATTTACACCATATGTAGACTCCAATTTTTAAATTAGTTGCATTTCTTATATTGTTTGATTCATTTTTAACCATCCATTCTCCTATTGATTTTAGAAAATATTTCCTTCTTTTGTAATCTTCATCATTATAAAAAATGCTAATTTGTCCTCATATTCTCGAAAAGAAGTTATTAGATTTATAAAATTAAGAATATTAAATAATAGATTTGACATTGACAAAAGTTCTTAAGATATTCTTAAAAGAACGAACTAACAAAATTGTGACCAAATATTATAAGAGACTAAAATAATAAAAGACTGATGATGGATAAAAAAGAACCTTCATTAAACTTTTTTTTCCTATTGCTTTTATCCATGTTTGAAACAAATTTTTGACTTGGTCTACTGATTTTGCATTTAGAATACCATCATCTGGCTTAAGATGATACCATTTTGTTATGTCAATTTGCTTGAAAGCTTTGTAATACTGGATGAGGTCACCCCTTTCTCTTCTTTCATTGAAGAAAACAAATAAGTAAAACAAATTTTTTCAAGGATTTTATGTTTTACTCTAAATTAAACTTTTTTTTAAATATCTATGTGCATAGGTTACTTCAATTCTAAATTTCGAATTTTTTTTTTAAATAAAGTAAGGCTCAAAGGAACAAAACATAAACCAAATGCAATTTAATCTATCTGCTTTTTGTTAACAAATTAATTAAATTTTTATTTAGATAAAATTTTTATTAAAAAAAGAATTGATTTATCAAGGGAAAAAAGATGAAGATAAAAAAGAATGAAAATTGTCAACAATTTGCAATAACAGTTTCTAATAATTTTTGGGCATTCGACTCAAGTCCTTTTGGATACTGTATTTTAGATTTATAACTTTTTTATCTATTTTTTTAGCATGAAAAAAAAGAACGGAAGCTGCTTTTATAGAGTTCAATCTATTTATAATATCTGTCTGAAAAACGACTGATATGAAACACCAATGCATTTTAATTCAAAAAATAAACATTCAAATTTAAAAATAATGTTTATTGTTTAAACGTTATTTTTTTATTTTTTGTTAAGTCAGTTATCTCAGTTTCCAAAAAAAATTTAATTTTAAAGTAAATTAAATAAATTTTAAATCAAAGAAATTATAAAATCTAAAATTTTTAATTATAAAATGTTTAAATTTTCTTATTTTTTTTATTGACATTGATATCATTATTTATTGATTAAAGTTCATTAGCAAAAAATATTTAAAGGCTAGTTTTAGTTTATAAATTTTTAGTCATTTTATTAATTACTCTTTTCAATATATTCTATTTTTTATTGTCTTTATTTAAATTTAATTTAAACTTTTTTTTTCATCTTGATCTAAAGGAGTTAAAGCTTAATAAAGTTTTATAAATTTATAAAAGAAAAGTGTAAATAAAAAAAAATGATAATATATTTTATTTATAAAATCATAAATTGATTAAAAATGTATTAATAAGTGTGTTAAAAGTACTTTTCTCTGAAGATCACAAATCTTGATACAAACTATAATATCATGAATTATTTTCTTTTCTTGTGTTTCCATTTTGCACTTCAAATGAATCTAAAAATAATTCAAATCTTTCTTTAAGTTAAGCTTTCAAATGAAAAATTTTGATGCGCTTATGAGATCATCTATCGAAAAGTAAATATGTTGAATTTATAAAGTGCTTTGGTAAAAATAAATTTATTTAATTTAAACATTCACAGATACGCTGAATTATTTTTCTTTTAATTTTTGGATTAAGAGAATAGTCTAATGAAAATTAAAATAAAAAGATTGTCTTTTGTGTAATAACTATTTTTTCAATTTGATTCTTTTATCATTTTAGTTTCTTTTTTTCCGAGAATTCTTCAAGTTAAGAATAATTATTTTATTGATTAAATTTAAAAATAACTTATTCTCTTTTAAAATAATTAAAAACTAAAAAAGATTTATTTAATTCAATATTGGTTGTTTTATTTTCTTCGTGAGAAAAACTTTAATTCTAGCTTAGAAACAAGCAATAGCTACTGGATTAGCATTTTTGCGTTGAAATATTTTTAACAGATGATATCAAGTTTTATTTTGGCAATTATGTTATTAAAAATTGAAAAAATATTAATTTCAGAAACATTATAAAAATCATGCAAACAGATAAATAATTTGTATTTGTTGGATTTTTTTTAAAAGGTTTAAATTTTTTTGTTACATTTTAATAAAAGTCGAAAATATCTGAACCCCTAAAAACCCGTCGATCAATGCTCAATGGTGAACCTTATCAACGAATTCAACGAAATTAAAAAAATATGTCATGATTGATTGAATCGAAAATGCGAATTGTTGAAGATTAATTTTTATCGATTAAAATATATAATATAATTTGCTTATCTATCTTTTTTCCATCACTGATTATTTATTTTGTTCTTATAGTCTTAATAAGTTTTTTTCAACTATTTAATTTTCGACTTAATTTTCAACCTGAAAAGAAAAAAAAGAGAAGGAAAAAATTGTACAAATTGTTTTTTGCAGTAAATATTGAGAAGATAAAAGTAATTTTCTTCTGTGATTAAAAATATTTTTAAAAAAATTTTTTTTTTTTTTTATAAATTAATCAAAATTAAGTCATAAGACAGTTTTTACGTGATAAAAAATTTGAATTTCTAGACCAAAAGGAAGGCAAAAAAGATCAGATTTAGGAGATTCAACCAAAATTTAAATAAGCTTTCAATTCAAGCATCAAAAAACTAAAATTTAGTATTTAAATTTCAATTATGAATATAAAATGAATTGTCAGGTAATTGTATTTTTTAGCTTACTTGAATTCAATTTAAAATTCACTTATTTGATATGAACAAATAAATCAAATCTAGGTGAATGCTTGGTATGCCATCTTTCAAATATTAAAATAGATAAAAACTAAGAGTTTTAGAATCTAAATTTCACTACTTGTGCCTTAATAATTAAAGCAAAATAAAAATTTTAAAAAGCGAAAAATAAAATTTTGGAAGGATACCGGCGCTTAACATTGTAATTTTGGCTCCAATTTTTTTTGGGAAAATGAGTAAAGCATAATTTTTTTTTGAAAAATTTCTTATTAAAATAATTATTGATTTCTTATTGAAATATTAAAATAAATCTATAATAGTTGAATCAAATGTAACTTTCCTTGAAAATCTTACTTTAAAAACAAAATACATTTTATTGTTTGGGAGAGGATTTGCCTGTGTTAATCTTAATGACGAAAATATTTTGTTGCTTTTTGGTAAAGAAGACGCTTTTAGCTTTCTAAAATGGTATAGAAAGTCTTCCGTCAAAAAGATTAACACCAGGAGCCAAAAACCCTAAGACAAACGCCAATAACCTTTTTAAATTTAAGAACAGAGTTTAACTAATTATTACAGGACTAATTTTAATTAAAAAAAATAGAATAATTTTATTATCATATTTTTCTAAGTCTTTGGATTTGGCTCTTCTTTTAATGTTAAGGTAAAAATGTTTTAAAACATTTAATATTTAAATATTTATTTCGTTAATTTTATTTTTGATAAACATTAAGGACCGTAAAATTCCGCATTCATTTTGAAATTATCTTGGGTCTTCTTTTTAGTCACATGTTAGGCAAGGCATGATTTAAGAAAAAAAAACTTTTTAATAAATTCATTTTGATTTTACACAACAGAACATATAAACTTTATTATTTTTAGCAATTTTTTTTCATTGTTAATCCACTCATGATTTTTTTTTTTGGGAAGCATATTTTCTGGCAAAAATTTAATTACATAAAACGATGAATATAATCCTATATTATTATTTCATGTAAATTCTATTGATTGATAATCATAAAAGCTTAAAGCTGAAGAAACCCATGATCATTTATTTCCTGTTCCTCGAGCTTCCTTTTCTTAAGATCGAAATTTCCTTCACGAAACCGCCCTTAGTAATTTTTTTCACTTGTCTTATTACTTAACACATGGCTCATGCTGCTAAATTTTAAATTGCTTCTCAATCAAAATAGAAGTGCAAAAAATTTTCCTTTAAACTTTTTTTGAATGGATTTTTTTAATTTTAATTTTTCAATTTTTTTCAATAATACACAATTACCATTTGAACTTAGAGCCAAATCGAAAAATTTATTTTAAATAATTTTAGATACTTAAAAATGCTTAGCCTGGCCTTATTAATGAATTTATTTTCTTAAATTGTTTTCAAACAAATGATTTGTTTTTGTTGCGAAAATTTCATAAGTTTCTTTTTGGCAATTGAGAAATTTTTCTGACGTTTAAATGTGACTTGTGTTATTGATCTTATTTTTTGCTTCTTAATTCAAAATAACCTAGACAGTTAAATTAGTTATTATATTAGAAAAATAAATCAACCCATTTTTAGATTTATTACGACTCTCTTCCTCTATAATTTTGTCTAATCTAACTTTTAGCAATTTTACAATTAAAAAGATCCAGTTGTTAAATATGTAAGTCTTAATAAATAGCATTAGTTAAATGAGGTATATAAAATATGTGGAAAAGGAAAATAAATATTTTTTTTTGTTGAGTAGGAAGTAAAAAAGCGCTTATTTTTGCGTAGTTCTTTCAAGGTGATCCAAATGAATTTTTTAAGTATTAGAGATTTAATTGAGATTTCTATTTGCAGCCCTAAATGCGAGCTCTTTTTCAGGTTTCAGGTTGAGAAATATAAAACCTTAAATTCTATTTTGTTTGATTCTAATTATTTATTAAAATACTAATAAATATTTTTGAAATACTGCGACAAAATTAAGTTAGTTGAAATTTTAATGAAAATTTTACCAGAAATTTTTTTTTAGATAAACAAAGACCTATTCTGTTAATCTTTTTTCAATTTTAATAAAATTGTATTTTGAGAAAAAGATTCTAGAAAAAAGTGTGAGCATTCGGAATTTAACATTTAAATCAACCCTTGTTTTTTTAATTTTAATACATTGTTATGAAAAACTCTAAATGATTTTATTATTGATTTTATCGTGTGTGACACTTTTACTTCTATTTTTTTTTAATTTAAATTGAGTGAGTGATAAATTGAAGATAAATCAACATTTTTTTGCTACTTACTTTAATAATGATCAATTATTTTCTTAATTCAATATAAGATTATTAAAATCAAAATTTAATTAAGAAAACAAATAAGGCGCCTTGTTAACACAGTTATTTAAGAAAATTTAATTACAAGATTTAAAGTAAAAAAATTTAAATTTGGCCACAAAATTAAAAAAAAAAGATCTTTGGTTTTATATTTTATATATATATATAGATTTTTTTTCATTAAATAATTTAAGCAAGTAAAATTAATTTAAAAATATAAATTTTTAGCATTAAAACCCTAATTTGTAATTTGTAATAGTCAATTCAAAAATCCAAAAATTTTTTTTTTTAAATTTAAACCTGGACTTACATCATTTTCATTTAAAACTTCTTTCTTTCTGGCACATTTTATCTAAGATTTAATTCATTCTTTTAATCTTAGTCTTGGACAAGGAAGGATTCATAAAACATTGAAAACTGCAAACATAACTATGATACCTAAGAAATATTCCCCTATACAAGATTCATCTAATTAAAGAGCAACAAGTTTTAAAGACTGTCTCGAAAAGTTGTTTGAAGGCATCTAAACGAATCTAAGGCTATATTGTCTATTAGCGCATCATTCTTTGTTAATTCAGGAGCAATCTGATTTTAGGAAACACCGACAAACTGCTGACAATTTTTTTTCGTATCCAAAAAATTGTTGAATCATTTAAAATGAAAAAGTCAATGATTTTTTTTGACATTTCGAAAGCTTTTCATGTTAAATTAGTAAAAAAAGTAAAAGCTTTTTTTTTACTTTTGATTTTATTACCATGGATTCTTGGATTTAGATTACCATTTTAAGACCATTAAACAAGACTTTTAAACCAATATCTTCATTTTTCACTTGCAAAGTCATTGTTCTAATTCATCTAAGTATTGATCTTATTTTCTAGATTACCCTTTTTATTTTAATTTAAAAATGGTGACCAGGTCGTCAGTATGGTGGCCGTGAGTATATATTAGCTCATCAAAACGAACTTCCTCCACTACCTAATTCATTGTAAACCGAAATGGTCATTTTAACGAGGAAATTTCAATTTTATTAAGACAAAAATATTTATTTTTTATTTATAAGATTTTTTCAATGTAAAAATACCTATTTTAATCGAAATAAAAATTTAGATATCCTTAATTGATTTCTTCAAAATAATCAGCGCCTTTTTCTTTCTTTTTGGTTTTTATCTTTATCTAGCAGTAACTTGAGTGTTTGTTCTTTTAATAAAACTTTTTTTTGTTCACTTTCCTAATCAAGCATTTTAGAATTTGGTTAAAAATTTTGTAATTTTAATTCGCAAATTGAAGTTTGAGACCTAGATAAAAAGATCGAAAAATAAAATGTAATACTATTTTTTAAATTATAGAGAAATAATAATTTTTTTCCTGAGCAATTACTTGGCTTGTTATGTCAAGTTTGTTTTCATATTTAAAATTTTAAAATATCCCTATTTATTATTTTAATAGGTTTAAATTTTTTAGTTGATTTTGAAAAAAACTTTTAAAGACAAAAAAAATTAATTTTTCACAATAAAATTAAGTTTAAGTGGAAAAATAAAATTATTTTAGTTTGAATGAATTAATACGTATTTTAATTAATCAATTAACTTAATATTTTAATATTAATATTAATTATTTAAATTACTGATTGTTTTTGTTAAATAAATTAGAGGTCAATCATTTTGATGTTAATTTGATAATGAATCATTATTAGACATATCATGTATAATAATAATTAGTATTTTTTTTTTTCATTAAAAAAATCATTAGATTAATTAAATTTTAAAATTTTAAATGATCATTTTGAACTTAAATTTTGATCTGAAACTTCTTTTTGTCTTTTAATTATTTTTTTGAAAATAATTCTTATACCAAAAGAGTTTTTTTAAATCAAGAAAATAAAAAATTTATTTTGAATTCATGAAAAATTTTTATAAAATAAATCATTTTCTTTTTAATGTTTTTTTTGTAACTAAAATTACTGTTTTAATCACTAAAAAAAGTAATTTTAGTTACAACTAAAATAAAGGGAAAAAAACTAAGAGACAAAAAGAAATAAAGTTTTTTGAAAAAATTTTAAGTAAATGAAAGATGTAATTTAAGGCTAAACTTAATTAAGATTATGTCAAACAAAAAGGGGGTCCAAATTATTAAATTTATGGAAATCTTTATAAATATTTAGTTAAATGTATTGTAGATTCTTTGTCTTTTCTATTCTAAAATTTCTTCCACTATTTTGCATCACTAAGCTTTTAATAAACTTAAACTACTAGCAGCCTTGAGTCAACATTATAACTAGAGTGAGAGATATGTCAGAAGCAAGACTGAATCATTTTGTTCCATTAGTTGTCAGACTGAAGGAAGAATACAAAGCTAGTTTAGATTCAAGAGATATCGAATAGTCGATAATATTTTTTGTTATTTTTCTGAAAGGTTCAATATTTAAACATGTCATTAATTATTGCGGCGTTTAAAAAAAATATTTACGGTAAGTTAGAATTTCAAATAAGATTTGAAAAATACAAAAATATAAAATTGATCTCATAGACAATTGTAAAATAGCATAGAGACATCAAATAGTAATTAGGTTCTTGAATTTGTTTATTCTAAATTAAATTCAAAGAAACGGATTCAATTTTTAAACTCTAATTTGTAACAAATTAAGGCATAAACTAAAAAAATAAAAATCTAATAATCATTTCCTTTTGAAAAACTCGAAAAACTTTTGAAAATTAAAATAAAATGATATATTCTGATATTAGCTTATATCATCTGATTGAATATGATATCAGCTGATACCAGCAAAAAAAATGACACAAAATGATATCATATGTCATTTATTTCTTTATTCTGATACCTAATATCATTTAACGTCATCTGATATTATTTGCTATCACATGATATCAGCTGAGGGCTGTTCCAAACCTAATGCCAGCAATGTAATATGATAATTGAAATTGAGTTTAATGTTCTAGAGTCAAAGAGTGGCAACAATATAAAGTTAATTGAAATAAAAAAACTCCAATTGCAAATATAAAAAGGTAAAATCAATAAATTTTTTTTAGTATTTTTTATTTACGAAGACTTTTTAATTTTACTTTTTTTTTATCAAAATTGTATTTTCGATTAAAATTTGATGCGAATTCCCAGAAAATTGTTTAAAATTAATAGGAAAAAATGTGAATATTTAAATTGATTCTTGGACTTTTTTTATAAAAATATGTAATGACAATGATAGATAAATTTTAAAAAGCTTAAAGCAATCATTCTGAACCAAAGTTAGAAAAAGGCTCTTAATAGAAAGTCACATAATTTGACTTTGACTTGACAACTTTAAAAACGAATTGAAGTCAAATTGATATAAAAAATTAAATTAAAAAAAGACAAGTCAGAAAATTTTATTTTTAGTGTAAGGTTCGCGCAGGTCAAAGAACTATCTGAATTTGACTTTTTCGACCACAAATTCTTATTCTGCATATATGGAAACCAAAGAAAGCCAATTTTTAGGGGGCTAAAACAGATAATTTTTTTAGCTACCTCCTCCAAAAGATTAGCACCAAAATTATTAGCTGTATCCTTTTAGGTTTAAAAATCTCATAATTTAGTATGCATATTTAATAATTATTATTCAGATTCCTAAAGCTCTTTTTCTAAGCTACAAAATGGTATATTCATTTGTTATAAAAAAAAATTAACCATTAAAATTGACCGGAAACGAAAGAATTTTTGGAGTTTTTCACTATTTTTGTATCTCGTCCTTGGTTTACCCCCTAACCCCAATTTTTTTCCAGAATCTGAAACTAGACAGAATTTTGAACAAATTTTTGAGCTCACTTTGTTTTATTTTTGACTTTTTAGCCCATAAATTTTGACCAAAAAGTTCCCATTTTTATAAAAAAAAATTGAAATTTTTAATTTTTCACTAATTTATCAAGAAAAAAAAGATTTAGAAGTCATTATTTCTCTACAAAATAGATATATAAGAAATGAATTTTTTAATTTAAATTGAAGTTTTTTGTTTGATATTTAATAATTTAATTTAACAAGCCCAAAAAACCCGATCGACTATCGAAATGTATATCAAATTTCGGAGACAATTTAATAATATATCAATATCGAAGAAATTGTTCACTCAAGAACCTTTAAAGTAACTCACCAATTTTACTTGAAGTATTCAATAGTAGAGAATTTAAATTTATGATTGAAGCTTTACAAGCTCTAGAGACTCTACCTAGTTTTAGGCTTTATTTAAAAAAAGGTGATAATATATCATTGAGGATCACTCTATCTTCATTTAGACAAGCAAATGAAGAAAAATCCGACCTTAAAATTTAGATTTTAATAATTTCCAGCCACTTTTAGGAATCATGCGAATTTTTAAAAATAATAATTTATCATTTTGAATTAACTCGGGATTTTTAGAATAATATGAGCCTTTGTTCAAGCTATCTTGTCTGGACATTATTTATATGTTTTTTTTGTTTAAAAATAAACAATTATTAAGTCAATATAAAATAAAATGAAGACTTGAATTTGAAAAAAGGTTTATCATAACAAGTTGTTAAATTGATGTAAAAAATTTACCATTTAATTGTTTAAAGAATTTTTTTTATTTTTTTATCGCCCATCACTCGATCAATTTTTTTTTATGTTAATAACAAATAACTAATTAAGTAGTTTATATTTATGAAAGAAAATTTCTGAAGCTTTTTAATTGTTTATTTGTTCATGTAATGAAAAATCGGCCTCATACATAATTTAAATATAAAAAAAATAAAAATGAAAAAAAATTCAAGTTTTAAATTTCCAAAAAATTACTTTATAAGCAAATTTTGGACTCCCCGGTAGTGTTGTCAACTTATAACATAATTTTTTATAAATTATTGCCCAACCGATTATGTTATCGGAGTGATAACATATTTTATTATCATTAGATTTTGTTATCAGTAATTTATATTATTTAATATTAAAAAAAAAGTGTTATTAATAAAATTTTTCTAGTACGAATCATCAATTTAATAAATTTAAATTGATAAAAAAAACATTTTAAGTGTTTAAGTTTTCTAGCCACAAGAATTCCTCTGTCACACATTTTTTTAAGAAAAATTTAGCTGCGGTATACCTATTGCCATGGTCACTGCTATTATATTGTCTATTTATTGAATGTTGTTCACCTTCTGGACTAGGAATTTGTTTCAATTATAACTATTATTTATGTGATTAAAAATATAATCTTATAACAGGAAAAAATTAGTTATCAAAATATTTTTTTTGTTATCAAATATACAAATTTGATATCACTCTGATTACCAAATCGATAGGTCAAAAGATGATAACATCTTATATTATCAGTTGATAACACTATCGGGGAGACCGGCAAATTTTTATGATTATATTCTTTGAGATCAGTTAATTTTTTGACTGAGAAAATGTGAGATCCCTATACCTGAGTGATTAAAAAACATTTAAAAGCTTTAAAGACAAAGACGAATCTATTATTAAAAAAATTTAAATAATCCACTATAAATACTATTTAATCTATTGTAATCTTATGCAATTTAATCAAAATTCGATAATCTTTAGTCAATTTTTTTTTATTTAAAAATTTTAGAAAATGTGATCAATCAATTTTCAGCGCGATCCAATTTTTTAAGTTAGCAAAGCAGAATTTTCTAAATTAAAAAAAGAAAAATTTTCTTGTTTTTAAATCTATTTTTAAGTTTTATTTGTATTTTTTAGGCCAATTACGGACATTTATTCGAAATAAAATAATTAAAAAAATCTCTTAAGTATCATGGAAATAGAAGATCTCATTGATACACTCAAAGAGGTAGGAAGTTTTTCCTTTAATTGAAAAACTCCAATTGTGTGATAATACATTTGTGGAAAAATAAAGGTAAAAATCAATAAATTTTTATTTTTAATCGTCAATCAGACATTAATCACTATTAAGAAAAGCTTTTAAATTATTAATTACTTTAAATTTAAAGTTTTCAATTTGAGTTTGTATTGCGAAGCAAATTTTGTGCAGATAATCGCAATTAAATTTTTTAATTGACAAATTCTGAAATATTTTTTTAAATAAGCCTTCACGAGAATGGTTCGTGATAAATTAAAATAAAATTAAATTGGGCTGAATTTTAACAGAATAATTTGAACACGCTGTGTATTTATCTACTTTAAAAAATGAAAATTTCTAAGTTTTTTAAAAGGCACGTTTAGAATTTTTTCGTGCGCCAAATGAATAAATGCATTAGAACTATTCCAGGCATTGTCTAAATCAGCAAACATTTAGATAAAATTTTATTGTCAGCAGAAGGAACATGCGATAGAATTCCTATTTCCTTTCCATTTCAAAATTTCAGCATCTTTCCCTTATCCGGAATTTTTATCACTCTTCGTTAGCAATTTTAACTGTGAAAATTTTAAACGTAAAAGGAAATTATAAATTATCTTTTTATAAAATCATTATTTTAGATTTCAGGTTTTTTTCGAATATTTATTAATTTCAATATACAATTCTTAAATTAAATTTATTTTAATAAAAAAATTGCTTACTAGAAATCAAGTGCTGAATAATGTCAGTAATTGGTTTTGAAGATCGATTTTAAAATTTAGTTCGTTTGGCATTAAAAAAAAAATTGTCGATGGCACTAATGTTATGATAAATTCAAATTTTAAAATGTGTATAATGGCAACATTAAAATTAAGTGATTTTAATTAAATGTTTTCAGGCAATATTTTTATATTTTTGTCCGATTAATTACAAAAATTTACCTTTTTTAAAAATATCAACCCCTTAATATTTATGAAGCATGTGATGGTGATATCCAGGCATTTCTATAATTAATCAGGAGTGGTGATAAACCAATTTAAATAAATAAAAAAAAAATTAATTTTTATTATCCATCAAAGATGGTTCTAAAATTTAGATTTAATTTTGTTTTTTTTTATTACATCTGCCAGAATATTTATTTAAGTTAATTTTTAAAATTTAAGTTTTGAATCACTTTTTGAGACCTTATAAAGAATGAAAATAATATTTTCTGTTGGGGGAAATCAATAATGGTTTTTTTTTATGTTAACACTCATTTTTAGATCTTGAAAATTAACACTGGAGTAAAATGATACTGGAGTTGATTTGCTTTCTTGATTTAGTTCACATACTCACTCAATTCAAATAAAATTATTTTAATACTTTTCAATAAATTTCAAATAATAAACTAAACTCAAGTAGTAAAAAGACTAAAAATAACCAAAAAACTAATGCAAAATCTGTCAGCGAATATGAACAAAATATATAAAAAGAAAATCTATAAAAAAATTACTTAATCCGAAGTCGACTGGCTTTTATGAGGTAAGAAATGAGTACTTCAAATTCTAATCATTTTTCAATAACAAATTTAAGACTTTAATAGAATTTAAAAAATAAATAATAGTTAAGTAAACTTATTGAGCTATTAGAAAAGCAAATTTATGTGAATTTCTCTAAATAAATAAATAAAGATTTAAAAGTTTTAGGGTTCAGAAAAGCCTGTACCTTCTTTTCAGTCCTGATTTATATTATTGGAATTCACACTAAAATTTTTCAAAATCTTCGAGAGTTTTTTGTTCCATTACTTTAATGATCTATTTAATGATTGATTAAACATAAGAAAAATACCAAATTTATGATTTTGATGTCATAGACTCAAATTTGTCACTTTTAGAACTATTTCATTTCGATTTTGATAATGCCATTTTGAAAATAGATTTCAGATAGATAGAATTGGCTGTGAAATGTAAAACTAAAACAAAGTGTACCACGGGGATCTGTTTTAGGTCCGCTGTTTTTTCTGATTTTTGTCACTCATTCCAATAAAGAATTTTTGAAAAAGTAATAACTCTTTTAAATTTCGTTTTTTAATAACTCTTCCTTAACTTAAAAGAAAAATTAAAGGAAAACGACTCAAGAAATTGAAATACTTTAAGGAACAGATTATTTAATTATTTGACTAAAATACCTTGTTGTTGAATATTTTCAAATAGCTATGTAATCAAAAAAAAACTTTATTTTATTAATTTTCATATATTAATTATTTTATAATGAATTTAAAAAAAAAGTGGAGTGTTTTTATTTACCTTGAAAGATAAAAAAGTCATAATTTACTAAAACATGGTGATGGTATGATTATTCGAAGTAAGAAAAAATCTCGAACCTTGATCTGAATTTTTACTAGGTAATTGTTTAAAAGGTAAAACAAACTAAAAAAACTTGGACTCTTGCCGCTTATGATAACAAAAATTATGTTTCATTAAAATTATTGAAAAAATTTTTTTTTGTATAAAAAAATAATAAAAATTTATCATTTTTCTTTATCAACTTTTAAGCCCGAAATCGAATATCTAGTTAAGTTAAATATTCACCGGTATTTTCAGCGTCAATTTTTATTCTATTTCATTTAGATTTTAATTAAAATGTCAAATTAAAATATAATAAATATAAATTATTTAATATAAATTTTACAAAGACATTAAAATTAGATAACATGAAAGTTTATTTAATATTTACTACAAAAATTGATTTAAAATTTGATTATCAAAGTTATTATATTTTTAATTTATTTTGTTTTGTAAACAAAAAGTGCTATGCCATCAAATTTGATTGTTTTATGTAATGATAAGTTTATATTATCTGGCTTTGACAAAAAAATCGTGATAAGGACTTTGTTAATAAAAAATATTATCAAATTTTAACCTTATCAGGCATGCATCAAGCATGGCTCTAAAAATTTCTCTGCATGTTGTACATTCTCTCTAAGTATTCAATTTTTTTATTTTCGTAAATCTCTCCGTTTTTCGAGTGGCAGTAAGTCTGTAAAGTTTTGACTATGTAAACCATTTTAGATTCTTTCAACTTGTTTTGTTTTTAAAGCTAAAATAAAAAATCTATTTCTTTTAATAAAAATTGATCAATTAAATTAGATTTAAAGACCTTGATTTTATTTCATTAAATAAAAATTTTCTTATTTATTCATAATTATTTGAAATAATTGTCAGGGTTAGAAATAATTAAATAATATGAAATAATGATGAATAGTGTTAACATTCTTAAGCAGTGTGTAACAAGGCTTTATTTGCTTTTGATTTTTACGTTTGTAGATCAATACAGAATAAGTTTTGAGTAAAAATGTATTGTTATTATTTTTTTTAAATTTATTTTTGTTATACATTTTAAAGATAACTTAAAAAAAATATTACAGAAATAAAAATAACAATTATAAAGGCAGAATAATCAACATAGGTAATACACTGTAAAAGAATGTCAAACAATTTTTTTTACTCATTTAACATCTCCCTTTTAAATGAATAAAAAAAATATGTCTGATAAACTATCAAAAGAGTCTTTAAAATAGGCGAAATTTATTTAGTCAAGGAAATGAGACTTTAATCGAGTTAAAAGCACTTTTTATTCAAAATTTCTTCTAAAAAAAGTCTGATATAAATAAAATAATAAACAATCAAAAAAATAAAAAACAATTGGAATTTAAGCAATTTTAAAAACCCAAATGATCTTTATTTAAATATATAAATCAAAATTAGTATCTTGACTTTTAGAAAGTTTAGTTATTAGTCTGGTGATCTGTATTTACCTAGTTACGAGACACATAGCAAGCCTAAAATAATATCAACTGATCACTCAAGTAGAAAAAAGAAGAATGACATGAAAAAAATTCCTTAATCTAGTTAAAGTGTTTGTTGAGTTTTTGTTGGCAAACCACAACTGGATTTTCAGTTTCAGCAAAATATTTTCAAAATCATATGGTTTACCAAAAGGAACTTTAAATTCATAAATGGTGGTGATTTCTTCATGACACAAAACCTCGCATTATACCTTTTGTCTTTTATAACAAAAAGGTTTTATTATTTTCTGGAAAATTAAATAAAATTATTATTTTTATAGTGTTGACATGATTATTGGAATTGGTCATATTTTCCCCTTTTTTTATTTAAATTCAAAAAATTAATTTTAGTATTATTAATAAAATTTACTAGAAATTCTTTATTTTTTTTTGGTGAATTATTGTAAAATAATTAAAAAAAATTAAGAAAAAAAAATCTAAATTTAATTGATAAAAATCTTAAAGATTCATTATAGGTTTTTAAACAAAAAATCTCTAGCACTTTTATAATATGTTCCACCCTAAATGTTTTGCTTTGATTTATTTTTTTTTGAACTTTTTTATATTTGCACTTTTGTTCAATTGTAGAAACTTAAAATGAATCGTTAAGGTAATTTTTCTTTAAAATTTAGATCCATAAATAATTTTAAAACAAGATTTTTAAACTTTTATTTGTAAATAATTACATTTTGTAATATTTTTACGAGAGAATATATATAATAAATATATAAATCAATTTTTGACAATCAAAGAAAAAAAATAAAAAACCCATAAATTTACCAAAAAAACATTTAAATCAAAAATTCAAATCAGAATCAGACACACAGACAAAAAATTTTAGTTGAGAATATTTTATCATTTTAAGTTCGGTATTTTCTTAAGCATTTTCGTTCAACCACCGAAACCAATTTTAATCATTGATCTAAAAAATAAAGACAGATTAAAAATAAAATCTTTTAATCTAATTGTCAGGATTTCAGATTCTAGTTCAAAAATATTGACGATAAATTTAAGATTTTTTAATTAGAAAACTTCTCCATTCTAGATTAAATTTAACAGTTCATTTAATTTTTTGTGAGTGTAAAATTAATCGAATTCGAATTGAAAAAAATTCAAAACAATTAAAATTCTATGAATTTCTTAAGAACCCAAATGGCTTGAAATGGAATTTAGTCTTTCCTTTCAGTCCGATGTGGGAAAAAAGAAACAATTGATTCAAAAAATTAGAAAAAGTTAAAATTTTCCATGTGTTTCACTCTAAAATAATTTAATTTTGGTTTTATTTTTAAAATTAAAATAAAATAAATAACATTTGTCATGAAGCCTGTTTTCTTGATTTTTTTTTTACGAGATTAAATAAAAATTTGATTCTCTTTAAAACCTAGATGGAGCTCAACTAAAATTCAGATAGTCGAATACAAATAATTCATTATGTATAAATGGTTGATCAATTTTATGCTTAAAAAAAATAAAATATTTTCTATTCTAAGGTTTTGTTTTTTTTTCGACTTTTTGAAATAAGCTTAAGATTTTAGCATTAACAACGAGTAATTCTTAACTTAAAATGGCTCCTCTCAGTCGATTGTAAACTTTGATACTTAGTTGAAAGAAAAAATTAAACCATTTATTTTTAATTATAATGGATGATAAACTTAAAGTTAAGTTGTTATCTCGTGTGCTAGTGAAAAATCAAGACGATGAAAATGGAAGAAATTTTTTCGAAAGCAACAATTTTTAAATTTAATATTTAAATAAATTTAATAATAATAATAATAGTGATAAGCTACATCAGAATACCTGCTGAGCGAGACTAGCTTTAGTCTCGCTATGGTAGCTGTTCTTAACGTAAGAATAAAAATAAATTCAAATTCGTTTCAATTTCATTTTTTTCTTTATTTCATTTTATTTTCTTTTTTCCCTTCTCATCTCTTCTTCTTTTTCTTTTCGTTTCTTCACTTTAGAATATCTGTAAAGTCTCAACTTGGAAGTGACTTTAGGGTGGGAACAACTACTAAGTAACAATGTAAAATAAAGTTAATAGTTTATTCGAATCCCCCCACAAATTATAACAATAATGTAGTGGTTTAAATAGTAGCTAAAGCATGCGTTCCAGCTGCAGACCTCACAATAAACAGTTCTAAAAAATAAGTAGAGACGTGTCAAGACTTCGGTCTTAACATACCTCCCCCCCCTTAACAAATAAGAGGCCCCAGCCTATAAAGCAACGATTGAACTACTATTTAGCCATGAAATAAAAAAAAAACTTAACAATAAAGAAACATTTCAAAGGTTCTTCTGGATATTTATATCCTCCTTTACTTTAAGGCTCTTCGGAGTATACTTTCTTTAAACTTTTTTTTTTTTTATAGCTGGCGTTTTCACGAGTGTATACCGGTATGATCTATTCACCAGATGGGTCGCGTGAGTCTAATCTTAAGGATCCTACTAAAATATATAATAGAATCCTCCCACTGGGCACCAAATGTAAAGTCTAAACTTAGAAGTGACTTTAAGGGGGGAACAACTACTAAGTAAAACAATGTAAAATAAAGTTAATAGTTTATTCGAATCCCCCCACAAATTATAACAATAATGTAGTGGTTTAAATAGTAGCTAAAGCATGCGTTCCAGCTGCAGACCTCACAATATACAGTTCTAAATAATAAGTAGAGACGTGTCAAGACTTCGGTCTTAGACATATCCACAGATATATATATATTACGATTTGGAAAAATTTGAACCAGATTTTTAATTTTTGGTTTCGAAAACAGAATTCAATATTAAATTTTCAAAATTTATCTACTCCTTTAATTCTCGAAAATTTATTTACTTCTTTTTTCAAATTATTTTTAATTACATATAAAAGTATGATATAAAATAAAAATAAAGAGATTTTTTAAATTAAAGGGTTTTGATCAAAGGAATTTAATTAAAAATTTGCTATAGATTAACGCTTTACGAATTCAATCAATTTTAAAAATTATTGATATATTTTTTCAACTTTATTTAAAAGTTAAATGTGATATTTTAATTTATTTAAAAAAAAATGACACAACGCTGCTTGAAGCTTAAATGGCTTTCTTTCAGCATACAAATTTTGGAGTTATTTTTTTTTAAAAATTTGAAAAAAAAAAATTAATAAAATTTTTTAAAAATAACAAAGTTCACTTATTGATTGGCATTAATGAAAATTTAAAATTTGAACCATTTGACTTGAAAAGAATAATTTAAGAAAAAATCCATTTTATCTGAAAGTTAATTAATTCAATCATTTTTTAAATAAACATTATTTTAAATTTAAACCTGTTTTTTTTGTTACATTAATCGTAAAGTAATTTGTGAATGAATTAATTTTATTTGGATTAATAATTTATCAAAAAATAATAAAAAAAATTGTTTAGTATAAAAAATTTTTATTTTTTTATTTGAATTCACCGAACCAAAATTTAAAATTTTTAATCAAATTGTTGCTTATTTTGATTCAAATATTTATAAAATGTTAAGTCTCGTTAATAATCATGTGTGGTGTTTAGGCGTTTAATTACCTCTTAAGGTTGAAAAATATTTTTGAAAGCAAATTGCATAAATTAATTCTTATAAGATAATTCTGTCTTTAATTTTTGTGGCCGACTTGAAATTTAATTTTGAATTATTTTCCATACAATTAATTATTAAAAATTTCTTTAAAAATTCTCTTCATTTGCTTTTCATTCTAAATAACTTTTTTCTCGAAAATTCTCTTTATATTTTCAAATAATGTCTCTTCATACATTTTCAATCAATAGGTTCTTATTGATATATCTTCTCTTCAAATTGTTAAATAATTAATTAAAAAAAAAATTATTGTCATGTAACCCTTCTTGAACAAATGAATCAACTAAATTTTGTCTTCTTATTTTTCAAAAACTTCTTAAAATGTGACTGTGAAAACAAGGCTTTTTCGAACTGTCCAGAGACATTCATCAAACATTTTTTTTTTTAAATTAAAAATTAAATTTTTTTTTATTTTTTCTTTAATTTTTAGATATATTAATAGATAAAAATGATAAGTGACATGGACGAAATGGACAATGCCAATTTAACAGAAGATAATTTCGACTATGAAGAGATCGACTATTCGAACATAAATATCATCAGTAGTCTCTTGATTACAATTATTTGCATTGGCACATTTGGCAACGTTTTGAACATAATTATTTTCAGCAAGACAAACATGCGTCAGGCATCAACATTTAGATTTTTATTGTACCTTTCTATATCAGACCTTCTTGTTTTGCTATTTTGTTCCACAGACGCCTTGGCTCGTTTCGGTTTTCAAATCGAAATCCGTTCCACTCATATCATCCTGTGCAAAATTCACACATTTTTGACTTATTTTTTGACTCATTCAAGCAGCATTATATTGATGGTAATCAGCATTGACCGGGCTCTAGTAGTTACCAATAAATCTTTCAGTGACATTCTGTTCGGAAGTAAGAGAAAGTCCTTTTCCAAGAAGGCCAGATTGAAAAGTACTGGTCAACAAACTAAGACCAGCACAATCCGCTTTTTCTTGCCTGATTTTAGGTGGTTTTTTTACAAGCTTCACCGAGTTGACTTAACAATTGGTTGTGTTTTCACAGCTCTGTTTTTGCTAAATAGCCACTTCTTATTCATAAACCTAAATTTGATAGTGGAGAATAATTCCACATCTAGTGGCCAGTTTTACATTTGCTTTCCGCTGCCAGATAGTGCCTATTTCAACTTCCTGAACAATATTTGGATATTCATTGACATCGGGGTCTTTTCAATGGTTCCATTCATTGTCATGAGCATCTGCTCGGTCATTATACTCACTCGAATTAGGAGCAAAAGCAAAAAATACTTCGAAAGACTTGTGAACAAAAACAACGAGCAGCAAAAGACAAATATATCCAAGCGTCTGAGGCGCAATAGGCAGCTTTTGTACATGCTGCTGTTGACAAATTTGTACTTTTTGCTCAGCATGCTTCCTTATTGTGTCATGTTTATCTTGTTCAAAGGAAAACAAAGCGAGTCAAGTATTGAGCAACCATTGGTACACACTTTGCTTTACACCAATAATGCTATTAATTTTATATTTTATGGATTTTCTTCACAAAAGTACAGAAAAGAGTTGTATTCGTTGTTTTCCAAACGATTTAAAGACAACGAACATGTTTTTTTGACTCGAATATGATCAAAATTTTTGTTTGTTATTGCTTTTTAATCATGTAAATATTAAGTAAATACATTTTTTTTTGACGGTGATTTAAATAATTTTAAATAAAGATTGAATTTGATTTTTTTTTAATTTTTTCACTTTTTTGGATGTATCCAAATAAGGAATAAGGAATTTTAATAATTTATTGCGGAAGTTTGCCAAAAATTTTTTTTTAGAGAACTGCGAACAAGACCAAAAAAGGCAGAATTTCCGCTTTTCCAAAATTCAGCTCAAGCTAAACCTTAATTTTAAAATTGAAAATTAAAAGTAAAATTTACCAATCTACATACGTATTTGTCAAATTAAGTATTTAATTATTTCTTAAGACACTCTAAGCCTTACTTACCACTAGTCTACTTTTTACCATTACTTGATTGACAATAATTTGAAAATTCTGCAAAGCCAAAATTTGATTTTAGCCGTCTGATTTAAGTAGATCACTGTCAAAAGTCTTAATGAGAACTAATTAAAGACCACCCTCCATAATCTTGCACTCGTTAAACCGGCATCCTAGAACTCCAAACAGATTTTGATTTTTTCATTTCAATTGTAATATCTAGCAATTTAAAAAAATTCACTTTTCAGCCATTTAATGCCGGATTAAACATAACAATCTGACAAAATCCTGTTTCAACTAAAGTGCCGGATAAAAGAGTAAAGACTTTATTATATTATTGTATTAAATAGAACTTTGATGCAAATTTTTTTTTTGATATAGAAATAATAACCTAAAATAAATAATACTGCATGTAATTTTACGTAAAAATTGGTAAATTATTGATTAATTTTTTGAAACAATAATAATTTTGTGGCCCTATGGGGTTTAAAAAATTTTTACGTAAAAATTGGGAAATTTACGTAACTTTTCGAAAATTTTTATAAATCAACGCAGTCTTACAAAAGTAATTTCAACAAAAACACGGTAAAATTGCACTTTTTTACGTCAGAACCAGATATCATATCATTACTGTAAAAGAGAATTTTTTTGAAAATATTGAAATTTTTAAAAATTCTTACTTTTTGCTTCTTCATTGAACTAAAAATTTTTTTAAATAAATTTTTTTTTAATTTTATAAGTTTTATACTGACAAAATTCTGATTCTTTAATTCAAATTTGGCAGTTATCCAGACACAAACCTTTGGCAATTCATAAGTACAAAAGAAAATGAAACATAAAATTATTTTTTTCATTAAAAATTAAAAAAAAAAACTAAAATAACTTTTTTACACTAGCCATATGATGATGAATTGCTAAAACTCTTTTAAAAATTTATTATTAGAATCCTTATACAATTCTGAGTAATTTGGTGAAAATTTAAAGTGCTTAGCTTGAAAAATGACCAAGATATGCCATTTCAAAGCATTTAATTCTTTGAAACTTTAATGCGCCATATTTCCTGAACTAACTGTCACACAAATAAAATTAAATATTCCGAATCACCGCATTGAGATCTACAAGAAAATACCCTAAAGGTTCATTTTTGGGATTTATATCCAAATTTCTCCACATTCATTAAATAAACTTTTATAAAAATTGGTATTTCTTTTTTGTATTTTTTCTCATACGGAATTATCAATTTTACTTTCTTTATTCTTTTAATGTTTTACCTTGTTGTATTCGAAGAACAGAATATTTATTTCTAGAACAAATTCTTCTTTCTAGGTCTCAGAAATTGTTCTTAAAAAATCTTTCATGAATTTTCTTGAAACGATGGATCTAATATCATATTAAAAAGTTAAATTTTTTTAAATTTTATACGCATTATCACACTGAGGTATCAGAAAGAAATTTTTTTAAAATTTTTTATTTCTTAAATTTTTTTCATCATACTCAAAATAAATAAATTAATTTTATTTTATTTGATTCAATTTGGTTTAAATAAAGTATATAATTATTGGCCTCTTGCAACTTAATTGACATTGTATTCACTGATTTTCCAAAGCTTTTAAAAAATTTATACTTTGACGAAAAAAGCTGAGAAAATAAAAGAAAAGATTGGTTCTAGATAAGCTTGACTTCGAACCATTTGTCACCAACCCATTATAGTGATAGACAACAAAACATCTTTGAATAAGATCAAACTGTCAAATAAATTAAATATTTTTAAATCAAAATTAATAAATGAAAAATGAAAATCTTATCTTACTATTAGATCGATTTGATCTCTTAAAAAGATAATATGCTTGATTTAAGATAAAATTTTTTAATTGAGGCTGACATTAAACTTGACATTGTCCATCAGATTACATTTTTCAGTAAAAATTTCATTTAAATATCGAAAATAAATCATAAATACTTTTTGGCAAATAAAATAAAAAAAAATTATCAATTTTATTTAAATTTTAAAGTTGATTTAAAATTAAATTTTAGCTAGAATTAAAAAAACAAATAAAGAATTAATTTAACGAATAAATTAACTTTCATATACATGAATTAAAATAAATGATCAACAATTAATTTCATTAATAATTTAGATGGACAAGAAGAAAATCTTAATGCTCATTTTGCCCGAAATGGGCCACATCAACCCAATGCTTGGCATTGCCAGGGATCTGGTCGACAGCAATTATGAAGTAATATTCTACGGTCTAAGTCATCATAAAGAACTAATCGAAAAATCAGGCGCCCAATTCAGACAGTACTTGTACGAAAACTATAGTTGCCAAGCTAATTCCTTACAAAAAGACCCAACAAATAATGTTCTCGGCATTTTGATGAGTTTAATCGATTTGTCCTACAAAGAAGTGCCACAGTTAGCAAAAGAAGTCTTCAATTTACAACCAGATCTAATAATATTTGATAATGTTTCATTGCCAGCAAAATACTTGATTAAATACCTTCAAAAAACTGCCACTAAAATTCCAAAATACATCCAGTTTTTCACCCTTTTTCCAAGCATCAAAAATGTTTATCCTTCGCCAGAACTGCTCAAGCAGATATGTCTAATACCAAGCGGTTTTGTATTCAATCTTCAGAAACACTGGCTAAATTTCAAACAACTTCTGCTTACCAGCTATCTTGGCATAGAATACTCGGACCCACTAGATCTGTCAACTTTTGCATCAGATCTGAACATTGTTACCATTACTCCTGGGCTGCATCCATTTGAGTCGGCATTAGATCCTTCTTTTAAATTTGTGGGCTGTTGTGTGTCAGAAAAAGTGAGAGAATTGAAGATTGAACCAAAACTAAAAGAACAACTGGACTTGTTCGATTCAATGAACCCAAGAGAAAATATCCAAAATGGTACTGATCTCAAATTAGTCTATGTTTCTCTGGGAACAGTTTTTTATAACAATTTATTTGTATTTGATGCAATAATCGAAGCTTTTAGGACAATTGAAAATAAAAAGTTGAGAGTAGTGATGTCTGTCGGAAAGGAAAATATGAAGTTATATGAAAAAAATGGCTTTATAGTTCCTGAAAATGTTGTTTTAGTTGATTTTGCGCCACAAATCGATCTTTTGAAGAGGGCGCATTTGTTTATTACTCATTGTGGAATGAATAGCACAAGTGAAGCGATTCATTATGGTGTACCAATAATTGGCATACCAATTAAGGCGGATCAGCCAAGAGTTGCTTACAGAATTTGCGATGAATTAAAGTTGGGAATTCGATTTGATCCATTAAAATTGAATAGAAAAAATCTGAGTGATGGTATTGTTAGAGTATTGAATGACAATTCTTATTTGTGCAGAATGTTAGAATATTCAAAAAAGTCTCATGAATATGATGGGATCAAAAATAGCGTTAGTATGATAATCGATTTTTTTAAATAGTAAAAAATATTAATTATTTATGAAAAATTAAATTTTTTTATTTAAATATTTTTTATTTCAATTTTTTTAATTTAACAAGAATAAAATTTCCAAAAAAATAAAATAGTTCAAGTTTTTAAAAGATTTATATGTTATTTTTAAAAAACTTTGTTTTAATTAAGGTTTCTTGTCAATTTTTCAACCATTTTACATTTTGAAGCTACTGTTCTTAACCCAACCATATAACATCATTTAGTTTTTGTCTAATTTGGTAAATCTCTTTAAGATTTAATTATACTTTTCTACTTATTATTTTTTAATGATTAAATGGGAAAAATTAATTTTTTTGGTATTAATACCCAAATGCATATTTAAAGAAATATTATGATAACAATTAGAATTAAAGTAATATCAAGGTGTCCCAAATCATAAACCCTAGTTTCCCAGGAGTAATAGAATTTCATTAAAAACTCAAATTTTAGTTTTTTAAGGGTGAAAGATTTAATTTTGAACACAAAAATATTTGCTGGAATATATAAAAAATGTGATCCTGAGGCTGACTCTCTAAAAAATTGATAAGGCCTGAAATTCTGCGTCTTTTTAAAACAACTGAAATATTAAATTTGTAAGATAAATATTTTAGGCTTTAGATCATATTTCAGAAAAATTTACCATTGCCTTTATTCTATCTACATCAGGTTTTTTTTAAAAAGAAAAAAAAATATTTTTAATAATTTTTTGAAATCATTTGAATTAATTCATCAAGTTATTTTAATATTGGATACCAGTTTAATGGTTATTTACGCTTATGACTTCACTGTCGATGGGCAATGGTGAAAACTCGACTTTCTGCTGAAGTTTTTTTTCGACGGAATCTTCAGTTTCAAGATTAATCAGCAGGCTAGTGCCCCTGTCCATAAAAGACCGATTTACATTTCATTTATTCAAAATAAAATTTAAATTTAATACATTTTCTATAAAAAGAATAAAATTTAAATTTAGTTTAATTGTGTAGAAATTTAAATTATTCAGAACCGAAAATATTTAATTTAGTCGTTGAACCAAATTTGCAAGTATGGACCCATGCTTGGCAGTGGCAATGTAAAAATTCAAATACAGTCATTCCTAAAGTGACTGACAACATTAATTCAACCTATTTAATACCAAGTCAATTTTCAGATAAAAAAGAGTTAAATAAAGACCCTTTAAAAGATTATAAAAGTGCATTTGATGCCACTGGGATATCTGGTTATAAAACTTGGTTAACTGCTGTATCAAGAGTTTGGACAGATAAAATAAAAAATTTAGATTGGCACAATAGTAGCTGTACTTGCCCTTTTTGGAAAAAAATTATTTATGTAAGCATGTTATAGCTTTGGCATGTAGATATCACACTTTAGAATGGCATCCAAATGCAAAGGATGTCCCGTTAGGCGCAAATAGAAAAAAGGGAAGACCAACTAAAAGCAAAAAAGCTCTTGAAAGACAGCCAATAGAAACGGTACTTGATTTTAGCGACGATAACGATGATGAAGAGGACTCGTTAGAAATTCAGATAGATGATAACGAAATAGAAACAGTTAGTTTACAAGAAAATAAAGCTCAAAATGAACTTTTCGAATTGCAAGAATCAATCGAGTTAGAAAATCAAGAAAATGTTGAACAAATTCCAAAAAAAAGGGAAAACCTTGTTTAAAAAACAAACCAAAAGAACAACTGGTTCCCAGGATATCAAACAAACGCTCAAAAAAAAATTAAGTTTTTATTAATGTTGTTGTTAATTGACAATTTACAATTTTTTGTAAATTTGACATTTTTTGACTCATTTTTCATTTTATATCACAAAAGTATTTTTTTATAGCAGAAAAATAATAAACTTTATTTCAATTTTATAGCAGATTTTTTTTATAGCAGAAAAAAAAAATATATAGCAGATTTTGTTTTTTTATATTACAAAAGTGTTTTTTTATAGCAGAAAAATAATAAAAATTTATTTCAATTTTATAGCAGAAAATGAAAATTAAATAGCATAAAAAAATATAAGCGATAAAAAAATAAGACCTAAATTTTTTTTCTAAATAAAATCATGGCATCTTTCTTTCAAATTAAAAAAATTAAATCTTTTTATGATTATTATGTACCTCTACAAAGCATACTTTCCAGATCAATTTTTTGTAGTTTACCAGAAAAAATTATTAGGCTAATTTCTTAACAAGGGTTTATAATTTGGGGCACCTTTCTATAAAGATTATAAATAAAAAAAAGATTTTTGAAATTTAAATATTAATTTATTGAATTAAGCCTCATAGGTAAATAATAAAATAAATGTAAAGAATTTTAATTAAAATTTTTAAAACTATGTGCAATGACCAAAAATTATCATTTATCATGATAACAAAATAGTTTAGAGACAGAGCTGTTTTTGTCTATTCACTCAATATTTTCATTCATATCGGCAATGGATAAGAAAATTTCTTCGAGCGTAGTTTCAGATATGGAATACGACTCAATTTTATATTTTATCTTGTTTGTTTCCACTAAATTAAACAAGTCGGAAATAGACGTTTTGGTCTTTTCTGTTACTTTTATATGAACAAGAATACTTTCAGCTTTTTTTTCTTTTTAAAATTAAAATTTTATTTCTAAATTAAAAAAGTATTCAATTAAACCTTTAATGCTTGAATGAGAAATTTTTCTGAGCAAAAATTTTTCCAAAACTTCTACATCGTTGGATGGCTCATTTTGTCGCTCACATTTTACCATTAAACAAAATCCTTTGCCGTATATTTTGCTTAGACTCTCAAAAGTGCCGCAAAACTCAAGACTCATATCCTTTAAAATCGATAATGTCGAGCATAGCTTTTCACATTCTTCCAGACTTTATACAAAATTTAATTTGAAAATTGAAAAAAATTAAAAAATTTTTTTATTCACCTATGACTTGAAATAATTGAAGTTATTCCATAATTTTGTGATTTTTTGATCAAATTCCAAAAATAAACTCTCGCAGATGGGTCCATACCAGTCGTGGGCTATTAATGTCAAAATTTAATATTTTTTTTAAATAAAAATTTATTTAATTACTTCATCCAAAACAATTAATTTTGGATTTCCCAAAAACGCGATAGCTGTGCTAAGTTTTCTCTTGTTTCCTTCGCTTAAATCTTTGATAACATCATTTCGATAAAGATCAAGTTTAAATATTTTAACTAGATCATTAGATATAAAATTATTGCACTTAGAATCGATACCCTTCAATTCTGCAAACATTTCAAAGCATTCGTAGACCTTGAGAAACTCGGGCAAGTAGGAAAATTGAGGACAATAGCCAAGATCACTTGGTAATTTTAGTATATTTTTGTTCAAATCAACTCCATTGATAGCTATTGCACCACTAGTTGGTCTTAATTCTCCAATGATTGTCTTCAAAAGCGTTGTTTTTCCTGATCCATTGATTCCCAGTATTCTAATTGCAAAATAGATATGAAATATTATTTAAATATTATTTAAAATAGATATGAAATATTATTTAAAAAAATTAAATAAATAATAATAATTAAAAATTTGTAGAACATTTTGAAAAGTCTTTTATGGATAATTTTGCTTTTTTATAAACTCAAATATTTTATATTTATTATTAAGTGATAAAGAATTTTAAATTTGATTTTGATCAATCTGTTGTACTCAAAGATGCATAAAGAGGGCAAAAATAAAGAAAGCTAAATGGCAATTTAGCATCTGCACATATAAAAATTATTTGAAAATATTTGAAAATTTTAATAAAAGTAAAAATTATATGAAAAATTTTTCAATTATATTGTAGAAGTTCGCAGTTAGGACTAAACTAATCCAAACCGGTTTTAGCTTTTAAAATATTGGTTTCGAATAGAAGACTAGTACGTAAAGAACATAAATTAGAATTAAAAAACAAAATTTTGTACTTTAAAAGATATATTTAACTGATAAATTGAACTTATTAAATGAATGATTTTTTAATAAAACATAAATGTTTTTTGTTTAATAGTTTATTTTTTAGTGAAAAAAACTAGTAAGCCAATATTATCATTATTGTATTGAAACTCGAAATCTCAAATCTATTCGTATTTTAACTTATTTAATTTTGTTTAAAAAAAAGTTGAAAAAAAAAGAAATATAAAAAAACCTTAATAAAAAACCAATAAAAGGAAAAAGATTATTAATCAAAATAATTAAAGGTCTTGCTTCGGAACAACTTTGGAAGTACATCTCTTAGTGTAGTAAACTTAATTTAAAAAAATAGCGAACTAGAGAGTTGAAGAAATATTCTAATATTTAATATTTAAATTTTTTGAAATAAAAAATTTTAGATTAAATTCAACTTTGATTTGAAATAAAAGAGATCTAAAAACTGATCATAAAAAGAAAGGTTCTTTAACATTCTGATACATTTAATTTTAACCTCGACTTTATTGATTATTATTCTCTTCCATTGGTTTTCAGACTGGTGAACGATTAAACTGCCGACTCCCAATCAATAGATAGATCCGGTTTCCGACTACATTGTGTCATATTTTTTTATAATTTCTTATTTTATCCTGAACCGTTAAATATTTAAACATTTTTAACCTGTAACTCGGTATTTAAATATATCTATTTTTTTTTTTTTATTTAACTTTATTTTGATTTTATATTTTTATTCTGAAGTAGCTACAGTTTTCTGATTTTGGACTTAAATAAATAAAAAAGTAATAAATAACGTAAAATTGCGTAAAATTGCGTAAATGTACGTAAATTTACGTAAAAACCAGTTGACGTGTCACCACTGTATATAACTTTGAAAACAATAAAATAATATAAAACGAAAAAAAATTTTCTTATTTTTTTCAGAGAGAGTATCACAAAAATTCAAAATTGAATTGTTTTAATCATCATGATTTTGTTCCGACAAAAAATTATTAAAAATTTTACAACTGACTCAATCTGCTATAATTGAAAAAATTCTTTTTTCAATTTTTGTGTTTGTTTGTTGTTAAAGTAGTTAAATAAAAAGGATGAAAAAAGCATAAGTTTTTTTATGGATAAACATCGTCGTAGAAAAAACACCAAATTTATTTTGATCAAGAAACCGCTTTAAATCTTTTTTAAATAAACTAAGTTTTATTATTTCATTATATTTTTCCCATTAAAGTATAAAAAGACATCTAATTATTTTGTATTTACTGATTAAACTGACAAAAACCAAAATGAGGTAAAAATGACCAGGTCACAATTATTGCTGAATTTTGATTTTTCATTACTTATTTTTTTATTTTAATAAAACAAAAATTATTCACGATCTTTGCTTTCAATCTAAAAACACCTCAGAAATTAGAAGAAAATCGCTAGAAAAAATAATTTGAAAAAAAAAGTCAAAATTGTGGATAAAAATTTAATATTTTTAAAACTTAAGTCAATTAATTTTTAAATTATAAACAAAATAAATAAAGTTACCCAAAACATTCGGATTCCTTGACGGTGATGCTAATATCTTTTAGTACAAAGCTCTTTTTGCGTCCATATTTTTTGCCAATATCCTTTAGAACCAAAGCGCCCACTTGATCAATTTGGGGGCTTTTTTTAAAAAAATTTAAACTCAACCGATCTTTTAACTCTAGTGCCACTATAACTAAATTTCCGATAAAAAACTGGAACAAAAACACCAAAATAATTGAGCCGATTCCGGGTTGCTCAAACGAAAGTCCACCTGCGTCCAAACTAAGACTAGTTGCCAGCAATCTATTCGAAAATTCCATACACTTGTTGTTATTTCTAATTTTTAGAAAATATAATCCTCGTTTTACACTCACATTTGGCAAAAAAAAGAACAGAAAGTCTTTAAATGTGGCCAAAAAGTTCAAAAGGCCTTCATTTCTATCCAAAGGGTCCGAGCTAATAAATAACTGTATGAACGAGCACAGCATGTCCACTACAACAGCGCTGCTCAGCATTATAAACAAAGAAATGAAAGCAAGAATCTCTGTTTTGAACAAAAATGACCAAACATAGCTCAGAGTGCAGCTTGGAAAAGATGAAAAAATGAGCAAAAAAAATACGTAAAATATATTTGACTGGGATGCCAAGACTGCGGACTCTACCAGCGCATCGTTTCTGACTGCATCCACTATCTTCATGCTGGACACCACACAAACGAAGATGACTACAAAAAAAGGTAGATCATACAAATAATTGCTGAGCCAGTAGGTGAACATATTTGTTCGGCTTAAGTGCTGAAGTTTTTTTGAGCCACTGGCAAATTCTCTTGAAATATTGATTGCATTTGCTGCTATTAAAAATGAAGATAATATGGAGATTACCAAGTTCAAAATTGATCCTGGCACTATGTCCAAGCATGCGAGAAACTCGAGCAAATCGCCACCTTGGTACAAAGAGTTGTTGGATCTTAACGGAGCGTTGGTTGTAGTGATTGATTTTGCCACATCTTTGGATAAAAATGTAAGAAGTAAATTGGTTGCCTCATTTAAAATTGTTGCACTGGAATGAAATGCCAAAGTGCTGTAGAATAAAGTGGCTTGGAATGTGTCCCAATTGGTTATGTTAAAGCTAATTGCCATGAATAAATCATTTATTAAATTGTTTGTGTTTTTTTTCTTTTCACTCTGGACAAAATGAGAAATATTTTCGGATTTTATCTCTAAGAGCTGAATGTTTGGTCTGTTTTGAGTGGTGTAGAATTTTTGTAGAAGACTTCGTAGTGGAATGTCTGAGTAAGAATTGTTCACAATGTGATACGGCATGCGAAAATTTCCGTAATTTTCAATGTTCAGCTTAATTCGGCCAGAATAGCGAAGTGTATTGTCATTCTTGTTGACCAAGTTGGTATTTGCGGGTATTAGAGCAGTAGATAATGTTTGTACTATTATAGGAAGAAGAAAAATTGTTAAAGTTAGTAGGTATCGACGAGTAGAAATGCGAAATCTTTTTTTCAATAGAGCTACTATCTGTTGCATTAGTAGTCTTCTACCTGAAATAATTGCCATTTCACTGCTGAAAACTAAAATTTAAAATAATTTTTAATTAGTTTATTTCATCAAGAAAACTGATTTTAAATGTACATCAAAAATTGTTGAATTTTTAAATGGTTAATATTTTTTAATTTTTCAAATTTTTTTAAGAACCAGAAAAAGATAAAAATTTAAAAACAAAGATATTTTTTTCTTTCTTTTTCAATCAATTTAATTTTCAACTCCATTCAATAAACTAAGCTCCAACTAAACCACTTTGTATCTAATTTTTTACTTTTTTTTAATTTTAATGTGAATCGGCATATAATTCTTTTCTTTTTAATTTTTTTATGTTTTTTTATCCAATTTATTATTGATTTATTTGTTTTCTTAAATTTATTAGAGAATCTATTTTATATCTTTTTTTTTTCATGAGGACTCAAACGAAGGTCTTGAAACATTCGGACGTGCCTGGGGTCATCGCCTAAATTATTTTTTAAATAAATAAATAATTCAATCAATTTTAATTTTTACAATTAAAATATTTAAAATTAATTTACACGTTTGATTTAAACACTCAAATTATTTAATCTCTAAGTTAATCAATTCAAATTACTTATTATTATTTATTAACTCAAGCCTCATAGGCAATAGAGTAAATTAACGAAAAGAAAAAAATTCAAAATAGAGTAAAAATAAAGATTTAAATGTAAGAATAGATTTCTAAAAAATCCAGTTATCTAATAAAAATTTTCAATTGGTATAAAAGTCCTTTTAATAAAATTTCTTAATAGTCCTAAAAAAAATTTTCACTATTTTTGGTCTTAATATGTAAATCTTAAATTGAATCAGGAAAAAAAAAGGCTAGAGTTATTATGCTAACATAGAAAAGATAAAACAAAGAACACAGATATTATTAATAAAATGAATAAATACTTTTTAATATAAATGTTAATCTTTATTTTTTAAATACCGTAAATATTTTTTTAAGCCGCAGTATAAGCTCAGGAACTGTGTTTTGTTGCCTCAAAAAATATTTAATTTTCAAGTCTTAAGATAGTTAAGATGAAAATCTATGAACACGAAAGCAACTAATATTTACAGTTATTAAAATAATCAAAATTATAACGAAATTTATTAAAATTTTGAAAAATAAAATTATTCAAAAATTTAAACAAAACCAGTTTTTTAGATTTGCTATTGTCAAAACAGAATTTATTTTTATCTAAATATGTTTGTAAAGATCATTCAAAGCCTTTTTTATTTAAGAACGAAGGCTAGCTAGCTTATAGTTAATTAATTTCCATGCAAAAAAATTAAATATTTAAATTTATAGTCTATTAGTTTAACACCAGTGTTACACAAACCAAATATCTAAGATTGATCTTGATCTTGAATCGATGAAGAAGCTAATGATGATAATTCTTCAGACATTTTATTAAAATTAAATCTAATTAAATAGTTTTTTGATGACATTAATTATTTTATTTATTCATTCAATTAACGCCTTAAAGGCGATGGTAAAAACAAAAAAAAAAGAAAAAAATTAATAAGATTGATAAAAATAAGACAAAAATAAGAAGCTTTATGGCTATTATAATTTTAATTTTGGATAAAAAAAATTAAAAAAGTTAATTCAATTTCTAGAAAAGTATTTAAATTCGGTTAATGGTTGTAAGCCGATAACAATATCTGTGAAGATAAGACCATGAAGAATTAAAAAGGCAAAAAATTATTATTTTAAATTCTGTTAAAATTAGCATCATTTTTTTTTAAGAATAAATATTTAATTTTATGAAATTTTAATTTCGTATTTTTATATTCATCAAGTAAAACTGGAAAAAAAATAGTAATTATAGTTAATGAATTATCAAACCATTATATAATTGTAGCTTATTTCCAAAATTAAGAAAACTCAGTAGCAAAATAATAAAGGACAGACTGCAATACTATGAAGTATTACTATTTAGTCAATTGTATCCTTCCAACTAAAATTTAAGAAAATTTTTTAGAAATTTTCAACAATTGTCAATTGAAATTTTAATCAATAAATTTAACTTTTAAAAAACAATTAAGAAATACTTTTTGTAATTTGGTGATTTTCAATTTCTGGTTTGCTTCTGTTCAAATTATTTATGCCTTCATCTTCCAATTTTCCCATTCTTCAAAAAAAATTTAATATTTAAAAAATTAAGTTTTATAAAATGAAAAAAATTAGTTTACCTGAGAAAGACTTCTTCTAAAGTTGGTGAGCTGATTGAATAACTTTCATAGCCAATATAGATATTGTTATCTTCTATGTTCTTAAGAAATTGATAAATTTCATGAGAAGAGCTGATGTTCACGTAAAGTGAAATTTCATTAGAGTAATTAGCTTCAATCAGGTAATTTTCATCGAATAACTCAATTATATTTCTAAGTACTATTTCATTGAAATTTTCGCTCTTTTTCACTATCAATTTGTATCCTTGACAAAAATTTGATTTTAAATATTTCGGATTTCCGTAACACTTAAGGCTGCCTTTGTTTAATATCCCAATTTTATCACTCAAATAATCCGCCTCTATATTTATTAATTAATAATTTAACTTTAGCTTATAAGTGTTACCCTGCAAGTAATGAGTTGATATAATGATAGTTTTGTTGAGCTTAAACTTTTGAATTATATTCCACAATTGTCTTCTATTTTTAGAGTCGATGCCAGAAGATGGTTCATCCAAAATTATTATCTGAAAAAAATTCATTACTTTTTAAAATTAATTATTTAAAAGTCGTTACTTTGGGTTCACCAATTAATGCCATCGCAATGCTCAAACGCTTTTTGGTGCCTCCCGACAAATTCTTAGCTCTTTTAGAAATGTAATCTTCTAAATTCAAAAAAGAAGCTATTTTATGAATCTCTATTTCGATTTCATTTTGAGAATAATCTTTGATCTTTTTATTTTTTAAATAAAAATTTTATTTTATTTTTTAAATGATTTTAATTTATATACTGTGGCAATGAGTTTAAGATGCTCATATACGGTTAAATCGTCAAATAGTATCGGAATCTGAGGACAAAAACCAATGAGTTTACGAACCTTGGCGAGACTATTTCGTAAATTTTGGTTGTAGATCAAAACATCACCCGAACTGGGAGAATATATTCCTTAATTAAAAATTAATATTTTTATTACTTTCAATTAAGATTAGTTACCACACAAAATGAATAATGTTGTTGTCTTTTTGAATTGTTATTTAAAAATTTTTTAAATGATAATTAGTAAATTATTACTGAGAAGAAAAAGATTCTGTTACAATAGAAAAAAATATAATTTAAATATAATTTAAATTTTAAATTAAATATTTTTTCCCTTAAATAATTTTTATACTTAATTGAATGGAAGTACTTTTTCCCAAACAGTAACTATTTTTTAATTGTTTTTTTAATAAAATAAATATAAAAAAGTTACTTTTCCAGCTCCATTATGACCTAGGAATTTTTTTTAACACTTTTTTAAATAAATTTTTTTTTAAAATTACCCAAAAGAGAAATTACTTCATTTTCATAAAAATCTAAATTCAAATTGTTGATCACTGATTTTTTTTTTGATCCGCGCTGAAATTTCTTCAAAAAATTAAAAATTTTAACTCATAAATATTTTAATTAAAATTTCTTTTTCTATTAAGAAAAATTCTATTGTTTAAAAATTTCTATTGATAAAAACTTTAAAATATTTTAAACAAAAAAAACTTAAATTATCTACATCGAACATTTAAATCTAAATTTGTCATTTTAATTTTAGCGTTTGTACACTGTTCAAATAAATTCAAATAATTTTATAAAATAAATTTTTAAATTGTATTTAATGAAAAAAATTGGACCTTTAAAATTAAGAATCAAAATAAAAATTAATAGAAAATGAAAATAAATGAATTGAAATTTTTTATTAAGAATTTAATTGATCTTACTTTTGTAACATCACGGAATGCGACAGTTGATTCTGAACCATCTTTATTATTCAAAACAAAATCATTTGACCGAGTTAAATCACCAAGTTTTTTGCATTGAAATAAATTTGACCAGTATGAAGGCTGAAATAAAAAATAAAACGGAAGAGGAATTCCAAACTGTGACGGAACGACTTTTTCAAAGTACCACATAAACGGTATTAGCATTAAGGTCCAAAAAATCATTGAAATGATAACAAGGCCTATATTTAAATTTGTATCATACAGTCCTGAGAACAAATTAACCAAATCATTTTCTTTAAAAATTAAATTAAAATTAAAATGTTTTGAAATTTGGACATCTTTTTAAAATTTATTTTTGTTTTATTTAACTTAATTCATTTATTTTAAAATAAATGAATCAAAGCTATTTCCTCACTTAATTTTAATTAATTTATTTTCAATAATAACTTTATGTTTTATTTTTAATTGAAGTCATATTTTTCTACTTTAGCCATGTAACTTCACTTTGTAAGATTCGCGCGGTTGTAACAAAAAGTACCACTTTATTTTTTCTTGATAAATAAGAAAATAAATTGGTAATTTAAAATTTATTTTTTATGAAAATTGACGCTTTTTGGTCTAAATTTATGGACTTAAAAATCAAAAATTTTAAAAAGTGAACTCCAAAATTTGTTTAGAATTTTGCCTGGTTTCTAATTCTGCAAAAAAAATTGTGGTTAGATGGTAAATCAAAAACGAGATACAAAAATAATGACTCCATAAAATTTTCGACTCCGGTTAATATCAATGATCAAAACATTTTTAAAAACAAATGAATTCACCATTTGGGAAAATAGCTTTAAGAATCTGTATACTAATAATTAAAAATGTATACTAAATCATGAGATTTTCAGAACAATAAGGAACTATTGATTTCTCAAATTATTGAGAGGAGGGAGCCAAAAAAATAATTTTTTTAAATACAGTTTACTTTTAGTTTACCTATGAGTCTTAAATAATTTAAGAAATGAAAAAATAAATATTTGAAAACCTTGAATTTTATGCAATCTGTCAGTGACAGGTATCCCTTTTAAAATTAATATTTTTTTTCTATAGCTTTTTATATTAAAATCTGAATTTAAGATATAGCGATCGTACCAACATTAATTCAAATAAATTTTAATTAGAAATTCTGCTTACAATTGGCTGTATTGTAATATAATTGCCTCATATTTTATGATGGAAAAATTAATATTAAAAAACAAGTTAACAGGGTTTATTTTAATATTTGAAAAAATGAAACAAGAATATACAATTTTTAATTTTTGAATGCTGAAAGATGTGACAATGATCATAATCATTCTTAAATTGGAAACAAATAATCGCTGATTTGACAAATTTTATTTGTATTTTTCATTTATTTGTTTATTCTTAATTAAAAAAAATAAAGTGTAAATTTTTTTATTTATTTTTCTTGTAAAATCGAAAAATAATGCTACTTTTATTTTTATTTTCACTCTCTTTTTTTTATAATCTAAAGAAACACATAAACGAATAAAAATTGAATCATAATTATTAAAATTATTTGGTTTTCAAATTATTTTTATTCTATCATTTTGTTTATAATTATTTATTTGTCTTTATTTTTTTCTACACTAGAAGTTGCCTAATATTATTAAATAAAGTCTCAAATAAATTTTCTTTATTATTTTTTTATCTTATGTTAAGAAACAGATTATCACGAGAACCTAGTCGGTCGGAATTTAAAAATATTTGTAGATTTAAAACATAAACCTATAAATGATATTAAATTAAAAAATATTAATAAATTTTCGAAAAAATGGAAATAATTATAACAAAACCACAACAATTCTAAAAAAAGTTTTTGCGAGCTTTAGAAGTTGTTATTTGATTTTAGGTGCTTGAATAAAAACCATAAGAAGTGGAATTTGAAAACTAAAAAAAAATATTTTAGAGTCTAAAATTTTGAACCCTCACCTAAACCCAAAAGCTTGTTTTTCTAGACAGTAAAATAATAATATATTTAGTTTTCTTTTTAATTAAATTTCGACTCTTTAAACCAAAACCAACGTTGAGGGTATTTATACTTTTAAAATTTTATGGCTTTACTTGAATCTGATCTTAAAGTATAAAAGACAAGTTTTAAATTTTTTGAAGATGTCCTTGAAAATTCAGCTTACCACTTCTTTCGTACTGGTAAAAAATTTGAAATGATAGAATTAGACCCGTATTTGGAAACATGCAAAAAAAATATTTCCAAAAATTTTCTAAATCGTTGTAAAGATTCACACCTGAAACAGTCCATATCAAAATGACCACCAGTTTGGCCACTAGAGCTAAATAAAAATAAAAATATAAAATTAATTTTTAAAAAAATACTCATCTTACGTTTGGTAAAAAATACAGAGATAAAAATGACAAATAAGGAGCTTTGGATCGAGTAGACCAGCATTGATATAAAAATGGTGGAAAATTGTACATGCTTTAAGAGAACTTTTTTTGCCAGTCTTTCTTCCTCTCTTTTTGGTTCTAATTCTAAAGTGCAGAAATATGTAACCATAAGGCTCATCAACAAATAGATAAGACCCAATCTGATACAATAGCTTAGTTTGTAAACATAAGGCTTAATGCCCATTATTTTCAAGTATTCATTCATTTTTGTTTGCTTTTCTCGAACTATTTGACCGATTGTGTTTATTAAAGGTACCAGAAAACCTAATTGAATAACCAAAGGAACCAGGAAGCTGAATGATGACTTGAGCTCGTCGTTTAGATAGCCTGGACATCCAATTTGCTGAATTTTAATCTTTAAAAAATTTTTTTAAATATTTACTTCAAAAAAATTTGACTTCAATTAATTACATTTCTTGGATTGTTCATTGGAACCTTGGTCATTTCTTGAATGATGCTAAGGTCTAGTGCATATTTGATAGAATTAAATGTGTTATATAAACGAAAGTATTTGCTGTCTAAATAAAAATCTAGAATAAAATTTTTAAATTTTTTTTTGTTACCTTGGCAAAGCTGTACTGGAGACTTTCCGAACATAAATTCTTTTTGTGGATAAAAAATATTTCCGACATTGTAGACAAAATCATTTTGCCTGTGATTAAAAAAATAGTCATTTTTTTATTTAAATAAACTTAATATACTCTCTAGTAGTGATGGTATATTCGACTTTATTTGGCAGTAAAGTTTGGTTGCCGAAAGGAAATGCAATAAAAGCAAGAAGTCTGTTTGCTGTGAAAAAATTCAAATTGGTCACTTCGGATTCATTGGTGCCTTGAACTTAGAAAAAAATTCAGTTTTAAAAAATTTATTAAATTTATGTCTTACTTGTTAAATTAAGCCAATATTTTTGACTTTTTATAACTCGAAAAGCCCGGTCTACAATATTTTGTACAAGCGGGATATTCGGGTAGAATAAAATAAGGTCCTGAGAAGCTGTTTTATAAAAAAAGTCTATGACATCGTAAATGGGATTTGATATCGGTGGGAAATAGATTATTTCGACATAAAATCGTAGGATGATAATAAATGATATAAAAAAAATAGAAAGTAAAATTTCAATGAGTGGTCCAAAAGGGTTTCGTTTGATGATCAAAATGTTTTTCCAGATCAAAATTAGCAATTGTCTGAATGTCTGATTTTGGAAAATATTTTTGAGATTTTTTTGAACAGACTTGAGTACTTGCATTTTTAAAAATTTCAAAAATTGTATTATATTTGAATAATTATATAAGAAATTTTTATGATTTAAATTGGTGTTATTTTTGGTGTTTAAATTATATAAATTATAATTAGAACAAATATTTATTTTGATTAATTATTTTTTCTTAAATTAGATAATTTAGATATTTGAAATTAGCCAAGCAATTAAAGCCTTGATGATTTTCAAATTCTAGCGAATATCTTGATATTTTTTTTTAATTTTAATTAAGTAACCTCTGGTTCATTTTTTGTAAAAAAAATTCAAAATAAATTCCATTTATTTAAAAATAAAGAGATAAAAGCTTAAATTTTTAGATGATTACCAGATATCTCCGTTTAGGTAAGATTAATTATTATCTTTAATCTAAAGCTTAACCCTAATTTAGTTTTTTTGAAAAAAGAAAATAAGTAAAAACAATACTTTCTTTTCTTGATATTTTTTAAAACATTTACTCACGTGTTTTAAAATTAATTGAGAATTTAAATTAACATCAACAAAACATTCCAGAATACGAATCTTTATTTTTAAGTCAACAAAATTTCTTAACAAAATTAGCTTACTGGGGTGTTCGTGCTAAATTTTAGCATCGTTATTTCAAATAATTTTTTTTCATTGTTTTTTTATATAAAATAATTATATAATGCTTATTTTGTCCCTTATTTATAGAAACAAAACTAATTGTTCTCTAAAATAAAAAAAGATCTTACATTAATACGTGAGCTGAACTTACGTAAATATGTGAACTTGGCTAATTTTTCTATTTTGGTGAACCCAGCTCACCAATTATTTCTCAATTCATCAATTATTGTTTAACTACTATTTTGTGATTAAAGTCAAGAAAATTTTAATAAAAATAAATAAATTAAATAAAATATTTTTTTATGTACTTAACACTAGAAAGCCCGGATGATATCTCATAAAAATTTCAAATAAATTTATTAGTATAAATTAAACATTTTCTGTAAAAATTTATTCATTTTTTAAAAAAATTAAAATTAATATTTTTAATTTAAAAACCCCATTATTAAAAATTTTATTTATATGTGATAATATTCAAGTTTCAATTTTTCAAAAAGGGGTCTAAAAAACCCCTCGGGCGTTCTAGTGTTAAGATTACAGAATAATTTTTATTTTGACAACAAAGTACAATTTATTTAATTATTAAGTAGTATATTAAAATAAAATATTTATTTTTTTATGTACTTTGCATTTATGAAGCCGTAAACCCCATTCACCTTAAAACTTCAACACTATTTATTTTTGAATTTTAATAATATAATAATATATAAGTTACAATAAGCTAGCAAGCTAGACTTGCCAAGATAGGAAACAGTAGGATCCCATCTATGGTAACTGTAGTATGGTTGGAGCAAAGTCACTTCCCCAAATCTGCCTTCATCACATTGAAGATTGTTTTTTATTATGTCACTATTCCCTCGTATCGATTCTACCGAGTCTTTGGAATTCATCCATGGTAGATTTCTCCTTACGTCTGTATTTATCTAGTCTGTTCTTGAATTGGTTGACGGAAAGGGATTGAACGATCTCTTGCGGTAGGGCGTTCCATGGCATAGTCACTCTATAAGTGAAAAAGTGCTCTCTCAGTTGGCAGGTGGCTGGGAGTGGTCGGACAAAACTGTGCTGGTTGGAGCTTCTTCTTGTTCTAACTTGGACTTAGAGAGACGGGGCTATGTGCCAGTTAACAATGTTGGTGCCTGTGTAACATTTAAAGAATTGAATGAGATCACCCCTAGTCTTTCTGTCCTCCAGAGAGGTCAGATTTAATTTCACCAGTCTCTACCTGTAGTCAAGGTTTTTGAACTGTTTGACCAATTTGGTGGCTCTCCTTTGGACATTCTCTATTGCCGTAATGTCTCTTCTTAAATGTGGTGACCAGGCGACAGCAGACATTCTAGATGTGGGCGGACAAAGGTGGTGTAGAGAGTTTTGAAGATTGTCGGTGTCCAGCATTCAAACGTCTTTTTAAGGATACTTAAAGCAATTGTTGCTTTTGCCACCGCAAAAGATTTGAGTTTTTTTTTTTATTTGTCTGAAATCAATCGTTTTTTGAATTTGGTTGATTTTTTAATCCCAAAAAAAATTTATGTGAAGCCATTTTTTTCAATCTAAATTTTTGAAATTAACTGCGTAGTTAAATTTCAAAATGCTAAAGAATTTATAAAAACAGCGCAATTAAAAAATTTCAAAAAAAAGTAAAAAAATAGTTTGAATTAATTTTACTTAAAAAATATTTAATAAATTTAAAAAAAAAATTGAAATTCTAAAACTAAAATAAAATTAATTTCAAATAATTTCGATTTATTTTGTCTTGCCAGGCTGATAAGTTGTAAACCAAGGAAAAAACCGGCTTACCCGATCACTATAATTTTTATACTCAGGGTACTTTTTGGTAGTAATCCATTCGGTCAAAATAGTTGATCCTTGAAATAAGCTGGTCAAAAAAACAGTGGCAAAGCATGAATAATTAACTAATGTTCCAATTGACAAATTGGTCTTTAAAAAGCCCATTTGAGAGGACAAAGTAAATGAATAAACAATCCACCAGATGGATTGCTCGGCCCAAAAATTTGGATGCCTCGAGTATTTAAAAAGACCTTTTATCAGAAAACCTCGCTTAAAATCCTCAATCTCATTTTGTGAGTATTTCTTGGACTCTTTGTTATCAATCCAGTCGTATTTTCTGGTCTGATAAACCCATTGCTGTTGGTCAGCAATAGTCTCGATTAACAAAAAGCTCAAAAATAGGACTACATTCAAGTAATCGAAAGAGTTTAGATCACTTTGAACATTTTTATCTGTCTGAACAAACCATACTGGCACCACCAAGAACATTAGGAGCAAATTTTGGAGCACAGCAGTGAACACAAAGTTAAATAAATGATAAGGTATCTTGTATTGTGGATAGAAAAACATTTTTCTTACATAGATCCATCTATAGTCCTCGGTTTTTAGATTGTATCCGTCTTTTCTCCAAAAATTGTATGTCAACCTAGCGCCCCAAAGTGTGACCAAAGCGGCCATAATTGAGCTTCGAGTGCACCTTTCAGAATTGGTCTGATAGCCGAAATATACAAAAAACCAAGCGTATACCGCTGGAATTATGGACCAAAGTCTGTCAACTTGAGAGTAGTTATCGGTGATTATTGTGGCCAGCCAGCAGATCAGCGAGAGTATTCCGCAAGCAATTAAGAAATAGCTGAACACAGGATCATGCCACAATTCTAGGTAAGGAGTAACTATGTCGTTAATACTCATTTTTTTTAAATATTTACTCAAAAATAATTTTGAGAGCTTAAATAATTGATATTACATCAACATAGAGATGTGTTCACTAACACAAGCTAAAAAATCAGGTGATCAAAAAAAATTTAATTTATTTAAATTATTTAGAGGCATAATTTAAAAATATATGTTGAACCGAGAAGTTAAAAATTTGTTTTGTCCTAGAAGCCATTTAAAGCCTAAAAATGTTCTTTTTAATGAATAAAACTATGAGTATAGGGTTTCTGAATATAAAATGTCAAAAAACCATGAAGCCATTTATACTGGAGAATTTCGCAGCTTTTTTTTTAAATAAACTGAATCATTAAAAATTCTTTTAACTTTTAAAATTCTTTTTTTTAATAATTTTACTGTGAAAAATAGTGGAAAATATTTTACCATTTAAATAACTTTACTATCAGTTCTTTAAGACATAAATTCTACCATCTTTTACCATTTCTCTTATTTTTCAGAAGAAGCAACAATTGAATTTTATCGAATAAAAGTGCTACTAAAATTTATTAATTTTTTTAATCATTCATCTGATTTAATTTTATCAATATAATATTAAATTTTTTTCAAATATATTTAATCGCCAGAATAAGCTTAAATTAAAAAAAAAATATTTGATATTATCATACAAAAAGAAAATTTAGCAAATATAAAGTTAAAATAAACTAAAATATGGAATTAAAAATATGAAAAAAGTTATAGTATGTTGGATCTCTAGAACAAAACTTTCTGAAGTTCGCTATGGTAGCTCATCTTTCTGCATCACCTAACACTTCCAGCTGGAACAGAATTGAGCTAGCTATTTTTTTTGCATTATGCCAGTCTATTTTGCTCAATTCTCTTGAAATTTTGAAAAACTCAAATCAACTCTGTCTTTTCTAGTCGCTTAACTAGCTAAACGTGGCTTTTTCAGTCTCTCTTGGTATGGTTAAGTATCATAAGCATCAGCATACATTGAAATGATTGAATTTTTACTACTTGGTAGATTCAAAATCAATACAAAATTGTCAACTTTCTCTAGATCAGAGTCCTCTTTGGTATTCAAATTTTCGCTATCGTTGAATTGGCAAAGTAGTACAAAAAAGCAAAGCACTCAAATCGAATTGGCAAAGTACTCTGGTGCTTTTGACTTTTCTAGAAACCTTACTTTAAAAAAAGTGGCAGCTTTGTATAAAAATAATAATATTCCTAAACTAAAATGAGCGATAATTTTATCAAACCATAAAAAAAGTAAATTATACAACTAATTTAATAAAACAACCTCAAATTAAATTTTCAATCACACATTCAGTTATTTTCCACTAATATAGTTATATTACCACTAATTTTTAATAATAAACAAAACAAAAAAACTATTGCAAACTATACATTAATTCAAACAAAAAAATATTATTTGTTTTCAATTGAATGTCACAAATTTAAATTTGCTTATTTTTGTCTTCTGAAAAATTATTTGAAACATTAAAAAATATATTATTTAATAATTAAATAAATTATGATGTATTAAAATATTTTAGTACATCATAATTTATTATAATATTCATTAATATTTATATATAATATTCGATTAAATATTACAATATTCATCGTTGAATTTAGATGAAATGGTTCCTAGCTCAATAGCAATTCATCTTTCAATTTTCATCGATTAATCATCTTTTTTTTTGTAACTGGTTCTTGTGATTTCAAATTATCTAATTAAGCATAAAAAAAAATAAATTAAAAGTTAAATAATTAACTATTAGTCTATTATTAAGTCTGAATTTAAATTGTAAAATAATTAAACGGAACAACAAAAACAACTACAAAAATAGGTAAAAACATGGACGAGGTAGAAAAAATATATAAAGAAGATAAAAAAAGATACTTTAAAATATAAATCAATTTTTTTTAAAAAAAGATAAATAAACAAAAGTAAAAATGAGAAAAAATATATATCTATTCATTTTATTTTATTTTAATAAATCTTACATTGATAAAAAATAGAAAAAAATCATAAATCTAACCCATCTCATACCATTTACCAGCCTTTCTTTTTTTTACAAATATTTATCCTTTAATCCAAGATAATCTATATCATCAAGCCACTATATGATAACATAAAGCCTTATCTAGAAAAAAAACAGCATTTACAATTAGTACAGGCTGAGCTAATATGATTTTTCCCTCAAAAAAATATTAGATATCATAATTTTATGATTTTTTGTCTCTAAAAAACTAACATTTCATAATTTTAAGTTTTTATTGTCATTTTCAAAAATTATTTTTTCAAATTTCTCTTTATGTTGAAATTTTGAATATAATACGTAATTTTACGTAAATTTACGTAAATTTTGGTAAAAACAAGTGAACAGAACAATCTTTATGAGCAATCAGGATTTAGAAAACATAGACGCACTGCAGATAATCTTTATTTTCTTATTCAAAAAGTAGTCTTTTAACAGAAACAAAAAAGTAAGTTGTCTATATTTTGACATTTCTAAAGCTTTTGATAATGTTTGGCATGATGGACTAATTTACAAGCATTAATCCAACTCCTTATCTTATTTATTGAATAGATTGGTTCTGCATTTAAGATCTTTTAGAGTGAATGTAAATGGTCTTTTAAGTGATCAATACTTGTTACCTTCTTTAATCAGTTATTCATCAGCTTATTAACTGATGCACAAAGATAAGTAATAATTATACTTGTCACGTATCTCAGAAGCTAGACGCTTGGAAATGCTGACAGATACATTTAACATCTTGACTTAATTATAAGCTTGTGTTCTGTACACGAGCATATAGGTATAAATAAAGATTCCATTCTTAGAACTTCAGAGCGTTCAATTATTGGCCAGTAAAAAAATGAAGATAGATGAAGATAGTAAAAATATAGGTGAAGGAGGAGAAAAAAACACCCTTCAGGAAATAGTCACTTCATCGAAAGCTTTAATACATGAGGATGAATTACAAGATAAAACAGGATTCGGACTAAGGGAAACTCGAATCATAAAATTTAAATTCGACGATATACCAAAATTATATGGAAATGATGGTTACATACTCTATAAAAGCAGGAGTTCCACAAGGGTCAGTAATTAGTCTACTTCTTTTTAGCATTTTTATAACTGACATTCCAAAAAGAAACAAAACAAACTTTCAATATTCTCTTCTTTTTGCAGATGATATGACTACTTTTTTTATTTTCAAAAAGACATGAAATCTTGAAAAAATAATTAATAGTACTTAAGCGAAGTTGAAAAATGGCTTTTCAAATGGAAAATAAAAATTTCTGTTGAAAAGTCATGTTAAATGATCTCTGAGAAAAAAGCAAAATTTGAAATCAATCTTGTCCCTAAAATTAATGGTAACAATTTAAATAATGAGGAAAAAGTCAAATTCTTAGGCATCACCCTAGACTCAAAACTTACATTTAGTCCAATGGTGGATCAATTAAAAGAGCGTTGTAATTCATGGCTTAATATAATAAAATATCTCTCAATTAGAAAATGGGGTCTTAAACCAAAAACATTAGGTAATCTTTACAAATCTTTGATAGGATCAATCTTGGATCATTCTTTTCCTTGTTTAAATTCATTCTCTGAAACTAACATCAAAAATATACAAGTAATTCAAAATTCAGCAGTTCGATCTATTTTGAAGCTGAAATATGAACACCCTCCAATATTAAGCACCAAGAGGTCTTCGATAAACTTAAACTACTAACAGTATATTATTTTTTTATCTTATTTAACTTTATTTTAATTTTTTTATATATATTTTTTATTCTGAAGGAGCATTAGCTCGGAACAGATAAACAATTAAATCAACAGTGTTAATTTGAACATATTTTTGATCATCATTTGTCATATTTAGTAACAACAAAATAATGATTCTCCAAGAGCAACCAGTCAAGGGAGAGAAGAATAATTTACAATAAATTTACATGCTTACTTCAAAAACAATTGCATTCAAATAATTTATTCATTTATTCACTTGTGTAAATTAAATAGTCCTAAATAATAAATAAAACATAGAACATTTTATTTTTAAAATTTTTCAATTTTTATCTTAAGATTTGACCGAACAAAAACTAAAAATAACTGACCTAATCTTGCTAAAAATGTAAAGTCTAAAAAATAAAATTTATTTATTTAGTATTTTTGTTAGCTTTGAATTATAAACAAAATACATAATTAAATTTCATGCACAACCCAAATGCAAATATCTTCTTAGTTTCTTGAATTAATAATTTAAATTCATTTCTATATTTTCAATAAGGCTAAATAATTTCAACCCCTTCAATTTCTAACAACGCTCTTAAACACAATGTTTATCTATTTGATCAAAAGTGTTTATGGCCCACAACTGTACCGCATATTTAGCCAAGACAGTTCCACAAGGGGTCGATACTACATTCCCGGAAATTTAGAATACTATTCCAACTCTCTTCTAACATTGGTAAAAATTTTGGATCAATTTTTTGAATTTTTTTCTAACTTGTTTCTAAAATTTGATTTAGTTTCGTGGACTTTATGTGTTCTGCAAATGGAGCTCTCCATTAATTTTGGCATTTGCCTATAGAAACAGCTATTTTAGTCTTGACGGTATGTTCTCCTTGGCCAAACTAGCTTGTCTATTTGGCGTTGTGGTCATGTCCACCTTGGCGAGTCGAGGATTGGGCAGATGCCGAGATCCGGACTATCTGGACTTCATTAAACAGTACACTGAGATCAACCGGAAGAAAAATTTTGCCGAAAAACAAGTCAGCTGCTAAAAAAAATAAAAAATAAAAAAATTTTTTTTTAAAATTTTATTATTTTATTATTTTCAGAAATTTTTGCAAAAATATGACTTTGAGATGAAAAATTGGAATTCGGACTTTGTATCTTCGTCAAAGCCTCCACTTTTGTAAATAAAAAAAAAATTCTGATTAATTTTTAATTTTAATTTAATTTTTTTAGTAAAAATAAGACACGTAGGAGTGTGAACGAAGGCTTTTTGTCAATGATAAAATACTCAATTTGGCGAGTGCTGAGCATGATTTGCGTAGACACATTTGGCTTGAGGATGATGTATCCAGGCGTGATGATTCAAAATTTAATTGGAAACGCACTTTTGGAAGGCAGAGCCAAGCTTATCGAACAAAAAAAGGCCAAGCGAGCCATCATTCAAACTTCTGATTATTACCGAAACAAAATAGACACTTTATTTGTTGACCAACGCAGCCAGAAGAATTCTAGCAACCTACACACTCTACAGAACAGTAATTTAGCCTCAAATGGACAATATCTGGTCATATGCTGTGATGGAAATGCTTCGTTCTACGAAGTAGGCTGTTTTCAAATTCCTATTGAAAGTGGGTACTCGGCACTTGGCTGGAACTATCCCGGATTTGGTCAGAGCACAGTAAGTAAAAAAAAATCAAAAAAATTTTTTTAATCAAAAAAATCAAAGGGTCTGCCTTATCCGAAGCAATTGACCGCTGCAGCCGATGCAGTCATGCAGTATGCATTCAGTCTGGGCTTCAAACAAGAGAACATTATTCTTTTTTCGTGGAGTATAGGTGGATTTGCAGTCTCATGGCTCTCCAACCACTATCCGGATGTAAAAGCTGTTATCATGGACGCTTGTTTTGACACCATTACACCTTTGGCTCAGCAACAAATGCCCAAGTTTGCCAGCAAATTTGTCCAATACACCATAGAGCATAATTTGAACTTGAATGTGGCCGAATTGATCAGCAAATATCACGGCCCAGTTATGTTCATCCGCAGGACCCAGGACGAAATTATATCTACCATGTAAATTCAATTTTTTTTTCACTATTTTTTATAATTTTACTTAATTTTGAACAAAAAATACGATGAATTTACTTTTTTCTAAACCCTTCTAATGGTAAATTCAGAATGTTTTTGATAAATTTGGCGAAAAAAACTTCTTATATTTTTTGAATAATTTTAATATCATTGAATATTTTTTTACATACAAAAAATAGCGTAAATTTAATTGACATTTTTTAATCATAATTAACAGTAATTTTTGGCAAAAAGGTAAAAATTGAAAAAAAAAACATCAAAAAAGAAATTGGAAAAAAGGGTCCTACTAAATCCCTTTTTACAAAGCAAAAATATTTTAACCTTCTATTCAGTTTTAAATTTTCTGTACTTTTTGAATATTTGATCAATTTTTTTCCAAGATTTTTATTTTTTGTGAATATTTTTTATTTTTTAAAACCCTCAAATTTAGATGACTGGACCATACTTTATAACATTTGTTATAATAACACTTGCTTTTGTTTTTTTAGTTTAGTTTTTGAGATGTTTTAAAAATTTTTATTAAAATTTAAAAATTTGGATTTTTATGGATTTTTTTGAGTATTATTTTTTTATTTATTTTAAAATAGATTAGGAGTATCAAATACATTTCACTCAATTACAATTTTATTAGTTCAATTGAAATTAATAAAATACAAATTGTTGATTTATCATTTAGAATATAGAGAGAAAACTAATAAATAATTTTAAAATATTATTAAAATATTATGTAAATATTATTAAGTTCAATGGTATAATCATCTGATTATTTTTTTAAGCATTTTTTTTTCATAATAAACTGGAAAAATGAATAAAACTAAGAGATAATTTATCATGATTTATTCGATTGAGTTTAAATTAGTGTTGGGATCCGTACAAGCGGACACTTAACCGGCTAATTTTTTTAGAAACCGTGACCGTGTCCGCATTGACCGATCAACTTTTTGGCGGGCGGTCATTTGGCCGGTTAACTTGGCGGTCAAATTTTGGACCGTATAAAAATACGGTCAGACCAAAACGGGCGGTCAAAAATAACATTAAAAAAAAAGACATTAAAATTAAGAACATTTTTTTTCAAAAAGGTGCTCATTATAAAGTATTTTTTGGTTTTAAAAATAAATTTTTTTAATTTTAACGATTTTTTTGTTTTTTTATCAAAATAAATATTTAAAAAAATTTAATGTTATTTTTGACCGCCCGTTTTGGTCTGACCGTATTTTTATACGGTCCAAAATTTGACCGCCCAGCTGACCGGCCAAATGACCGCAAAAAACCGTCCGTGAAATGGACCGGTTTGCTCTGACCGCATCCAACACTAGTTTAAATGTTAAAGTAGCATATCGATATATGATAAATGTTGATGAAATCATTTGATATTATAAAAATTAAAACTTTCTAATCATTCTTACTTTAAATTAAAAAAAAAAATTTAATTAAAAATTCTCAGAAACTAAACTTGCTGCACAAAAACTAGAAACTTTTTTGGAAAATATAAGAAATTCTCTTTTAGATTAATGGGGCTCAATAGTGGCTCATTAAATTGAATTTTTATTTTTTTGCTAAACTAAATATTGTTTTTTTAGAAACTTTAATTCATGGAGAAAAATTAAAAAAAATTTTTTGAAAGATCGTGAAATTTTCTTAAAGGAAAATTGTGGACAGGTTTTAATATAAAAAAGTTTAAGTAAAAAATATTGAATTTTCGCAAAAAAATATAAATCTTAAAAAAAATTAATTTAAAAATTCAATAAGTACAGAAAATTTAAAACTAAATAGTGTGTCAAAACTTTTAAAAATATATTTTTGCTTTGTAAAATTGTGAGTTGTCATTAAATTTTCATAAAATGTTTGCCTGTGTTTTAGTAGGACTCGAAATTTTTTTTTTACTTATTAAATTTAATTAATAAAATTGAAATTAATTTAAATAAAATTCAAATTTGAAAATTAAAAGAAGTTTTGATAAAATCTTTTATCTAAAGAATAAAAGGTTGAAAAATTAAAATTTTTCTAATTAAGCTCCTTTATTACTTGGTAAATCGAATTTTTTTTCTGTTAAATAAATTTCAATTAAATAAATAGTTAAGTTTTTTTTCTAATTGCTTTTTCTATTACTTTTACAAAAAATTTAAGAAAAAATAAAACTTTTTTAATTGTTTTATTTTAATTTTAAATATTTAAAAATTATCCTGAATTCACCATAAATATCGATATTTCACTAAAAATACGGTTTTTTATTTTACCAGATTAAACTCAAAAACGATAATTTAATCGTTTCGTAGCAGCAATGTTTTTAATTAAATAAAAAATATTTTATTAATTTTTAAGAACTTTAATTTAATTTTTTTTTAATTTATTTTTAGACCTAGAATAGCAGCAACTAATAGAGGCAACGATTTACTGATTAGTACATTGATGACCAGGTACCCAAGTATTGTTGACAAGGACAGCATTCCGTACATTCGCACTTGGCTCAGTGCGACAAATGACTTGGAAAGGACAAAGATTTTTAGCTCTTATACCAGTGAAAATATTCAAATTTGTGAATCCATATTAAATGGCTATGCCAGTGAGCAAATAGTGGTCAAAAAATATCCCATAAACTTCGGGAAAGAAAATGAGGCTGATGGGTTGATTACCAAGAGCTCAAAGCTAGCGCTGGCTGTCTATTTGGCAGACAAGTATTTGTTGAATTTTGAATCATCGCACTGTCAGCCTTTGTCAAGCGAGTTTTTTCGCATTCCGTGGTCCGAAAACTCAATGAAACAACTAAGCTATTCATTTTGAAGCCGAAAGTAAAGATTTTAAATGAAAAATTATAGGTGTTTCTATTGTAAATAAAAAAGGAATAAAATGGAAGTTTCGTTTTGTCTACTGAAACTTTTGCGTTATTTCAAAAAAATACAAAAAAATTGTTTTTCATTCATTTTTATTTTTATTTTGGAATTTTATAAATAAATAGTTGATTGAATTTTTTTTTATAGGCTTATATTTTTTGTAGTAGAAACAGTGATTTATTAAAAATGTTTTTTTTTTTTTAAAAAAACATTTTGATTAAAGAAAAAATAATTTTCCTAATAGAAAAATTAATTGACTTTAATCCCATCTTTATACATTTTTCATCTCAGCATTCTATACTTATTGAAATGAAGTAAACAACAAGTTGAGGTTCACCAATATTTATTAATTTAATCTAAAAAGGAAAACCGGGCCCGGTTGTTGTCGTAGACTGGACACCGGGCGGAAATACAAATTATATTAGAGAAATTAATAAACATTAAAACATATTAAAAAATACTTAATAAAATCTAGCAATATGCATTAATTGCTAGCCGCATAGTGCGCAAGCAAAAGTAAAAAAAGGGTAAATCAAAAGGCGCATACTTATTTGCAACATTATCATGTGCAGGGAACGAGTGTATGCACGGTCTTGCACGGTCAATTTAACTCTTATCAGTCCAAAATATAAAAAATAACATTGTCGGCCAAAATGGGTCAATTTTGACGCGACAGAAAAAAGATATTTTCTAAAAATTCTATTTGAAAAAGATAAGTTAGATACAATTAAAATACGAACTGTTTAATGGAATAAAAAAGAAAAAAACGGAATTAGCAAATAAAAAAAATCAATTAAGGATGCATTTTTTACAAATTATAGTGTTAATCTCTTCAAGGTGTACGGATACGTTTAGTGGTGAATAATGGCCGAACATAGTCAAACTCGTCATCACTAACTTTATCGTCTCTCTTATCTACTCAGGAGAATAGTCGAATGTATTCATAGAATCAAAACTCAAACTGACAGAGAAGTAGAAGAAGAAGAAATTAAAGACTAAAAATCATACAAACCAACAAAGAAATGAAAACAATGAAAACTACACAAAGAAAATTTTTAAATCAACCTACTTCTAAGAACAGACTAGTAATTACACAAAGGAATTGTTTTCATTTACCTAGTAGGATTCAACTTCTAGAAGAGTTTTTAGCTCAAAATTGTCCCGACATTGTTCTCCTTAATGAAATAAAATTTAATCCGTCTAAAAGTTTTTTTTTTTTTTTTTAATAAATAATTGTGGGGGAATGCCCCTGGGTTTGTCCGAATAGCCTTCGCTTTCGTTTAAACCCTCAAATTTGACAATTTTGAATTTTTACAAAAGAAAAAAGGAGTAAAAAAGAGTAATAGATGCAATTTACCTAAATGAGTTAATAGAGTACTGAAAAATCTAATTTTGGAACAAACACTGGCTCGAGTTCATAAATAAAACAGGAAAAAATCCATTGTCAAGTAGGCCTTTTTGGAGGAAAATAAATAAGTTCAGATCAAAAAAATCTCTAAGACAAATTCCATCACTTTTTAAAGATGGTAAAGAATTTAATACGGATATAGATAAAGGAAAAATCTTTGGCGATCTATTAGCCACTACTTTTAGTCCTCACATCGATTTTGTTGAATCGGAGGATAAGTGTGATGTATCTCAAGAAATAAAAGATTTCTTAAATAAGGTACAAAATAATTTTAACGAGCCTATCACTCTCTTAGAAATTGCAAAAGCCTTTAAAGACTCAAAGAACTAACGGGGTCTGGTCTAGATTGTATCCACAATCTAATGCTAAAAAAATTACCTATAGAGACTTTATTTGAAATAAGTCAACTATTTAACATGAGTTTGGAACTAGGCTAGGTGCCAAAATCCTGGAAAATAGCAAGCATAACCATGATCCCTAAGAAATCTTCTCCTATTGAAGACCATAATAACTATCGTCCAATTAGTATAACAAGTTGTCTTGGAAAGTAACTTGAACGAATTATCTACACTAGAATATATAATTTTCTTGAGAACAATACATAAGAAATCAGGATTTGGAAAACATAGACGCACTGCGGATAATCTTTATTTTCTTATTCAAAAGGCTATAGAGTTTTTTAACTGAAATTAAAAAGCCTGTTGTCTATATTTTGACATTTCATTTCAAAGCTTTTAATAATATTTGGCATGATTGACTAATTTACAAGCTAATTAGAATTAATCCAACTCCTTATCTTATTTATTGAATAGATCGGTTTTGCATTTAAGATCTTTTAGAGTGAATGTAAATGGTCATTTAAGTGATCAATACTCTATAAAAGCAGGAGTTCCACAAGGGTCAGTAATTAGTCTACTTCTTTTTAGCATTTTTATAAATGACATTCCAAAAAGAAACAAAACAAACTTTCAATATTCTCTTCTTTTTGCAGATGATTTGACTACTTTTTTTATTTTCAAAAAGATAGGAAATCCTGAAAAAATGATTAATAAGTACTTAAAATTTCTGTTGAAAAGTCATGTTAAATGATCTCTGAGAAAAAAACAAAATTTAAAATCAATCTTGACCTAAAAATTAATGGTAACAATTTAAATAATGAGGAAAAAGTCAAATTCTTAGGCATCACCCTAGACTCAAAACTTACATTTAGTTCAATGGTGGATGAATTAAAAGAGCACTGAAATTCAAGGCTTAATAAAGAAACGTCCAATTTAGTTTTAAATTGTACTATTCAATTGCAATGAAGAGCTTTTTTGCATTTGGTATCTGGAAAATGTGAAATGATTTAAAAGCAAATACGGGAAAATTTTTTGAGTAAATACTTGATGTATGTTAATCAGATTTTAGTATGTTATTAAGGTATTTGGAATGTTAATAATGTAAGTATGCTGGGATGAATAATGGATATGCTGAAAAGTTTCACGAATATAGTTTTTTTAGTTTCTTCAAATTCTATAGTCGTTTTCAGGCCAATATAAACCAACATCAAAACTTCAATTCAATCTCAATCAACGTCTACATCAAATCAAATATAGGGAATTGGCTGCAATAATCGATCATCAGAAAATCAAAACGTTCAAACCAGGAAACGTAAACGCGGAAGATCAAGAAAAAAATAATATTTTATTTTCCATTTTTACAATTATTTTTTCTGCAATTAAAAATAATTTTTCTATTTTTTTTTCTAATTTTTTAAAATAAAAATTCTATAAAAAAATATTTTTTTTACTACAAAACAAATAAGCCTTTTTTAAATAATTAGTTTCAATTGACTACAAACAGGTTTAAGTTTTACTAAAACTTAAACCTGTTTGTATAACCACGAAGCATAACCACGAGGGAGGTTGACAAGCCTCAACAGAGCAACAGCTGATTAACCGCATTAAATTAAAGTTGAAGGAATTTGACTTAAATTTTGTGAAATCCCTTATGACGGGGGTCAAAGCAAAGCTCAGAAAAATCGGTCACGATGGAGTTTTTTCATTATTTAAAAATCATAATTCTATTGAAAAATAAATTCTTTACATCAGAAAAAAAAACAGAACTTAATATCATTTTTATTTTTTGAGATATTCGCTTTTAATTTTTGTCCATTTACTTATGCATCATCCGTTATAGTCCGATTGGAAATTTTCAAATTTTGTTTTGTTTCGAGTTTATTAGGGAAGTTCATTTGCTCCTTCAGATTTAGATCAGTTCAGATAATTTATAGTTAAATGGAGAGCACCATAGATCGGCTCATATATACCATGAAATCAGTTGGTTTTATTTCAAAAAGCATTATCAATTAAAGAATTAACAATTATAAATCAATAATTGCTAAACTATTTCTGTCTACTCAAGCTCTTTGATTTTTAATTTTCTGATGATTCAGTAGTTGTAAATGAATTCTTAAAAAAATTCAAACTTTTCAGCTTTCACTAGAGAATTTTTTCAAGATTGGGACTATTCTCGTTTAAAATATTTTTATTTAAAAATCCACCGATTTTAGCCGAACAATTAAAAACAAACTCATTTAGAAATTTGCCAAATGATCCGAAAAATAAAGAACATCTCATAGTGCCAGCATCAGAGCGTAATAACATTTAGCTTTTCTTTTCACAGCTAATTAATTATTTTTCTTTCAAAACAATTTGATGTCAACTCGAGTCTTGGTTCATTTAAAAATATTTTGTATAAAAATTTAAATCAAATGTTTATAAATTTTTTTAATTTTTGTAAAATTTTTGGTTAACTAGAAGACTTAACTTCTACTGAATTTTTAAAAAATTATTAAATTAGTTAAATTATTTAACTTAAAAATATCAATTTTTAACATTTTTTTAAAATGATTTTTATTAAAAATTATTTTCTATATTGTAATAATATTTTTTAATAATTAAATAAATTGAGTGTTCATCAGTATTTCATGATAAAGGTACTAGCCTGTTGATTAGCCTTGAAATTGAAAGTGTTTGATGCGATCAGAGCTAACCGGTTCATTTTTAGAATTTTGAATTTTTTCATAACTTAAAGTTGTAACTGAAAGAGCAAAAAAAAAATAGGAATAATATTAAACCGTCAAATAGATAATTAATTTCCAAATTTTATATTAATTGTCAAATAAATGATTAAAAAGTCATATCAATAATTAAACAGCTCCAATAAACAGCTCTAATCCAATATTTCCCAGCAGCAGAGTATACCGTACAACTAAATCAAATTCGTGGCACAGGTAGACCAGCAAAAATGAAAAAGGCTTTGTTAAAATAACTTAGCTTCTTTATTTATTTTACATATTTGATTTTTTTTTAATCAGACATTTAATATTTGAAATGACAAATTATATAAATATTGACATTTAATTTAAAACTTGACTTTTAATTATAATTGACAAATTATAATATTAGTATGAAAAAATTAAACTAATAATTAATAAAAAAAACTAAATAAAAAAAATTAATTTAGAAAAATTTCAAAATAAAAGAAACTTTAAAAACAAATAAAATATTTTTTAAAAATCTGAAAATCAAATTAATCTAATAATTGACTGAATCACATGAAACGTGTCCATAATCAGTGTCGATTTTGTCAAATATTTTTTCAATCTGTTTAAAATCATTGTGATTACTCAACATTAAGGTAGACACATAACTAGATTTGTTCTTACGTGAAAATACCGAGAATTTACACACATACTTGAATGGTTCTCTGATCTTATTTTTTTCATATTGGTATCCATGTTCGACTGTTTTTTCTGCATCATGAATGAGAACAATCTCAGCTCGATTGGCATACTTCTTTGCGTCAAAAGCTCGCTGTGTAGCATTGATATGGTCAACCAACACAATTCCCCACAGCTTGTTTTCCTCAATGCCAAGTTTTTTTTCTACTTGGTCAAAACTTGGCCAACAATAAACCCTGTGATTCGTAGTTTTGTTGTAGAGTGCAAAATTATTCACCCAATTGATGTCAGTATCGATTGAAACTACTTGTTTCTTGGCATCAGCAGCCAATTTGTGAAGAAGAGGAGTTGAAAACTTACCCATGCCAAGTTCTAACAAGTCTCCAGACGTCATTAGTGATGCCACAACTAGAGGAATAGAATTGCTACCATATCCATAATCAAATGGTAAATTGATATATTTTAGTACCACGTCATTTGCATGCTGCACCAAATCAATGTCATTGTTTTCCAAAATTGTATATTTTTGTAATTTATTCAAATTTTGGAAGTTAGTCTTTGATTCTTTGTAAATAAGGACAAGGAAAATTAAAACAATTGCACCAAAACAAATTATCAAACGATTGTTCATCTTTGAAAATACAAAAAAATTTAATTCTAAAAAAATTTAGAATCCTAATTTTGAAAATTAGTTATGAATTATATTTTGAAAAAAAAAACAATTTAATATTTATTATTTCCTTTATCTTTTAAAAATAAATATTGCATTTTTTGAATACTACAGAGTGACTTAATTCTTCTAAATGATACTAAAAGATGACTTTTCCTTAGAACATCTAAATACTTATAAGGAATATAAGGAGCGTAAGATATTCATAAGACACTTTCAAAAATTTGTTTTTAAGTTTTGGAGAACGGTTCAATTAGCTGCTATTTGAACTATATAAAACTTAAGGAATTTATGAGTCAAAAGGAATTTTAATCCATTAAAAAATTTGTAAAAATTGATTTTTTAAATTTTTTGGAGAAAAATAAATAAATTTAGATCTAAAAATGCATGTTTACAGAAGAGACTGATTTTGAGAAGACTTGCCAGTCAAGATGAGTCGTATTTTTACAGCAAATTCCGAGTCGATTCTTCAACAAGCTATAGACAATGATAGTTGACTTAGTTCTAAAATTCCAATCAGTCTAAGTAAACACACTGAAGGAAAATTTTATTTTAGAAAAATAAAGCATAAATGCAATTAAAAGCCACTTTGTACAGCTTTGGACAGATTTAAAAGGTAAAAATAATGCAAAGAGCTCAAAGAACGTCGCCAAAAGATTGTTAATAATTATTTTTCATCATTAGTGATGAATCTGATTAAACAGAAAATAGGGAGCATTCGTAAAACAATTCACCAAGCTTTGCATATCAATCATAAAGATATACACCACTTTATACTTATAGAATGAATCAGCTTGTTATATGGAGACTCTGAAAAATCACTCATTACCATCACCTGAGATATTTTGTTCAGAATCCACATTGAATTCTTCAACAAGACGAAGTTAATCCATAAGCTTTGCTAGTTTTTATCCAAAAATAAATAGTTAATTATTTCTACTTAACTAATTTCAATAATGCCAAATTTACAAATATTTGCTATTAAAGTAAGTAATATACAAAATTTTACTAGTATTTACCAGTGATTACCTTGCACAAATAGATAAAAATAGTTATTCATTTATTATAGCTGAAAATATAAAAAAGTAAAATAATTTACAAACTTTTTTGATAATTAAAAAAAATTGAAGAAATCTTTAGTTAATTTTCTGGGTTGAGGAATTTTTTTTCAACTTTGGTAATTCATTTTTTTGTAAAAATATTTTGGACTTTTTTTTAGATTATTTAAAAAAAAAAGGATTCAGCTTTCTTCTTCTTGCTTCTTAACAATTAGAATTTAAAACGCTATTTTAAACAAAAAAGCCAACTTTTTAATTATTTTTTAAAAAATAATAATAATAATAATAAAAAAGTAAATTTGACTAAGACATGAAGGAATTCCTGTAAGAAAGGGTTAGCCTTCTATGGCAGTTTAAATAATTAAAATAAGTAAATTGAAAAAAACTAAGAAATAAAAGAAGCAAAATAAAATTTCTTAATATTGTTTAACTTAATGTTTATAAGGTTTTTTTTCAAAATAAAAAGAAAGATTTTCAATTAACTTGAAATTAAAATTCACTAAATACATGTTACAAGTCGAAATTTGGAAAAGGCTTAAAAACACAAGAATTTTGATTTATTTATTTTTTAATTTTAAATAATAAATGAAAATTAAAAAAATGGCAAAACGAATTTTGAGAAGATGATTTGAAATTTTCCTAAAACTGGCCGAAGATTTTCAAATATCTGATATAGCCTGTTTTCGATTTTGTGTTACTTGATTTTGTGACCAATTCGATATTATGACAGAAAAAAAGACTAGATTTTTTAGACCATTTGTAATATAAATGCATGAAAAAAATTCGATTTAGTTCATTTTAATGACAGTCTAATATAATTACAAATAAAAAAATAACACTTTTTTAATTACATTTATTTAAAATCTAATAAAATTACAGTTGCAATAAATTACGCATACAAAAAATTACAGTAAAATATAATTACTAATATATAAAGTTATAAGGTTACTATTTCTTTTTTTCTCCCATTAAAAAACTAAGTTTGTTAACTAAGTCCTTTAAATCAATTAAACCAGAACTGAAATCACTTAGAATCTGACGTATTTTTTTATCTTTTTCATCACAAAATTTTTTACGTTTGATTGTAATTTATTTTTAAGATATAATTTTTGTATATTAGACTATTATGTGTCGTTTGATTATCTATATAAATTAGATGTGAATAATCGACAAAAGTCTCATCACAATCAGATTCAAGAATAAACTCATCCATTTTAAATTAAAAAAACTAAGAAAAAACATTATATATTTAATATTATTTGTATAAAGTAAACTAAAACTGCTTAATCATAAAATCATTAACATTTTTTATAGTGTAACTTTTAGTCAGTACTTTTTTAGACTGCAACTTTATAATACTAAAACTTTATTAGACTGTAATTTCTCTAATTGTAATTATTATAAGCGTAATTTTTTGAGTGTAATTTTTTAGAAATGTGATTAAAAGAGACGATACCAAAAATTCGATTCTGAATATTAAAAAAAATTTAAGTAAAAAATTAAATCATTTAAAAAAAATGAAGTTAACTTTCATTTCTTAAATTTAAAAAACTTTATTGTCAATTTTTGAATACTACAGAGTGACTTAATTCTTCTAAATGATACTAAAAGATGACATTTCCTTATAACATCTTAATACTTATAAGGAATATAAGGAACGTAAGAATTTCATTAGACAGTTTCAAAAAATAACTGAAATTTTCTTTTCAGTATTAATACCTATTAATACTTAAGTAAATTATTAATAAAATATTTAAGTATAAAATATGTTGATCACAGAAAAATTTTTTTTAATAAATTAAATTTACTTTTAATAAATAAATATAAGTTGTCGTATTTATTTATTAAAAGTAAATAAATAAATACGACAATTTATTTCAAATCAGTAAAATAATTTGAATATCGTATGTAATTTGAAGTTCAAAAATGATATTAATATATTATTATTAATAAAATAAAAGGAATTCAACAAAAAAATTTAGGAAAATGCTAGTTTAAATGGAACAGGTGAAGTTTTGAGAATTGTTTCAAAAATTATAAAGTTTCTTTTTAGTCCTTTTTATTTTTTTAATTGATTTTAAAAAGAGAAAATAAGAAAAAATAATTTTGTGTTTGGTTTTTTATCATGATACCTGAAGATAGAAAAGATTCGAAATCAAAAAAATGCTATTTGTTTTCTATCCAAATATAATTAAAAAGAGCAAAAACAAAAAATAACTAAAATTAAAATTTTTTATTAAGAATGGTCCTGGCAACTACTTGGATAAAGCTTTCAAATTATTAAAATTCGTTTGACGCCATTCTTATTTTTTCTTTTGTTAAGAAGTAAATAAAAAAACAAGTGAAACTTAAGTTTTACAAAAAGATAAAAAAAAATTTAAATGCTTTAAAGTTTCGAAATAAATTAAAAGAAAAGCAAATGTAAGAAAAACTGTTTAACTTTTTAGAAAACCCAAAATAAATGAAGTTAACTTTTATTTTATTAATTTCAATAACAATATTATCAATTTTAATTTTTATTTATTTTTTGGGAAATGAAACAAGCAAACTAATAAATATCCGTTCGGAATCGAAAATCTTGACGTTTGAGCAATCAGCTCGACAAAAAAAATACGCTTTGATGGCAGTAAACATTGATGAAAGAATAAAGACATTCTATTTTTTCTACTTACCATTTGCAGCCCAGGCTTGGAAAAGACTAGGCTTTCAACCAATTGTTTTGTTGGTCAGCACCGAACAAGGTGATTTGAACAATTTTAATAACCAAAATGGTCCAGCTTTGAAAACCATCAAATATTTGGAAAAACTTGGTGCTACTCTCAAATTAATCAAGTCACAAAAAGACTATGGACTAATGACTTCAATGATTTGCAGATTGTTTGTTGGTGCATTGGATTTTTTGGATGAAGAGGACTATGTTGTGACAAGTGATTCGGATCTGATGCCAATTGGATCACAGTATTACGAAATCAAGGATATGGAAGCAATAACTGCTTGGAATTCTGAATGCTGTGGAAATTTTATGCACAAAAATAGAAGCTACAAAATGTATCCCATGGGTCACATTGGAATGAAGAAAAAACATTGGAAAGGTGTCATGAACCTCACTTCAGATGCTGAGATACAAACCAAGATAATCATTGATCTTCTAGAGTCTTTTTTTAGCAATAATCATGTAAAAAAAGATAACGAAATCAAAAGAGGAGATGCTACTTGGAATGCAGATCAAATTATTTTAAGTCAAAAGATCAGCATTTACTCGAGTGATTTGAATAGAACAAAAATTGTCCAAAAACCATACCAAGGCATTCGACTTGATCGCAGTCAGAGTTTAACTACATTGATGAATTTGGTCGATAATAAATTTTCAAAATTAACAGATTTTCATGCATTTCATTCAAATTTTTTAGAAAGATGGACCGTTACCAGTAAATTGTTGACCAAGATGTTTAACAACGGTACATTGGAAATTTTGTTTTCTTATTACACAGAGTTTAAAAATGGCATTTAAAATTGTTTTTTGTAAAATTTTTTTCAAGTTTCAAGATATCAATTTTAATATAATGAAATTGTGTAATTAGATAAAAAGTTTTTAATTTTAGACATTATTAAAATGGTATTATAAATATTATAAATGGTTTTATATTTTTTTATTGAAATGTATTTAAAAAATTAAATTCCATCATGAATCAAGAATTCACAAGCAAATCTGTGCAAAGAAATAAATTTAGCATATAAAATATCTCGGTATTATTATTTTTGGAATTAATCAAAATCTAAATTTAATTTATTAAAAAAATTATTTTTTGTGATCAACATTTTTTATACTTATATATTTTATTATTAATTTACCAAAGTTCTTAATCAATCTCAAATTGAAGTTATTTTCTGATTATACGACAACTTATTTTGACCGATCTAATCAAGATGATTTTATTACTGAATTTTTTAATCTTAATCGTATCGACATTAATTGATGTATGACTTATTGAATGCTTTTCAAAAATGAACGTGCCAAAATACCTGACAGTATTGTACTTGAAGGTATAGGAATTGAAGAAGATACGAAAATATAAACTATTTGAAGTTACATTGGATTCAAAATTAAAATTTAGTCGATAGATAAGCTAAATTCGTAAGCTTATAAATTTTAGGCTTTATTTTATTTAAAAACTTTTTTATTTGTCATTTTCAGTAAAAGTTCATTTTTTTAAGACTTTTATCCTTCCTTATCTTGACTGTTGTCTTTCTTTAATAATTTATTAAATTTTTTTATCTTTAATTCCTATCTTTTTTAGAACCAAAATAAATTCATTTATTTTAATGGGTTCATTTAGAATGCACTCTTGTGATCTTCAAAAATTTTTAAATACAGATCAATATTTTTTTGACACCTAGAAAAATAGAGTTAAAAAAAAAAAGCGAATATTTATTTATTTTTCAATGAACGCCTTTAAGACGATGTAAAAAAATCAAAAAGTAAAAATAAGTATAAAAAAATAAGATAAAAAAAAGGATTTGAGTAATATCTGAAAAAAATTCATATTTAATAAAAAATTTGAAAATTTTCCACAATTATAAAATTTTAATCAAATTTCGATTATAAAATTTTTTAAAATCAAAAAATAATTCCATTAATTCAAAAAAATGTTTAAAAAAACTAAATATTTAGTGCTGTATCAATATTCGATCTATCCTTCAAAATACAAAGATTTTTTAAATTTTTTGCTTTTGTTTTTGTTTAACAAGTTATGTTAAAAAATGTTAAACATTTATTTTTTTATTTTTACCATAAATAGCTTCAAAGCGGTCATTGACAATCAAGTTTTTGGAAAGGTGAGAAGCAAAGTCTGCCAAAGCCTTTAAGTTAATAAGGCTAAACGCTTTTGAGCGTTAATATAGATAGAAATATCTATACTGCAGATATTACTACTACTACTACTAAAGGCTAGAATTATATAAATTATTGGAAAAATTTTTGTGTTAAAATCACCATTTTCATTTTTTTATTTTGAAAAACATTTTAATAAGACTTTTCAACAGATATCTTCATATTCCACTCGCAAAGTCAGTGTTCTAATTTATTTGAGTTTTTTTTTTGGAAAAAAGCTTTTGACGAATAAAAAAAATTATCTATAGAATAAAAAAAAACTCTTTGTAGTATAAACAAAATTTTATTTATTTTAGTGTAAAAAACAAATTATTATAGCATAAAAAGTCAATTAAATTTGAACTATAGAATAAAAATATATCTCTTAGAATACTTTCATGCATTTAAGTACTCATAGTCCCAGCGTCAGAGTATAAATTTGGTAATTTTAAAATTATTTTTATCTCAAATCTAATTAAAATTGTTTTTTTAAAACAATTTTATGTCAAATCGAGTCTAGACTTAATTTAAAATTATTATGAGTGAAAATTTAAATTAAATGTTTATAAAATTTTTATAAATGAATGAAAAATTAAATTTTATTATTATTATTAAATATTTTAATTTAAAGATTAATTTTTTATTTATTTAAAAATTCTCATTTGTTTTTGAGAAATTTAATTTGCATACCACAAATTTTTTAAAAACACCACAAAAAATAAAAAAATGCATAAAAATAAAAAAATAGAATAAAAATTAAGAAAAAATAAATTTTTTGTTAATGTGACACTAAATTTTTTATTTTTTTACACATTTATTTGTACAAGTCAAGTAACGTCTACGACAACCAAAACGACACTTGAACACGTATTTATCGATGTCGGCTAGTCGATGAAATTTCCAATTAATGTTATTAAATTGGAAAAATCTAACATACTTTTTACAATTCAAAAATTTTCTTTTTTTATTGCCTAAAATTATTGGTAAAATTAAAAAGTGTCAAAGATAAAAATTTATGTACTTAGTGTTAAAATAGCCTTGATTTTTTAATAAAAGTAACATTTTTTATGGATAAGTGTCAGTAAATTAAAAATAGTGGATTTCTATTGCAATAGAGAGCTTGCTAGAAGAGCAAAGCAAACTCCCCAATTAGTTCGGAACGTCAGTATAAAAAGATTATTTTTTTTTATTCTGGAATACAACGTTTGTTCTTTTCTTTTTTCTTTTATTATATATATACTTCTAACGGGCAAATCCTCCCCGTTACACTATTTAATTAAGTGTTGATTAATTTTTTTTGGGTAAATCTTAATAACTTGAGTCAAAAATTAAAAATTTGTGGTATCTATTTTAATGGACCTTTGTTTTTATTTCATTTTTATAGAATTTTTGAAAAATTATTTTGTTCTGTGGTAATAAAACGGAACCTTGACACAATAAAGTAACTGCTGAATAATTACAAGATAGACTTTTGTTTTTTAACTTTTTTTCTCATTTAATAAATAATTAAATAAAAGAAAATGTAAATCACAAACAAACGCGTGTGCGTAAGTCATTAAAAAATTTAAGTCTTTCTTAAGTCATTATTTAGTGAAGTCAATGACTTAAAATATATTTTTTTAAAGTTAAGTCTTTGACTTCGACTTTATGACTTACGCGCATAAATCTGCAAACAAATGTATTTTTATGAAAAAGAAGAATGCTTTCAGCTTAAAATTTGTAATAAAAGACAAAAAATGCTCTGAACAAATATAAAACTTTATTAAACAAAAATTAATAATATTCAAAGTGAAAAAAAAAAACAACTTAAATTTTTTAATGATTTAAATTTTTTTTGGTTATAAAAAAATTTTTTCTGATTTTCTCGCTAACAGATCAAATTTTTATTATTATAATTATTATTTATTTCAAAAAGATTACGCCAGATTCGGCGATGAAAATATTAAATTATAAAAAGAAATTCTTCCAATGAAAAAAAAAGACAATTAATTTATTATGTGCTAAATATAATTTGGAATTAGTATCAAATTAAAAAATTTTTAATAAAATCATGAAAATTATGATAAAATTGATGCACATGACCTTTATATATTTGAAAAAATATCAGTGCATTAACATGTTGTTATAATGGCATTCAAACACATTTAAGAGAAAATAGAAAAAAGGCAGATCTGCTACAGTGCTTTAATAGAAGATCCAGATTGAGCTAAATTACGTAATTTTATTAAATTGGCAGCGAGTTCCATTTGCTAGCGGTTCTGTTAAAAAAAAAGTTATCTATATGTTGGAGCTTCGAAATTTCTTTGTGATATTTGAAGCATTGACCTCTTTCTTGGTTTTTGTCACATTAAATTGTTGCATTTTTCAAACAATTCTATTCCATACATGAACTTGTACAATTGAATAAGATCATCTCTTTTTTTTTTCCATCAGATTTGGAATATTCAAACCCTTCAATCTGCTTTCATACGGTTTGCTACTAATTGAAGAAACAAATTTCGTAGCTCTGCGTTGAATCCTTTCAACATTCTCACAGTCATACTTAAGAATTGGAGACCATACAGGCACCGCAAATCCTCGTTTGCGAGGCTTTGGCCAAAATTTACAGGTCAAATCCAAAGTTTGGCCTATAGAGACAGTCAACTAAATGTTTTTTAGAATTAAAGTTCAATTTTACTTAAATTAAAATCTGCATCATTTAATTCAAATGAGCCGATATATTCATTAATGTAGAGACATACACCACCGCCTCTGCGTAAATTACTTCTGTCCTTTCTTTACAAATTGTATCCTATAAATTTTGTAAATTAAGATGCTCTTGAACCAAATCTCACTAACTGCCACAATTTGTGGGCTAATAATGTTTCAATAACAACACTGAATTCATCTAGTTAATTGTCCAAAGAAGTAGCATTTAAATACATTAATTTTAACGATTCGAGACTATCTAGACGTGATGACGCTTCTGATGAACGATTTTTCCTTCTTGAATTTGACGATTTGATTGCCACGAATACCATATCGAAAGGGCGAGTCTTGTGAAAGATCATTATTTGCTTCGTTTCTTTGTTTTCTCAATTCAAAGTCTAAAGCTCTCTCGGTTCCAGTCAAATCTTTCAGTAATTTTACATTATTTTTAGAAAGCTTACGTAATCTTAAATGAATATTAGTCGGGAAGGATATGCAATTTTACGAAAAATTACGTAAGCTTACATTAAAATACGTAACTTTTAGTTAAACCGTTCCTAAATGCTTACGGCCAAAAAAATAAGTAAGCTTTCTAAAAATAATGTAAAAATTACATAATTTAGCAAATACTGGACCTTTTATAAAAGTACTGTAACACTAAAAACGCATCAAACTCTGAAATTCTTAATTTAATGTTTCATAAAGACAAAAAAAGAATTTTTATTTAAAAAAAATCAAAAAAAAAAAACAAAAAAGCTAAATTAGTCATTGGATCAATCCCAAATTTTAAGCTTAAATTTTTTTTTCTTATTTATTAAAATTTTGTAACAAAAATGCCGCACTAGAACTCAAATTTTAGTTAATAAAAAATAATTTTTCTAATATTATTTTCTTTAATTTTTGGTGCTGCACCAAATGCATAATTAATAAAAATTCTAAGTTTAAAATTCAGTAATGATACAATGGCTTATTAAACCTTTTTTGTTTGATTATTTTATAAATAAAAATTCTTTTTTAAAATTTTTGTCTTAAATCAAGTCTTTATGATGCATTAAATTAAGAATTTCAGAGTTTGATGCGGAGTTAAACCCGTGATAATGCTATTATATCATGTGTTCTTATTCAAAAATGTTTTAGCATGGACGAGATGTACTTTGGTGCATTGTCAAAAAAGGTGTCTTAGCTTGTGGTGCATCATTATCGAACTAGGGAATACAGTAATAAAAAAAAATTCATTACCTTTACAATTTATCTATTTTAATTTTTTTATATTATACTTCAACTTATTTTACTTTTATTTTATTTCAACTTAATATTTTTAATTTATTTATCTTGATTTTGCATTTTTACTCACCTTCCAGTAAATTAGCGGAAAAAATATTTACCAATAAAAAAATATCTATTCATTTAATATTGCTGAAAAAATAAAAAAGTAAAATTATTTACCAAATTTTTTGATTAATAAAAAAAATTGAAGAAATCGTTAGTTTCTGTGTTAAGGGAATTCTTTTTAACTTTGATGTTTAATATTTTTGTAAAAATATTTTGAAATATTCAATATTCTTGTTGCTAAACAATTAGGATTTTTAACAAAAAAACTATATAATTATTTTTAATTATTTTTGATAAAAAAAATAAATTTAACTAAGATTAAATTTCGTTAGCCTCCTAAAACAGCTAAAATAATTAAAATAAGTAAAATAAAATATTAAGGATTAAAAAATTAAAAATAAAATTCTAAATATTATTTTACTTGATACCTTTTACTTAGAAATTCTCTATTACTAATAAAAAAAAGAATGCTTTAAGGTTTATTTTCAAGATAAAATGGAATTTTATAAAATTTCGTCAAAGTTTTTCAATGAAACTGAAATTAAAATTCACTAATTAAAAAGTTACAAGTCGAAATTTGGAGAAGGCTTAAAAACATTACACTTTTCATTTATTCAATTTTAAATCTTTTATTATAAAATTATAAATTAAAATTAAAAAAATGGAAAAATTAGAGTTATTCTATAAGTTTTTCAAAAGATAATATGAGATTTACTAAAATGCGTCAAAGCTTTTCATACCTGAAATTATAAAAAACCTATAGTATGAAATTTAAACCTATTTATAGAAAACCAAATTTTTATTTCTTTAATTTTGATAACTTTATTGTCAACTTTTATTTTTGTTTATTTTATGGGAAATTAAACAAGCAAATTTTATTACTAAATTAAATATTATTTAAAAAAATTTTTTTAATGAGCGTCTTATAATTTAAAGTTTTTAACTTAATATCTAATAATTTAATTAAAAGATGCAAAAAAATTATTTGTGAAAAAATTAGAATGGAAAAGGAAATATTTAAAAATAGTATCAGAAATTAAAAAGAGGCTTTTCTGTTTTGTTTTTAAATTGATACCACAAGATAGAATAAATTCGAAATCAAAAAATGATATATGTTTTTTTTTCCAACTTTATTTAAATTATTAAAAAGAGTAAAAATAATAAATAAAAAGATTAATTTTCTATTAAGATTGTTACGAGTAGATAGTTGCAAAAAGCTTTATAAACAAAAGAATGTTATTTTTACACCATTTTTTTTATTCTGTAAAAAGAATATAGTTAAAAAATAAAAATGAATACTTGTGTTTTTTTAAAAGATATATATGCTTTAAAGTTTCGAAATAAATCAAAAGAAAAGCAAATGTAAGAAAAATTGTTTAACTTTTTAGAAAACCCAAAATAAATGAAGTTAACTTTTATTTTATTAATTTCAATAACAATATTATCAATTTTTGTTTTTGTTTATTTTTTGGGAAATGAAGCAAGCAAACTAATAAATATCCGTTCGGAGTCGAAAATCTTGACGTTTGAGCAATCAGTTCGACCAAGAAAATACGCTTTGATGGCAGTAAACATTGATGAAAGAATAAAGACATTCTATTTTTTCTACTTACCATTTGCAGCCCAGGCTTGGAAAAGACTAGGCTTTCAACCAATTGTTTTGTTGGTCAGCACCGAACAAGGTGATTTGAACAATTTTAATAACCAAAATGGTCCAGCTTTGAAAACCATCAAATATTTGGAAAAACTTGGTGCTACTCTCAAATTAATCAAGTCACAAAAAGACTATGGACTAATGACTTCAATGATTTGCAGATTGTTTGTTGGTGCATTGGATTTTTTGGATGAAGAGGACTATGTTGTGACAAGTGATTCGGATCTGATGCCAATTGGATCACAATTTTACGAAATCAAGGACATGGAAGCAATAACTGCTTGGAATTCTGAATGTTGTGGAAATTTTATGCACAAAAATAGAAGCTACAAAATGTATCCCATGGGTCACATTGGAATGAAGAAAAAACATTGGAAAGGTGTCATGAACCTCACTTCAGATGCTGAGATACAAACCAAGACAATCATTGATCTACTAGAGTCTTTTTTTAGCAATAATCATGTAAAAAAAGATAACGAAATCAAAAGAGGAGATGCTACTTGGAATGCGGATCAAATTATTTTAAGTCAAAAGATCAGCATTTACTCGAGGGATTTAAATAGAACAAAAATTGTCCAAAAACCATACCAAGGCATTCGACTTGATCGCAGTCAAAGTTTAACTTCTTTGATGAATTTGGTCGATAATAAATTTTCAAAATTAACAGATTTTCATGCATTTCATTCAAATTATTTAAAAAGATGGACTGTTACCAGTAAATTGTTAACCAAGATGTTTAACAATGGTACATTGGAAATTTTGTTTTCTTATTACACCGAGTTTAAAAATGGCATTTAAAATTGTTTTTTGTTAAATTTTTTTTCAAGTTTCAAGATATCAATTTTAATATAATGAAATTGTGTAATTAGATAAAAAGTTTTTAATTTTAGACATTATTAAAATGGTATTATAAATATTATAAATGGTTTTATATTTTTTTTATTGAAATAAATTTAAAAAATTGAATTCTATCATGAATCAAGAATTCACAAGCAAATCTGTGCAAAGAAATAAATTGAGCATATAAAATATCTCGGTATTATTATTTTTGGAATAAATCAAAATCTAAATTCTATTTATTAAAAAAATTAATTTTTGTGATCAACATTTTTTATACTTATATATTTTATTATTAATTTACCAAAGTTCTTAATCAATCTCAAATTGAAGTTATATGCTGATGATACGACAACTTATTTTGACCGATCTAATCAAGATGATTTTATTACTGAATTTTTTAATCTTAATCGTATCGACATTAATTGATGTATGACTTATTGAATGCTTTTCAAAAATGAACGTGCCAAAATCCCTGACAGTATTGTACTTGAAGGTATAGGAATTGAAGAAGATACGAAAATATAAACTATCTGGAGTTACATTGGATTCAAAATTAAAATTTAGTCGATAGATAAGCTAAATTCATAAGCTTATAAATTTTAGGCTTTATTTTATTTAATCTTTTTTAGAACCAAAATAAATTCATTTATTTTAATGGGTTCATTTAGAATGCACTCTTGTGATCTTCAAAAATTTTTAAATACAGATCAATATTTTTTTGACACCTAGAAAAATAGAGTTAAAAAAAAAAAGCGAATATTTATTTATTTTTCAATGAACGCCTTTAAGACGATGTAAAAAAATCAAAAAGTAAAAATAAGTATAAAAAAATAAGATAAAAAAAAGGATTTGAGTAATATCTGAAAAAAATTCATATTTAATAAAAAATTTGAAAATTTTCCACAATTATAAAATTTTAATCAAATTTCGATTATAAAATTTTTTAAAATCAAAAAATAATTCCATTAATTCAAAAAAATGTTTAAAAAAACTAAATATTTAGTGCTGTATCAATACTCGATCTATTCTTCAAAATACAAAGATTTTTTTTAAATTTTCTGCTTTTGTTTACGTTTAACAAGTTATGTTAAAACATGTTAAACATTTATTTTTTAATTTTTACCATAAATAGCTTCAAAGCGGTCATTGACAATCAAGTTTTTGGAAAGGTGAGAAGTAAAGTCTTCCAAAGCCTTTCAGTTAATAAGGCTAAACGCTTTTGAGCGTTAATATAGATAGAATTATCTATACTGCAGATATTACTACTACTACTACTAAAGGCTAGAATTATATAAACTTTTGGAAAAATTTTTGTGTTAAGATCACCATTTTCATTTTTTTATTTTGAAAAACATTTTAATAAGACTTTTCAACAGATATCTTCATATTCCACTCGCAAAGTCAGTGTTCTAATTTATTTGAGTTTTTTTTGGAAAAAAGCTTTTGACAATAAAAAAATTATCTATAGAATAAAAAAAACTCTTTGTAGTATAAACAAAAATTTATTTATTTTATTGTAAAAAACAAATTATTATAGCATAAAAAGTCAATTAAATTTGAACTATAGAATAAAAATATATCTCTTAGAATACTTTCATACATTAAAGAATAAAAAATAATAACAAAAGTATAAAAAAAATCAATCAAATTCTAAGCGGTACTTACCTTTTTTTGCTTGTTTATTTAAATCAGCTACCTCATCGTCAACTTTCCTTTTTCTTGGACGTCCACGACCTCTTTTTCCTTTAGCCCCATTTTCAGCACTCGCTTTGGGGTCCAAAACATCAATATGAGGCTCAACAAGATCCACCTGAAGCTCAACAATTTTCAAGTTCAGTATTATTGGTAAATACCTTAACTTTATTCCATTCTAACTTTTTTTTGGAATTTTTAATTTTTCTTAGTAATTTTACAGTAATTTTAGAAAAAATAATAGCAAAACTATACTGCAATTTTTTTATTCTATAGTTGCAAATGTTATTGTAGACATGTCATGTGACTAAACCACATGACTTATTAGATTTTTAAGAATTAAATGAAAGAGATTTGAGCTTAAGAATTATATAACTTAATCCAGCACTCACGCATGCGTTCTCTGAATGATTAATTCATTCAAACATTTTAAATCGTTCCTTTCTTGAGCCAAAACATTGTCACTATAAATAATAGAAACTATTCACATATTTGATATATATTTAATAAACAGTTTTAACAACAAGTGTACTGGTTACATTATACTTAAAAAAAAAATAAATTAATGCTACATTTTATTTTCTTATTCTATAAAGTTCTTCTCTATTCTATAGTTTTTCTTTTATTCGTCAAAAGCCAACGTCCTTTTTTTTATCTTTTTTTCTAAATAACCCTTTTTCTTATAAATAAAAAAGTGACAAAATTATTTGTTTTCTTTCTTTAGTGCATATTGTTAATAAATATCACTTTTTTATAGTCTTGTCTTAAGTCAAGTCAAGTCAATGACTTAAAAAAATTTTTTTTTTTTAGTCATAACTTTGACTTAAATTTTTGTGACTTAGACTTAAAACTGTGACTTATAAACAAGTTTGATTTGAACAAAAGATATTTGGACTTTGGGGACCCTGGTCAAAAATTACAGTAGTACTGCTAAGTGCGAACCTTGCCTCAAAATTTTAATTATCTAATTAAATTTACTTTTTTTTTTGCTGAAAAATTGGCTTTTATTCTTAGACTTTAAAAAAAAAAATTTAAGTCATTGACTTGACTTTAAAAAAAATAAATAAATTTTTAAATCATAACTTTGACTTAAATTTTTATGACTTAAACTTAAAACTGTGGCTTAAAAACAAGTCTGGTAAATATATTAGAAAATAGTGGACTAATATTTTGCCTTGTGGTATACCTGTGGTTACTGCAAATTCCTCGTTTAAATGACCATTTACGTCTACTTTGAATTCCGTGGGATCAAGAAAATATTTTATTCAGTGAATGAAGAAGTGTGAGAAGACATTTGAATGAACTAATATTTTAGACAGGCATGCAAGACCCTGACTTTTGATTTCATTCTGAAATTTCTATTAAATAATCAACTGTATCAGAAGAGAAAAGGGCAATATTAAGAGGCAATATGTGGAGTGACACGTAGCACATTATGATGATATAATGATTCCACAAAATTCTTTATTGTTTTTAATTATTTACATATTTATTTTAATTTTATCTATCTTAAGGTTTTAAACATTTGGTTGTAATTTGTGGAAGGACACGTAGCACATTAGGATGATATAGTGTGATTCTACAATATTCTTTAATGTTTTTAATTAGTTGCTTTTCTTAGTGTTTTAAACATTTGTTATTAATTTATTAAATTGTTTTTGTATTTAAAATTTTAATTAGACTTCGAAATATAAATACAAGCTTGCTTTTTAATAAAGAGAGAATAAAAAATATCTAAAACCAACTAATATCTATAGATCCACCAAGTAGCCTCACAAATAGTATGAGAATGCACAGGGAAAGTTTTCCTGCAAAACTGAGAAACGATTTTGCAAGTGCGGTGACTGCCCGGCATGTTTTCTTCATAAATAGAGTGGTCCCTCAATGGAATAGGTTGCCTGATAGTGTTATCAAATCCAAATCCACGGAAGCTTTCAAGGTTGCGTTGGACAAATTCAATGGATATGGCTGCTTCAGCTCCATACTGCCAAGCAGTAATGGGCTCAGATATTCTTGTTAGAATGTCGCAGCAAGAACTACTAACTAACTAAAATAAGATTTTTTACTTTTTCTTAAATCCATTGTATAGTTGTAAATTAAATTTAGTAAATATTTCAAATAAAAAAAATTTTTATTGTTAAAAATGTAAAATAACAAAAAGTTTTTTCAAAAATTCAAATAATTTTTTCATTTTTTTCTCTTATTCTTGATTAAAAAATTGTATCTACAGGTTTGTCTTTATCCTGAATAAGGCATATCGTTCGAAACGCGTCGGTTTTTTCAAAATCTGTTTTTAATTGTTTTTTACAGAAATTAAAATTTCAAAATATAATTAAAATTGCTTTATTCAAAATAAAAAAAATTAAAAAAAAACAACAATATTTTTCTAATAATTCTGAAAATCAAATTAATCTAATAATTGACTGAATCACATGAAACGTGTCCATAATCAGTGTCGATTTGGTCAAATATTTTTTCAATCTGTTTAAAATCGTTGTGATTACTCAACATTAAGGTAGACACATAACTAGATTTGTCCTTACGTGAAAATACCGAGAATTTACAAACATACTTGAATGGTTCTCTGATCTTATTTTTTTCATATTGGTATCCATGTTCGACTGTTTTTTCTGCATCATGAATGAGAACAATCTCAGCTCGATTGGCATACTTCTTTGCGTCAAAAGCTCGCTGTGTAGCATTGATATGGTCAACCAACACAATTCCCCACAGCTTGTTTTCCTCAATGCCAAGTTTTTTTTCTACTTGGTCAAAACTTGGCCAACAATAAACCCTGTGATTCTTAGTTTTGTTGTAGAGTGCAAAATTATTCACCCAATTGATGTCAGTATCGATTGAAACTACTTGTTTCTTGGCATCAGCAGCCAATTTGTGAAGAAGAGGAGTTGAATACTTACCCATGCCAAGTTCTAACAAGTCTCCAGACGTCATTAATGATGCCACAACTAGAGGAATAGAATTGCTACCATATCCATAATCAAATGGTAAATTGATATATTTTAGTACCACGTCATTTGCATGCTGCACCAAATCAATGTCATTGTTTTCCAAAATTGTAATTGTTCGTAATTTGTTCAAGTTTTGGAAGTTAGTCTTTGATTCTTTATAAATAAGGACAAGGAAAATTAAAACAATTGCACCAAAACAGATTATTAAACGATTGTTCATCTTTGAAAATACAAAAAAAAAATTCTAAAAAAATTTAGAATACTAATTTTGAAAATTAGTTATGAATTATCTTATATAAATATTGCATTTTTGAATACTACAGAGTGACTTAATTCTTCTAAATGATACTAAAAGATGACTTTTCCTTAGAACATCTTAATACTTATAAGGAATATAAGGAACGTAAGATATTCATAAGACACTTTCAAAAATTTGGTTTTTAAGTTTTGGAGAACGGTTCAATTAGCTGCTATTTGAACTATATAAAACTTAAGGAAATTATGAGTAAAAAGGAATTTTAATCCATTAAAAAATGCCTAAAAATTAATTTTTTGAATTTTTTGGAGAAAAATAAATAAATTTAGATCTAAAAATGCATGTTTACAGAAGAGACTGATTTTGAGAGGACTTGCCAGTCAAGATAAGTCGTATTTTTACAGCAAATTCCGAGTCGATTCTTCAACAAGCTATAGACAATGATAGTTGACTAAGTTCTAAAATTCCAATCAGTCTAAGTAAGCACACTGAAGGAAAATTTTATTTTAGAAAAATAAAGCATAAATGCAATTTTTAGAGCCACTTTTGACAGCTTTGGACAGATTTAAAAGGTAAAAATAGTGCAAAGAGCTCAAAGAACGACACTAAAGATTGTTAATAATTATTTTTCATCATTAGTGATGAATCTGATTAAACAGAAAATAGGAATTCACCAACTAAAATTATCGCCCCAAGTTTTGCATATCAATCATAGAGATATGCACCACTTTATACTTTTAGAATGAATCAGCTTGTTATATGGAGACTCTGAAAAATCACTCATTACCATCACCTGAGATATTTGTTCATAATCCACATTGAATTCTTCAACAAGACGAAGTTAATCCTTAAGCTTTGCTAGTTTTTATTCAAAAACAAATAGTTAAATTTCTGCTTAGCTTATTTCAATAATGCCAAATTTACATATATTTACTCTTAAAGTAAGTAATATGCAAAATTTTACTAGTATTTACCAATGATTACCTTACACAAATAGATAAAAATAGTTAATCATTTAATATAGCTACAAATATAAAAAAGTAAAATAATTTACAAACTTTCTTTTTAAAATTTTCTGGGTTGAGGAATTTCTTTTCAACTTTGGTAATTCATTTTTTTGTAAAAATATTTTGGACTTTTTTTTAGATTATTTAAAAAAAAAAGGATTCAGCTTTCTTCTTCTTGCTTCTTAACAATTAGAATTTAAAACGCTATTTTTAAAAAAAAAGCCAACTTTTTAATTATTTTTAATAAATAATAATAATAATAAAACAGCAAATTTGACTAAGACAGGAAGGAATTCCTGTAAGAAAGGGTTGGCTTTCTATGGCAGTTTAAATAATTAAAATAAGTAAATTTTAAAAAAAAATAAGAAATAAAAGAAGCAAAATAAAATTTCTTAATATTATTTAACTTAATGTTTATAAGGTTTTTTTTCAAAATAAAAAGAAAAGATTTTCAATTAAACTGAAATTAAAATTCACTAAAAACATGTTACAAGTCGCAAGTCGCAATTTGTCGCTATCTGCTACAAGTCAAAATTTGGAAAAGGCTTAAAAACACAAGAATTTTGATTTATTTATTTTTTAATTTTAAATAATAAAAGAAAATTAAAAAAGTGGCAAAACGAATTTTGAGAAGATGATTTGAAATTTTCTAAAATGGGCCGGATATTTTCAAATAACTGATATAACCTGTTTTCGATTTTGTGTTCCTTGATTTTGTGACCAATTCGATATTGTGACAGAAAAAAAGACTAGATTTTTAGACCATTTGTAATATAAATGCATGAAAAAAATTCGATTCTGTATATTAAAAAAAATTTAAGTAAAAAATTAAATCATTTAAAAAAAATAAAGTCAACTTTCATTTCTTAAATTTTAGATACTTTAATGTCAATTTTTGTTTTTTTTAAGAAATGAAACAAGCAAATTTTATAAATTATTTTAAATTTATTTAAAAATATGTTTTTATTGAGCGCCTTATTATTTAACGTTTTTAACTTAATATCTAACATTAAATAAGAAAAAGATTTTTCAAAGACTTTTCACCTGGTCCCACACATAAGTCTCTTAATCAAATTAGAAGCCTATTGGTCTGAAGGTCAGCTACTTGACTGGATCAAAGTCTTTCTTTTGGGAAGAAAGCAAAGAGTGGTGAGTGGAGAAAATGACTCTGACTGAAAGGATGTAAAGAGTGGAGTACCCCAGGGCTTGGTCTTGAGACCATTACTATTCGTCATATTCATTAACGACATTCCGGAAATAATCTCCCACTTTTCTAAACTTTCCGTGGACAATTGTAAAATAATCGCGGTAATTAGAAATATGTCAGATAAAGAAGAACTGAAGGAGGATCTCGATAAGGTATCTAACTGGGCACAAGATTGGAAAATGTTATTTTACAGTATTGCTTTGACACGAGGAACAACAGTAATTTTACGTAAAATACTGGATAATTACGTAAAATTACGTAATTTCTCTTCTTCCAAGTTGTGTCTTGTTACGTCTGAGTTTTTCATTGTACAAGTTATTTGTGGTATCCTGATTTTGGTGTTTTTTTTTAACGTGAAATCACGTAATTTTACGTAATTTTTCGTAAAAAGTAAAAAGGACAAAAAATGTCCAATTTTTTGAAAAAATAGCTAAAATTTTTAAAATAATTTGATTTTTGATTTTTTGAATGAAAATTGAGCTTTTTTTTTACGTAATTTTACGTAAAATTTCATTCTTTTACCGTAAAAAACGATAAAAAAATAGTAAAAAAGTGTAAAAAAAGGTAAAAAAGTGTAAAAAAATGTAATTTCTTTAATTTTATTTGATTAGTCAGTTTAATTTAATGATTCGACCATTCTCCTTTTTTTTCAATAACAATCGGAATAACCTTTTAAATTTGTTTAGCTAAATCTTTATAAGATAACTCAAATTAAGTTTACTTTTTGCAAATGGTTTATATAAGATTGGCACTTAGTTGGCGTCAATGTTTTATGGAATTCAAAAATAGCTTCGTAAGCTTCTTCAGTGTTTTTAATGTTTTTCTTTCTTACGAAATCTTTTAATTCATTCCAAACCATTTCAATGAGATTTAAGTCCGGAGACCTTGGGGGTGACTTAATCTTAATCCATTTGAAAAAAGTAAACTTAATTTGAGTTATCTTATTAAGATTTAGCTAAACAAATTTAAAAGGTTATTCCGATTGTTATTGAAAAAAAAGGAGAATGGTCGAATCATTAAATTAAACTGACTAATCAAATAAAATTAAAGAAATTACATTTTTTTACACTTTTTTACCTTTTTTTACACTTTTTTACTATTTTTTTATCGTTTTTTACGTAAAAAAAAAGTTCAATTTTCATTCAAAAAATCAAAATCAAATTATTTTAAAAATTTAAGCTATTTTTTCAAAAAATTGGACATTTTTTGTCCTTTTTACTTTTTACGAAAAATTACGTTAAATTACGTGATTTCACGTTAAAAAAAAAAAACACCAAAATCAGGATACCACAAATAACTTGTACAATGAAAAACTCAGACGTAACAAGACACAACTTGGAAGACGAGAAACCGAGTCAGAAAGAGACCTCGGATAACTGGTTTCACCCAAATCTAATGAATAATTCTTGATAATTTCTTTAATTCTTTTATCTAATAATTCACAGGCCGGCTTACGTTTACAAACAATACCCGATTTTAAATGAATCAACAAATCTTGTGTTTTCTTTTGCTCAGATCTAAAACTATCTACCAAAGAAATGACAAGTGGGTGCTTATTCAGCATAGAGCTAAAAGCGTTATGCCACACTTCAACATAATTGTTCGTTCTCGGCAGACATTCATTGATCCTGGAATATACATTCCACTCTTCATCTTCAGGATTCTTAAAATTAATTTCATATTCAGAGCCAATTTGTTTGCCATAAAGTATAGCATTTGGCAGCACAATTTTTCTCCACACAACGTCAGTTGACTTTACCATCACTTTCGCTAAAGCTCCGAAAAAAATAGCAATTAAAAGATAACTGTGGATGAAGCTTTTGTGATGCTGTCACTTTTTCTTTATTTAATGCTATTTGGTCGAAATTAGCGATCAAATTAACAGACTGGACAATGTCGGAAGAAATTAAAAAAAATGAAAAGTCTACTATAGCGGGACTACGTTAGTCTTGCTGCTTTGTCTATTTAGTTAAACTAAACTTGGCCGTAGAATATTAACTATTATTATTATTATTAAATTTTCAATTTCATTTTCCATTTTTCTTTCTTAATTGCTATTTTTATTTTTTGTATTATTTAATTAGTCCCTTTTAATTTTGCTATTTTAAACTGCTTATTTTTTGTCTGCTGAATTAATATATAGCCCTGGTTTACAGTATTGTTCCAGTTTGGAACGAGCTATCCTATTTTGTTTTAAATGAATTTTGGCAAAAGCGTAATTCAGCAGCTTCCATAATATTGTCGTGTTGCAGCTTGATATTATTATTATTAATAAAATAATAGGAATACAACAAAAAAATTCCGGAAAATGCTAGTTTGAATGGAACAGGTGAAGTTTTGAAGAATTGTTTCTTTTTAGTCCTTTTTATTTTTTTAATTGATTTTAAAAAGAGAAAATAAGAAAAAAAAATTTTGTTTTTTATCATGATAACTGAAGATAGAAAAGATTCGAAATCAAAACAATGCTATTTGTTTTCTATCCAAATATAATTAAAAAGAGCAAAAATAACAAATAACTAAAATTAAAATTTTTTATTAAGAATGGTCCCGGCAATTACATGGATAAAGCTTTCAAATTATTTAAATTCGTTTTACGCCATTCTTATTTTTTCTTCTGTTAAGAAGTAAATAAAAAACAAGTGAAACTTAAGTTTTACCAAAAGATAAAAAAAAAAATTTAAATGCTTTATAGTTTCGAAATAAATTAAAAGAAAAGCAAATGTAAAAAAATTGTTTAACTTTTTAGAAAACTCAAAATAAATGAAGTTAACTTTTATTTTATTAATTTCAATAACAATATTATCAATTTTTGTTTTTGTTTATTTTTTGGGAAATGAAGCAAGCAAACTAATAAATATCCGTTCGGAATCGAAAATCTTGACGTTTGAGCAATCAGTTCGACCGACTAAATACGCTTTGATGGCAGTAAACATTGATGAAAGAATAAAGACATTCTATTTTTTCTACTTACCATTTGCAGCCCAGGCTTGGAAAAGACTAGGCTTTCAACCAATTGTTTTGTTGGTTAGCACCGAACAAGGTGATTTGAACAATTTTAATAACCAAAATGGTCCAGTTCTGAAAACCATCAAATATTTGGAAAAACTTGGTGCTACTCTTAAATTAATCAAGTCACAAAAAGACTATGGACTAATGACTTCAATGATTTGTAGATTGTTTGTTGGTGCATTGGATTTTTTGGATGAAGAGGACTATGTTGTGACAAGTGATTCGGATCTGATGCCAATTGGATCACAGTATTACGAAATCAAGGATATGAAAGCAATAAATGTATGGAATTCTGAATGCTGTGGAAATTTTATGCACAAAAATAGAAGCTACAAAATGTATCCCATGGGTCACATTGGAATGAAGAAAAAACATTGGAAAGGTGTCATGAACCTCACTTCAGATGCTGAGATACAAACCAAGACAATCATTGATCTTCTAGAGTCTTTTTTTAGCAATAATCATGTAAAAAAAGATAACGAAATCAAAAGAGGAGATGCTACTTGGAATGCAGATCAAATTATTTTAAGTCAAAAGATCAGCATTTACTCGAGTGATTTAAATCGAACAAAAATTGTCCAAAAACCATACCAAGGTATTCGACTTGATCGCAGTCAGAGTTTAACTTCTTTGATGAATTTGGTCGATAATAAATTTTCAAAATTAACAGATTTTCATGCATTTCATTCAAATTTTTTAGAAAGATGGACTGTTACCAGTAAATTGTTGACCAAGATGTTTAACAATGATACCTTGGAAATTTTATCTTCATATTACAATGAATTTAAGAAAAGCATTTAAATTAAGTCTTTTTTTTAGATTAATTTTGCAATCTTATTGCATTGAAATTAAATAGAAATGAAATTAAACATTTTATCATGTCTACTTATTTCCTAAATATGATTATTAAAATTATTTAAAAAAAAATTAAAATACTCTAACATTTTAATATTTCAGATATTAAAGGTTTTTAAAATGTAATTTCTCATTTTTTTAAAATTAATATTCTTTATTCTTCATTTAGTTTGGTATTTCAAATGGTATCCTTTTAAAAAGCACTTATCAGCGTGGGAAAAAAATAACCTGAAGCTCCGAATTTATCGGAAAAAACAAAATTTTTTTTTGATACATTCACATTACGCCATTTGATTTTTTATTAAACATCCTTTTTCTTGTAAAAATAACTACTATTATTTTATTTAACTCAGATCTTTTTTTTTCGCTTTTTTGATGGATAGTGTTTTTAAACGATACCTTTTCTAGTAGATAACGATTTTTTTTTATATATTGCTAGGACCTGTTAAATTTTCAATTAAAGACTTTTATTATCGTGAAACATTTCATGGTATATTTAGTAAAAAATACTTAAGTTCAAAAATGGAACTTATTTTTCCGCATTATAAAAGCCATTCAACTATTTAAAAGATTTAAAGCTCTTTAGTTAAATTGTTTTTTTAAAAGACTGTTTATCATTTTTAAATAAAAAAAATTTAATTTACTATATTCTTAAATGTTTTTTATTTATAAAATTTTTATCGTTGAAAAATTTGAAACATCGCACTTTTTTCTTGCTTTTTCAAAATTGTATGAAAATTTTGATTAAATGACGAAAAAATATACCAAATTAAATTTCAAATAATTAGTGATGAATAAAACATTTTTTAAAAGAATAAATAAGATATTTGAGTTTTCATAAAGATCTAGTAGATGCTTCAAAGGTATAAAGGCTTAATGATGAATTCAATTTTTAACAAAACTTTATTTAAAAAATAAACAAAAAATTCATATTTTTCATAGAAAAGCTTTAAAAATAAGATTATTTTTGGTCATTTTACAATTTACAAAAAAGAAATAAAATTTCGAAATTTTTTGTAATTTTACGTAAAATTGCCTCCAACCATCATGTCAAATCAATACTGTATCTGAAGGTCTAGTAGATTCTTCAAAGGTATAAAAGCTTAACGATGAATTCAATTTTTAATATAACTTTATTTAAAAAATAATCAAAAAATTAAAAAATGTAAAGGAAGTTTATTTTAAAATTAATCGCTTTTGTAATTACTAAGTAGTTTTTTGTAAATGAATGTTCTAACCAAGAAAGGTATACAATTCTTTTCAGAAAACGACCCGCTGAGCAGTAAAAGAAGAAAGATGGTCATGGAAAATCTTTGTCCTAGACTAGGACGCATCCGAAAACCACCAAATAAATGGATTTCTTTTGGTGGATTAATTGTTTTTCTTATTGTCTTCTGCCGGAAAGGGAAAAATGTAACAGCCCCTGTACCCCAAGCCCTGTCTCTCTCTCTCTCTCTTTTAATATATATATATATTGTATTTTAGTTTTAGTTTCAGGTTTGGTTTAAAAAAAAGATTTAGTACTAGAAACTCTCTTTTAATTTTATTTAATAGTGCCACCCTATTAAAGTTCTTTGAATCATTGTCCTTGTGAATTTTAGAGTTCTTTTGTTTTTAATATTTTTTTCATCTTTTTTTACCATTCTTTACTGTAAAAAAGTGTGATTTAGGAAAATTAAGTAATTTTTTTTCATAGAAAAGCTTTAAAAATAAGATTATTTTTGGTCATTTTACAATTTACAAAAAAGAAATAAAATTTCGAAATTTTTTGTAATTTTACGTAAAATTACCTCCAACCATCATGTCAAATCAAAATTGTATCTGAAGGTCTAGTAGATTCTTCAAAGGTATAAAGGCTTAATGATGAATTCAATTTTTAACAAAACTTTATTTAAAAAATAATCAAAAAATTAAAACATGTAAATGAAGTTTATTTTAAAATTCATCGCTTTTGTAATTACTAAGTAGCTTTTTGTAAATGAATGTCCTAACCAAGAAAGGTACCCGTTTGCATCCTGACGAAGAGTATTTTGTGTATCCGGGAGGCTCAAAAATGTGCTCGTCCACAATACTTTCTATATCATCATCACTAATTCTGTTAATAGAGGCTCCACTTCGGCTTTCATTTGTGGTATAATTATAATTCCGGAATTCAGCCAGTATACACTTGCGTACATGATCCCTCTCAAGTGGAAGAAAGGGCACATAGAAATCAATCAAATAGCTGTCGATTATAGACGCATGCCACAAACCTTTTTCGTTCTCTTCTAAATCAATTTTAAAAAGAATAAAAAAATTCTGTCTTCTTTATCTTACCTTTATTGTGATAAATAGAATTTTGAATTTCGTTCTGAAATACTTTGAGATCAAAGTCATTTCGGTTCATTGCTTGCTTGTCAAATGATAAAGTCAATTGAGCGATGTCTTTAGCTGCACTATTGCTCAGAAAAATGAACACACTTTTCCTGAACGCTATTCCGTCCACCTCTGGATAGAAATCAATATAGGCCTTGATTGTATCCATCAAACCAATTGGTATTTTGTCTGTTTCATCAAATACAAACAAGTTTGTGTGACACAATTTAACTGTCTCTTCAATTGTTCGAATAATTGTTTCCTAAAATATTTAAAATAATTTAAAATAAATTTTTTTTTTAATTTAAAATAATATTTAAAATAAATTTTTTTTTTAATTTAAAATAATATTTAAAATAAATTTTTTTTTTAATTTAAAATAATTTTTTTTTTAAATTTAAAATAAATTTTTTTTTTAATTTAAAATAAATTTTTTTTTAAATTTAAAATAAATTTTTTTTTTAAATTTTCTTTAAATTTTCTTTAAATTTTTTTTAAATTTTTTTGACAACTCACGCGGTATTCATCAATTTTTTCATTGTGAGGAAAGTCCCTAGAAGCAATGAATAGCTTGAAGAATTTGCTTTTAACGCCTCGCTCGAACATTGCATTGGCTATGAATTGAATGACAAAATTTTTGCCAACTCCGGTCGATCCGTGAAAAGACATGACTAGTGCTTTTTTTGGCCCGTTCAAATTGAAGTGTCCCTTGAGCGCGCTTACAATTGTGTTTTTGACCAGTGGCTGACCAAAAAGCGATCTGTTTAGGTTGTTTTCTAGTCGGGAGAAATTGTTCGGCAAATAGGGAGGTGAACAGCATTCATACAAACGACACTTGACGTTCTGAATCAAATTAAAGCCGATTAGTTGGCCGAATTTGAGATATAAAAGACATAAAATTATATGGTGACGTTTTAGCGAATTCATTGTGTCTAAAAAAGTGAAATTTAAATTTTTTTCAAAAGTCATATGACTCTAATTGAGTCCGGCTCTTAATCATCAAGACCTAATTTATTTTATGCTTTATTTATTTATGCAATTTTAATTTTTTTTACTTAATATACCTTGATTGTTAAAATCCGAAATAATCCTACTTTAAAATTTTAGTTATTTTTTGTGGTCATTTAATTTGGAGGTGATTTTTAATTAAATTTTTATTTCGAAAAAATATCTAGCAACCAAGAAATTTCTGAGCAAAAGAAGGTATTTTTTTCTATATACAAGAAATTAAGTCATTATACGTAATTTTACTTTTTTTCGGCAAATATAAATTAAAGATATAAATTACTGAAATCTATGAGATGCTATTTTGGAAAAGCTGAGTCCAAGTTTGCTTTGAAATGACATGGACAATGATTTTTGAATCAAAAAATTGAGATAAATTAAATTATTAATGAATTGGTTGATTTTTAAAAATTTTGTGTGGTAAAGGTTTTTACTATGGCAATTAACTTTTGGTAAAACATTAAAAATTAATTATTTTTACTTTTTTTGAATTTTAAAAATGTTTTATTTAAATAAAAGAGAAAATTTTCTATTTACCGAGTTATTTTACAAATTGAAATACAATAATATACCGTTCCGGTGTTATTTACAAAAATTTCCGTAAAATTTTGTAAATTTGATTTACCTCATGCAGTTGTTTTTTGATATTTTATGTTTGTAAAACAAAATAAAAATTAATAAAATCCAAAATGACCAAAAATAAAACCCAAATATATTCTCATAAAATAAGGTGAATTTAAAATATTTTATGTAAATAGGTGTAAAAGCTAAAATTTTCATAAAGTAGAAGAATTTTGGCGTTTTTTTAAGAAAGTTAAGATTTTAAATATTTTGGAAATTTTTCAGACTAAAAATCGATCAAAAAAATTGACGTGATTTTTAGCAAAATTTAATTCTTTTAGAGTAAATAATAGAAAAATTTTGTAAAAAAATAAAGTGTCAACAAAAAATGAAATAACTTTTACAATTAATTTAGTTTTGTAAATTTACCAAAATTTACTTTATTTTGATTAAATTAAGGTAGATCTTCAATATTTACTATTGTGGGCATAAATTGTGGGGTCAGTATATTCTTAAAATTAATTTCAATAGAATTAATTTTTTAATATATTTCTACAGGGAAAATTTTGAATTTTTTTAAACTTTTTTCTCTTAAATTTTATCACCTTCTATTCTTAAAAATCAATGACAAATGTTGAGTAACATAATTTTTTGCTAAATCATAGGAAACAATCATAGAATATTTTTAAAAAATTATCCAATTCTCTAAATTTTCTGAAAAACATTTTCAGCCAAAACGATCCATCTTCTCTTGACCTCGTGTGTAAAACTTTCTAAAAAATTTATCTCATGCAGTGGTCTTATGATATTTTATTTTTGTAAATAAAGTGAAAATTATTAGAATCCAAAATTTTAAGTTTATTGTAAAGGAATTTTTGAAAAATTTTGATCATTTTTAAGAAAATTTAGGCAAAAAGGTAAAATAAAATATAACGCTGATTTTTTTTAATCAAAAAAAATTTTCCGAATTTTAAATAAAATAAAAATTATTAAAATTTAAAAAAAAAATTGAACATGTTTATTCAGATTTTTTTCTATTTCATATAGCAATGTAAAATTTATAAAATTTTGATGAATCCTCCTTTACCTGCATTTTTCCCTTAAATTATTTAATTTCATTAAAGACGCTAAATGAGCTGAATAATAGAATATTTTGATATAATGATAACTCTTTAAGTGAAAAAAGTTTGACATCAAAGTTGTTCCAAGTATTCTCTAGTTTCAGAACCTATTTGCTATTGTGGAGGAATGAAGTTCCTTTTAAATTTGATTGTGTCAATTCAGCTAAACTGGAATGACTTTTTAAATGCAGCGATATATGAATGGATGTTTAGAAATAGGTTTCTTATTAAAAAAAAAAGTAATTTTTTTAGCATTTGGCTAATAGAAAAGTCCGCTATATTTTAAATTAAAAAAAATATTTATTAATCAAAAAAGCAGGTAAACTAACTAAATATTTTAGTTAAAGTAGTAATTATTTCACCAAACATGCTATTGATGATTAAGAATAATTTCATTTTCAAAAAAATTATCCACTTTATTTTTAATATTCCTCGAATACCAACATTACTTTGAGAGTTTAGTTTTTTTAAGATTTTAAAAGTCAATTAATAATAATAAGATTTGGTTAGTTTTATTTAACTAAATCAAAAAAAAATTTATCATTTAGGAATTAAACAAATTTTGGCCAAACTAAATTAAATAAAAACTCAAATCTCAGACCATGTAAAAATATTCTTTCTTTTATAAATTAAGAAGATAATTAACAAAAAATATTTTGATACTTAACTTGACTTAAATGAAAATTTGAATTTTTAATAATTAAACCATGATAAAAATAAAATTATTTACATTTTGCCGAAATATGTCCCTGCATTAAATTTTTTTTAGTAAAAAAAATATTTAAAAAATTTATTTCTTCTAATTTTTGAGCATGATTAGTAAATTTTGATCATTAACTTCAATTTTTCCTTTCATTTGACTTTCAGAATCCAGTTCCTTATTAGACAGACTTTTGCTTCTACCAAAAACAATGGGAAAGGCCAGATGTCAGAATTTTTTGAAGTCCATTTAAATGAGCCATTATCACTCGCAGTCAATTCTATTTGCCTTTATCTGAGAACTCAATCTAAGAAAATAAAATAATTTTTCCTTGCAAATATAAAAATCAACGCGAAATATTAATAATAATAATAATAATTTTTTTTTATTTTTAATATAGTGTATAAATGTTTACTTCAATAATAATTGAGTGGGAATTAATTTTCGGTTCTAACTTTTTTAAATTTTTAATGAAAAAATACTCCAAACTCTTGCCTTCTAATCTTAGAAATAAGATAAAATTTAAGTTCATTTTTTTGGAGTTATAACAATCCAAGCCATAAAATAACAAATTTTAAATTTATTTAAAAAAAAATTAATTTAGCTTATCTTCTTATTAAAAGTGTCCGATTGTCGACTTAATTCGAAAAAAAATTAAAATTTAGCTTTACCCCAATTATTAAACTGTATTCTTATTTTTTAATAAATTAACAAAAATTAATTTTTTTAAAATAAAGTAAAATTTAACACTTTTAAACGAAAGATAAGCTTTTAATTATTTAATTTTCCTAGAACATATTTGTAGCCTCCTCTTTGAATTAACATACTCCGATTCACTTAAGAAAAAATGTTGTAGCCTTTTTAAATCAAAAGTTTATTTCTCATGGTCAAAATGTGGTTTTTTTGAAGGTGACAAAAGACAATTTTGTTTTAATCTAAAAATTTTATAATTTTTTTCTTATTTTTACTAAATAAAATACAAAAATAATCTAAAATAAAACGAGTAACCTCTGGATTAAATTTAAGTCTGAAAAAAAATATTCTTTATTTTTGCTCGAACTTATTATCTTAAAATAAATGTCACAAAACGTTTTAATTAACTGAGTTGTCGAAAAAAATGTCTCTTAAGAAATTTGGATGTCATTTTATTTAGAATTTAAAATTTATAAAACTGATCACAATTTTGTGATAGAGAAAAATTTGATTGCATAACAAAAAAAGGAGTTAAATAGAATTTAATTGAAATATTTTACGTAACCGACTATTAAGTTGTCAATTTTGAGAGGTACTCTGCTCAAAAGATAGGTTCTTGACTAAAAAAGAGCCACAAAATAAACAAAAAAAAGTGAAATATTTTCAATTAATAGCAAACTAGACGAATAAAGAGGTTACTGAATTAATTAAAATATTTGAATGGGTTCTAATTGAAGGCTTTTTCTACAAATTACAAGATAAGAAATTCAATTTTTTTCTCAGAATTTTGAACAAAACAAAAGTTTAAATTCTTTTATTTCGCTTACCTATTTTCGTATTCTTTATTTATCCGATTAAGAATATTCATATTTTGTTTCGCATTTTCCACAATCTTAAGCTAATTCAATAAAATTAAATTTGAGTAATTAGGTTAAAATTTCTTTTTTTCTTTTAACGACGTTTCAAGTTCTTAAGGGTCAATGAGCAAAATCAGCTTAATTCAGTATTTTAAAATTCCAAATATTTAAATGATAATTTTTTCACTCAAGCGACATGCTCTGTTTGTATAGTTTTGCATATTTTTTATTTTTATCATTTCAGTGACCAGCAAAGGCGCATCCATTTTGTCAAAAGAAAAAATGAAGATATTTTATCCTTTATCTCAATTTAAAGTCTTTTTTGAATAAAAAAGCTCATTTAAAATTAAAGGCTTAAATTTAAATAAAAATTTTCAGTGAACACTTTATTTATGAAAATTGAACATGAGACTTCATGGACAAACAAATAAAAAAATAAATTATTTTGACATCTGAAATTCAGTATCAATCTGGCGAGTCAATTTTTCGAATTAGCTCCTTTTTTAATTTTAGCTTAGACTCTTGACAATATAATTAAAAAAAAATTGAAATAAAAAAATAAAAATTGATTAGATAAAAATCATTTTATTAAACACGTAACCGATCGGTTTTAGCCTTACTATCAGGGTTAAACCGATCAACTTTAAAGCTAAATAAAAAAACAATGGAAAAAGATTTTTTGAATCGAAAAAAAACACAAAAATAAAAAAAAGTTTAAAATATTCAAAAATAATATTTACACGGTAAAAATACTGTTTGAAGTTTAAAAAAAAACTTAATTTGTACATGGTATTTTAGCTCTAGTTTTATTAAGACTCAGTTCTGCATTTTTTTGAGCAGTAGTACTCATCCCCTTTGAGAGAATGTACTAGCAGCTCTTCTGTGGTTCTACTGAGAATTGTTGCTGATCCGCTTCCAAAACTACTAGTGTATTTTTTACTCGGTTTTGTAAGGTGATAAATGGTATTGTGAAGCAACGACTTGCTCTACCTATCGAGAGCTCTTTTGATTTAATTTTTTGAATTTTTGTTATTAAATCCTCTTCACTATATATAACTTTTGTTTTTTTACTATTTTTTTTAAGGGCATTTTTTATTAATTTTTTTAGTTTAGTTTTAAGAAGTCAGTGGTATTTATAGTAAAATATTGAAGTAGGTTCATTCACTTTATTAATTAATAAAAGGAAAAACAGGAGTTAATATTTGAAAATTAAAGAGTAGAGATATTATTTAAAAGATTTAAGCAAAAAATAATTTTTAACTGCATAATTTTCTTTTTTCTCAGCTGATCGGTTTTACCCTTAATTTTGAGGAAAACCGTTTTTTCGCTATTATTTAAAATTTATTTAAAAATTCAAAAGAGGCCATTTCTGACCACGAGAGAAGCTAATAAAAAAAAGGCAAGAAACCAAAAATGTTCAATTTAACAAAAGAATTATTACATACAAATATTATAAAATATAAAAATTCAATTATCTTTTAATACTATCTTATCTAGCAATCAATACAATTCAATAATTATTATTATTATTATTTATTTCAATTAACGCCTTTAAGGCGATGTAAAAAAAAAATAAAAAAAAAAAAAGACAAGTTTTTGAAACAGTTCTAAATAAATAAATAAATTGTGTAAATAATGTTAATTATGTTTTTTTCTTTCTACTTTAGTTAATTATTATTCAAGTTTTCTTTTCTCAATTTCGAACTAGGAGTCAACAATTCAATTCAAATCAAAGAATGGGGGATCACCAGTTCATCATAATATAAATTACATCAAAAAGCTCGCAAAAATTCATTTACATTACTTACATTTAGCCCCGGTATTAAGAAGCTCCTTTAGCTCAACTATGTGTTCTGATTGTCTAAAAACTTCAAACTCCATTCTCTTCTCTTTAATAAACGCATGGCAATGTCGCCAGCAATCGTCTAGGTTCCTTATGCTTTTCCCTAAAATTGACTCTACTTGATTTATGATTGATTTTTTTCCAGTTGGGTGATCTCTCATTCTCTCTATTAGAATCTCATTTACCAACTGCTCAGTGTATGGATTATCCAATAATCGTTTAAACATGTTACAAACACTCGCTTCTATCTTGTCCTTTTTTTTTCGCTATATCTTTAGAAAAGACAAACCAAATTAAATTCTGTAAAAAAAATTGAATTTTTCGGAAAATTTTGATGGGACTCATAAGTTTTTTTTTTAAAGTAAAATAACAGTAGGCTTATTCTTTGAAGTTTAAACTAAAGAAAATTAGATTGACAGGAAATAGTACCCGAAATAATTTATACCGGTGAATTTATACCCGTTGAATTCATACCCGAAATAAGTTATCCCCGAAATAATTTCTATCCGTTTTTAAAAAAAAGAATTTATTTATTTATTTGTTTTCTGTACCGAGCTAGAGCTCCTTCAGAATAAAGTATAAAAAAAATAGAATTAATAAAATAAGAAAAAATAAAAATAAAGTAAATCAGCAAAAAAAAAAAAAATTTAAAGAAACAGTTTAAAAGACATATATTGAAATAGATTGTTACATGTGACAGAAGTTTACATAGTTGAAGCTTCATGAAAAAAAGAGGAAATAGTAAGGTAGCAATTACACAATGGAGTAGGGTATTCAATATATCTTGATTCGAAGCCTTGTTTGTATTCATCCACTAGTCTGACCACCAATGGAGTAGAATGACTCAGTCCTGTCCCAACATATCTCTCACTCAACTCAAAAAGTCGATTCGAGACTGTTAGTAATTTAAGTTTATTAAAAGCCTCATGATGCAACATGTTGGAGGGAGTATCATATTTTAACTTAAGGATAGATCTGACTGCTGTATTCTGAATTGCTTGTAGTTTTTTGATATTATTTTCAGAAAATGAATTTAAGCAAGGAAAAGAATAGTCTAAAATTGATCCGACTAAAGTTTTATATAAATTTTCTAGTGTGTTTTGAGTAAGACCCCATTTTTTATTTGACAAAATCTTAATAATATTTAACCTTTTATTGCAGCGTTCTTTAATTTCGTCTACCAGTTTATTAAAGTTTAACTTAGAATCAAATTTAATAAATAAATTGTCCCCGTTGAATTTGTACCCGAAAATAAAAAAAAATTGGCTTATAAAAATAATCTAGAAATAAGTAAATCTAACCAATTAAATAATTATATAATTAAACGATAGTGAAATTGAAAGTGATAACAATTTTAACTACCTTGATTGTGTTAGAGACAAAAGAGTGATTGACAATGTGTTCCAAGAAAAGCGAGACGAGAGAGCCCCCGTTGAAGCTAAAATTCAAAAAAGAGTCGCTGAATTGACCAAAGAGGATATTGAAAACGAGGTTCGTAAATACTGGCAATCGACTGGTCTGAAAAGGAAGAGAATAACTGAGCGTGATTTAGAATATGCAAAAAATAGATTAACGAAAAAGATTAGAACCGATGAGACCAAAAATATGCATTTGGACTTTTTAGATAGAAACCTTCATCTAATTTATTTTTTTTTGTTTCATTTTTTCTATTTTTTTAATTAATGATGTAATTTTTTTCAACATCCAATAAAATATTATTTTTTAATTTAATTCGGGTTTAATCTACTTTCGGGGATTATTTATTCGGGTATAAAAAAAATCGGGTACTATTTCCTATTTACCGAAAATTAATTGTTTAATTTTTTTTTGATTGGAAAGTTTTTGTTCAAATAAAAAAGACAATTAATTTTAATTATTTTATCAAAACTATATATTTTCTTGTAGAGAATATTCTCTAGTTTCTAAAAATATATAAAAACACCATTTTTAAATTAAAAACTAATGAGAAAAAGTTGAAATACCTAAACACAGTAATGAGTGATCGGTTTTACCCGGTTTTACGATATTAAAATTTTTGACATTTTCAATTAAAGATCATGTTATTTAAAAAAAATCACCAATTTATTTAACTAATTTCTAGTGAAGGGGATATTAAAAGACTGTGGAAACTTTTATCTTTTTTTATATTTTTATAATTTTCCTCTATTTTTTAACTTATTTCATTTTATTAAATATTTTTGATTTTTATTATTTTTACTTTATTTTTTATTCTGAAGGAGCTTTAGCATCGTAAAGATAAACCATTAAATAAATAATTTATTTTGATTAGATCTGATAAATTTAAGCCTAAAGAATTGAATAGATTTTTTTTTTACTTTAAATTTCAAAAAATAAACTAAATAAATTAATTTTTTAACATTTGAACATTCTGTCTTCTTGGGACTGAGAGTTGAGCAGCTAAAAAAAGTTAAAGGTTCCGTTTTAAATTTATCAAAAACTAAATGACCAATTTTAATCTTTAAATATTCTTCAAAAATCAATATTAATTATCAAGATAAACTTGATAATCGATACACTAAATTTACTTGATAATTATTCATTTATTTAAAAAAATTAAAAGAAAATAACATGTGATATTTAATTGAAATATTTATTTCTATTTATGATTCTTTTCAATGCTTTTCTTTAAAAATTTAGTACTAAATCTAATGAATAATAATCTATCCCAGTGTTTATTTTTTAATAAATTTAAGGAATACATTTATAAATGTCTCCTGAATTGGATCAAAAGTTTTCTACCTATTTGAGGGAGGGTTCTACGTTTTACCAAATATTAAAATTGCTTTTTTTGTTGAATCAAAAAATTAGTGATGAAAATTCGAGTTAAAATTTAAAAACAAAAAAATTTTTTAATCCAAAACTGAATATAATAAATATTCGACTTAATAACCGAAAACAAATATAAATCAAAAAAAAATTGAAAATAATAATTAAAATTCAAAAAATTTAATTACTACTCAGTCTTTACCGCTGCTGGTTTAACGAAAAAATCACTTAAACAAGAATGGAATAGAAATTAGTTTTGAAAAGAATCCCAAATTTTTTGGCATCAAGTTGGATCTAAAGCTTAAATTTAAAAAATATTGTCAAAAAAACAATTTCAAAAATTAATATTTTAAGAAAAATAAAAACCTTTAATCGAGTGACTAAAATGGTGTTAAAAAAATCTGTCGAAAGATTCCATTCAACCGCTGATTCGATATTTTGCCAATTAGTACCCAAAAAATAAAAAAAACTTCAAACTTTTCAATAAAAACCTTCAATAAAAGGCCTAAAATTTGGAAAAATTGATGATTGAAGAAACTTGTTCGTAAAATTTTTGAAACAAACATTTGAAAATTAAAAATTTACTTCATGAGATTTAAACTATTCTATAATTAACCATGATACCAACTTCATATCATGAACACTCATACCGACCTTAAATTTAAAACACTTTTAAGTACTGTTTTTTCACGCAGCATAACATGCTTAAAAACTTTTTAATGAATTTTTACTATAAATTCACAATTAATTAAATTTTATTTTTACTTTCTGTTATTAATTTTACCAATTACTTTTTTTTACTAATTTTATCTTCCTTCTTTTTTTAGATTTGTTTGTATTTCTAACGAAAAGATAAAAAAATTTTACTTAGTGTTTGTTTTTGCATATTTTTTTAAAAAGATAAAACTAAAATAATTTTGATTAATAGAATGAAAAATTTAATGTCACAGAAACAAAATTTTTTCCATTATATCTAATTCTATTTATTTAGTTAGCTGTTTAGCCGAGTGGTTTATGTGTAACTCATGCATGCAGAGGGTCAGAAGTTCGAATTCCGCTTCGGATAAAATCTTTCAAATGTCTTCAGAGTACTTCGGAGCATGGTTAATGGAAAGTATGAAACAAATTTTTTTATTATTATTATTAATGTTCTTGAAGAAGATAGTAATATTAACTTTATGAATATTTTTTTTTCTTAAATAAAATTGTTTACTCCTAAACATTTTATTAGAAAAATCAATTACACAGCTTTTTTAAGGCCAAAAAAATAAAAAATCCATCACCAATTTTTTTATTAACAGAATGGTGACTAATAGTTTAAATCTAAAAAACAATCATGATAAATTTTAATTTTTTTTAAATTTTTAATAAAAAAAATCAGTTCCGAATTACAGCGCCTTCTTTTCACACCTCACAAATTTTTTTTTTTTAAATTGTGCAAAATTAAGCTTTAATTTATCCCAGAAAAAGTCTTAAAATAAGTAAAGCTGTTTTTTTCTCAATAAGGAATTAATTTCTTTATAATTCTAAAATTAATTGTTCACATTGAAAAATAATAATCTATACCAGTGTTTATTTTTACAAATGATTTCTAAAATTAATTCACTTCAAGAACACTTAAAATAATATTTCAAAATACAATAATTTTAAAATATTTTGCAAAAAAAATTAAAATTTTTTTTAGCATTGACTTTTTCTATTTAAAGAAAAAAACAATTTATCAAAGAAGGAAATTATCAAAATTTAAAGGTCCAAATTGATGTTTCTCAACTTTCAATACCAATTTTTAAATTAAATAAAATAATTTATTTCCAAAGCTCACTATAAATTTATTTAATTATCAACATTTTTTATAAATTGTAAAAGTAATTTCTAACCAAATAAGTCTGTTTCTGGTAGAATTCAAATAAACTTTCGAAGAAAACCCTTCTATTTGCTGAAAATTAAGTCAACTAATTTTTTGATCTTAAAGGTGACATATGGCCAGTTTATTTTCATTAAAAAATTCTTGACCACCTGGTCCCATAAAAACTTTATTTAAAACTAGAGCAAATACTTACTTTTCTGTCAAAATAGTACATTCAAATCAATAATTTGAATAATTAATCATTCATTGTAAAAAAGTATTGGGGTCAATTTAAGCTTCTTATTTTAAATTTCGTTCTTTTCATCGAATAATAAAATCAGACTGCAAGCTTTTATTTTTCCTATCAAGTTCATACAACAGGAGGTTAAAAAAAAGTAAATGGAGTAAAAAATGGAATAGTGAAACAACAAATTTTGTTCTAATTGTTTCCAAATTTTTAAATATTTATCTTTTTAAAAATTATTTTCCCTTTAAAAGTATATTTTTTAATCATAAGTTCGAGTTTTGGGCAAATTTTCTCAATTTCAAAGATTATTTAAAATAAATTTTCATTTTTCTTTATTCTTGTCTTTCAGAATTTAATATTAAGTGATTGTCTGATTTCAAATAATCGAGGGTTTAATAGAAAATCAGTTTATTATATTTATAATTATTTTGTATATCTACAATTTTTTTTCAGAAGATTATATGAAAAATATTAATTATTTTTAGCCTTTTTTCAAGTAAATAAGTACATTGTATTTATTAAAGACAGTTATATATATTTTATAAAAATTTTAATTTTAAAAAAAGAAAAAAAAAATGAAAAAAAAATGAAGAACATGAATAGAATTTAGAAACGTCTTTAAAAAGCTTGACTGGGGTTGTTTTTTTCTAAATTTTTATTTTATTAACATTAATGCTAATTCTAGTATATTATTACTATTTTTATTTATTTCATAAAATTACGCTTGTCTTGGCGATGTTAAAAAAAAAATTTTAAATAAAAAAATGATTTTAATGTCATTTGTCAAATAATTCTAGTTTCCTGATACGAAAAAGATGTAAAACAGGTGTACAAAGAAGTTATAAAAATAAATTATTAAAATAAAAATATAAAAAATGTTAAAAATTTATATATAAATTTAAAAAAAATTTAGCTGTTTTAACAAAATAAGCAAAATTATTCAATCGTAAGAAAACAAATAATTCATAAATTATCTAATTTAGTTTAAACTAAATAACTAGGGTTAAAAGCCAAAACTAAAAATTTTTTAATTCTATTTTGAAAATTTTCATAAATTTATTTTAATTTTTACATCATTTGGCGCAAAAATTCTCATTAAAAAAATCGAGTCCTACTTGGATTGTAAATATTTGCTCAGAAAAAGTTTTCTCGATATTTAACTTCCCTATTTTGCAAATAATTTGTCAAAATATTTTTTTAATTATTAAATTTTTTAATTTGTTTTCTTTTTCTCAAAATTTATGCTTCATTTTATTTTCATAATAAGTCGACAATTCAAAAAATAGCTGTCACGTTGTAACTGATGATCCATGAGAAATCTATTAATAAAATTCAAGAAAATTCAAGCAACAAGGAGAATCTCGTTCATGCCCAATCCAATTAGTTAAATTTAATTTGAACTTTTTTAGGAAATAAAAATTGGTAAATTATTTTTGACAAACAAATAAATTTATAGATTAAAAAAAAATGTTTTAATAGTTTTATTATAGTATTCTTCACAAAATAAGGGATATCAATTGAATCACAACTTATCTGGCCAAATATTTTCATTTAAGGTAGGCCTAGAAATTTTTGAATTTGGATCCAAAAAATATTCACATACTTTTCTCAAATTCATTGTAATATGAAGATAAAATTTCCAAGGTATCATTGCTAAACATTTTGGTCAACAATTTACTGGTAACGGTCCATCTCTCTAAAAAATTTGAATGAAATGCATGAAAATCTGTTAGCTGGGAAAATTTATCATCGACTAAATTCATCAAGGTAGTTAAACTCTGACTGCGATCAAGCCGAATGCCTTGGTATGGTTTTTGGACAATTTTTGTTCTATTCAAATCCCTCGAGTAAATGCTGATCTTTTGACTTAAAATAATTTGATCTGCATTCCAAGTAGCATCTCCTCTTTTGATTTCGTTATCTTTTTTTACATGATTATTGCTAAAAAAAGACTCTAGAAGATCAATGATTGTCTTGGTTTGTATCTCAGCATCTGAAGTGAGGTTCATGACACCTTTCCAATGTTTTTTCTTCATTCCAATGTGACCCATGGGATACATTTTGTAGCTTCTATTTTTGTGCATAAAATTTCCACAACATTCAGAATTCCAAGCAGTTATTGCTTCCATATCCTTGATTTCGTAATACTGTGATCCAATTGGCATCAGATCCGAATCACTTGTCACAATATAGTCCTCTTCATCCAAAAAATCCAATGCACCAACAAACAATCTGCAAATCATTGAAGTCATTAGTCCATAGTCTTTTTGTGACTTGATTAATTTGAGAGTAGCACCAAGTTTTTCCAAATATTTGATGGTTTTCAAAGCTGGACCATTTTGGTTATTAAAATTGTTCAAATCACCTTGTTCGGTGCTGACCAACAAAACAATTGGTTGAAAGCCTAGTCCTTTCCAAGCCTGGGCTGCAAATGGTAAGTAGAAAAAATAGAATGTCTTTATTCTTTCATCAATGTTTACTGCCATCAAAGCGTATTTAGTCGGTCGAGCTGATTGCTCAAACGTAAAGATTTTTGATGCTAGACTAAAACTTATTAGTTTGCTTGTTTCATTTCCCAAAAAATAAACAAAAACAAAAATGGATAATAAAGTAACTGATATGAGAGAAATAAAAATTATTCTCATTTTTCTAATAAATTGTCTTTAAAATAATTAGTGCAAGAATTAAGGATGCAAACTGATTAACTTAAAAAAAAATTAAAAAAATTATTTAAAATTTTAAAGATTTGATAAGAACTTTTGGAATTTTTGAATGAATTTTTTTTTAAAATTATAAAAAAATTGCTATCCTCTATTACGACAGATTGTTTTTCTAATTTGAGGCAGCAAAATATTTCATAATTAGATTTTTAAAATATTTTTATTTTTTTAAACGGTTGAATGAAAAACGATTAAAAAATTTCTCTATTTAAATGAATCTTCTAATTTTACGAAATAAATTGAAAAATTCTTTGCCTTTAAAAAAATTAACGATCATCATTAATTAGAAAAATTGGTTTCGTTAATTTTTTGAAATTTGATTTGATTTTTCTTTTTAAGAATTTATTTTTCCTGGTATTTTTTTAAAAAATTAACTGATATTTTTAGATGCAATAACTTTCTAAAATAAATTTTTATTTTCGATTTAGAACGAATATTTTTAAATATTTTTGCGCTATTTCTCATAAAATAAACAATTAAAATAAAAAACAAAAAGTTTTAAAATACAAGGATTTAAGTGAGTTTTGAGCAAATTTAAAATTTGATCAAATTTAAAAAAGTAAATTTTAAATTAAAAAGAATTTAAATCTTAATCTTACTCTTCGACTTTTAATGATTTTTAATTGGAAAATTAAAAAATGAACAAACAAAAATTGGTTTTATGTTTTTTCAAATTTATTAATAGATTTTTTTTCACTTAAATTAATAATATCCGAAATTCATTTAAGCGTCTAAGATTAAGTCCGAAACCATTTTTAAAGACTATTTTGAACTTACTCTCTGAAATTACTGAAGATTGATTTTATTTTATGCCACTGAGAAAATTTAATTAAAATATTAGTTTTTTGATCCAATTTTGAATTAGTTTAGAGCTCTCTTTTTGTATTTATAAAAATGAATAATCGTTTGATAATTTGTTTTGGTGCAATTGTTTTAATTTTCCTTGTCCTTATTTATAAAGAATCAAAGACTAACTTCCAAAACTTGAACAAATTACGAACAATTACAATTTTGGAAAACAATGACATTGATTTGGTGCAGCATGCAAATGACGTGGTACTAAAATATATCAATTTACCATTTGATTACGGATATGGTAGCAATTCTATTCCTCTAGTTGTGGCATCACTAATGACGTCTGGAGACTTGTTAGAACTTGGCATGGGTAAGTTTTCAACTCCTCTTCTTCACAAATTGGCTGCTGATGCCAAGAAACAAGTAGTTTCAATCGATACTGACATCAATTGGGTGAATAATTTTGCACTCTACAACAAAACTAAGAATCACAGGGTTTATTGTTGGCCAAGTTTTGACCAAGTAGAAAAAAAACTTGGCATTGAGGAAAACAAGCTGTGGGGAATTGTGTTGGTTGACCATATCAATGCTATACAGCGAGCTTTTGACGCAAAGAAGTATGCCAATCGAGCTGAGATTGTTCTCATTCATGATGCAGAAAAAACAGTCGAACATGGATACCAATATGAAAAAAATAAGATCAGAGAACCATTCAAGTATGTTTGTAAATTCTCGGTATTTTCACGTAAGGACAAATCTAGTTATGTTTCTACCTTAATGTTGAGCAATCACAATGATTTTAAACAGATAGAAAAAATATTTGACCAAATCGACACTGATTATGGACACGTTTCATGTGATTCAGTCAATTATTAGATTAATTTAATGCGTTGAATTAGTGAACAAGCTAAAAATTAATTTTGTTTTTTTAAATAAAAAATTTTCTAAAATTAACAACAGACTGCTTTTTAATTTTTTAAAATTTGAAAAAATATTTTTATAGTTATCTTTTTTACTTTTATTTAAATTCGAATTTCTTGAATAATTGATAGCCATAGTGAAATTCAAAATTCTTTGCAGATTTAAACGATTTTTGAATTTAAATCAAAGCTAAAAAATTGTCACTGCGGAATTTATCCTAGCATTCAAATAAAAAATTCTCAAAAATTAAAATTGAAAACCAAAATATTTAATTTAAACTTGGAACTAAAATTTTTTTAAATTCAGTTTCTGAATATTCAATCAGGTATTATTACTGTCCTAATTCTCGATTTAAGGGATACAAAAAAAAATTCTTTAATTTGGAACTTTTAAATTCAAATTGAATTCGTGAATTTTATAAATAAAATTACTTTAATGGCCATTTCCCTGGTTTATTCCAAACTAATTTTTACAATATTTAACAGACTTTATTGTAATTTTTTATTAATTTTAGACTCTAAGAAAAAAGCTATCTGTGTTTATTGCATGGAGATAATTTCTATGAAATAAAAAATTAAAAATACTTGTTTTAAAATCAAATTTTTATAAAATAAAAATGTTCTTTTTTACAATTAGTGCAGTTTAGTTTAAAGTGTCGTTATTATTTTCAATCGGGATTTGAATGATTATTTTTGATATCATTTGATTATGCTATGCGTTTATTGTAACAGTTTAAAAAAAGCAAGATTATAAAAATAATATTATTTAGTATAGTAATATAAAAGTAATATATTATAAAGTAAAGAAATTTTTATTATAGTAATTTTATAAAAATTTAATTTTAAAACAAGTAAATTTAATTTTTTCTAAAACATAAAACAATTTTTTTTTCTTTCCTTTTTTAGGAGACTTTTTCCTTTAGAATAAAGTCATTTCCTAAATCTTTAAGAAATTTTTTGATTTTATTAACACTAGAAAGACCAGTTTTTTTTATACCATTAAAGCCCGGTCGGGTCAATAGAACCGGCAATGTTTTTTATCAATTATTCAGGCAAAAATAATTAATAATAATTTTTTTTTGCTTTTAGTCAAATTGTTTCAAAGATTGTAAAAATTAATAAATATTTAATTTTTTTTTAAATTATTATTAAATTTGATATTTTAAATTAATAATTGCAAAAAAAAGTCAAAAAATTAGAATATTAATGATAAAAATGATAAAAAATATGTTATTTTTGAAAATTAATTTTCACTATTCCCAGAGCACTTTTCGCAAACATATTTCGGGGTTTCAATACAGGTTCCACAGGCTGGTAATTTACAATTATGACAACTAAATGCTCCAGAAAAACTTGACTGATTCGCAGCATCAGAATCTTCCTCGTTTTTGTCTCTGAGAGTGTTAAAAATCGATTTTTGAACAAAATCCAATTGATGCATTCAAATAATCACCCATCTCATCATCAAACACAATTGTTAATTTTGTTTAACTGATTTATGAGAAAAATAATCTAAAAAAATTTTAATATTTTATTCCGAATCAATATCATTTTAAAATGATAAAAAATGTCACAGACTCAAGAATCTAATGAACTGTGCGATTTAAACGCCTTGGACCTGGCCCACGAGGTCAACTATGGCACAGATAACCAGCTGATCAAATCGCCTAGTCTGACTAGCTGCTCGTCAAATAGAAGCAATGAATACGAGGTAGAGATAAACAGACTGAGGGATTTGATCCGGCAAAAAGAGAGCGACAATGCTCAGCTGGAAAGCCGAGTTGCTGAAATTGAGCAACAATCAAGGCTTGAAGTGGAAAAACTGAATGCCAGCTTGGACCAAAAATTGGAGGAGTCTTTGAAAAAAATTGTGGCCGAGTCGCAAAAAGACAAAAATTCAATGGTCATGAAATATGTTGAAGTGGAGCGCAAATGCATCGAGGTGACCAAGAGCATGCAAATACAGCAATCTAAAATGAACGATGCTTTGAAAGAGAAACAGCGCCTTATGGACAAGATAAGCCAAAATAAGACCGATTATGACAAAATTTGCAAGGACAACGAGGCCAAGCTCAAAGACTTGGTCGAGAAAAAGAAAGAAATTGGGCGTCTGAAAGAAAAAATTGTCCTTAACGATGCTAAAGAGTCAGCATCGGTCATTAAGCTTAAGATGGAAGTGGACGCCCATGCGCAAACAAAAGCTTTGGTCGAGCAACTCCAAGTACAGATCAAAAAATTTGAGCAAAAAAGTACCAATTTAGCTGATTCAGAGACTCAGACTTTGAATGAAATTGGCGACAGTCTCAGAGCAATTAGTCCAGTCAATTCTGAGAGTGAAATTTTGAAAAAAGAGCTCAATTTGTTGAAGTCTCAGGTGAAAGAGATGTTCGAGGAACGGGCTATTCTTAAAGAAAAGGTAAAACAGCTTGAAATCGACAAGAATCAAGTGGACAATTTGCTCGGTCATTCAAGAGATAAAGCTAAGGAGCATCAAAATATGAACAGTAATTTGTTGAGTGAAAATTTGCATCTTAAAAGTCAGATTGAATTGTGGCAAAAGTAGATTTTTTTTGGCATTGTGAAATTTCATCAAAAAACTTCCAATACAAAAATAAAAAAATTTTATAACTTTAGTTCTAAATGTCAAAAACTCGATCTGTAAATGAAACAAAGTGAAACAATTGTTGTTTTACCTTACGCGGAAGTCTGCTAAATCTGTGTGAATTCTGCAAAATTGCACCCTATTTAAAATAAACGCAATTAATTTGCACGGATTATGCAGACTTTCACAGGAGGTGAAACAACAATTGTTTCACTTTGTTCCATTTACAGAACAAGTTTTTGACATTTAGAACAAAAGTTATAAAAATTTTTTATTTTTGTATTGGAAGTTTTTTGATGAAATTTCACAATGTAATTTTTTGTGTGAAAAAAAAAAAAATTTTTAATATTTTATTCTAGAGAAATTGGATGCAAAAAAGAACTTGAACACCAGGTTATTTTGTATAAAAGTGAGCTGAATGATTTGGAGCAAGAGATGGTCTTAAACAAAGCCAAGCAAAGCGAATTACTTGAGTTTACGTCAAGAATAACTGAAAAAAATACCCAGCTTCAATACGAGAATACCGTTCTTAATGGAAAATTGGAAGCGATTAAACAGGACCTTGATAAAACTAAATCGGATTTTCTAACATCAAATGAGTTGATAAAAAATGAGGTAACAATTTTTTTTAAGTATTTTTGGCAATGTGACAAAAAAAATTTATTTTTTTTAATGTAATTTTTGTTCTAAAATTTCATATTGCCAAAGTTACGCACTTTTGGGTAAAAAGGCGTAAATTTTGCGTAAATTACCAAGTAAAGTCTGAATAAGAATCCACTGTGTTTTAAAAAAAAAAAATGCTTTTGAGTGCTATGATTATATAATAAATCAAAATTCTCAAATTTTAGGTTTTTCTAACTTTGAAGGGAATGATGTTAATTTCTATTTAAATAAAATTCATTTATACAATTTTGAGTATTTTGGTAAAAAATTGAAGTGCCTAGCTTGAAAAATGACCAAGACATGTCATTTCAAATTATTTATTTCTTAAAAACTTTAAGGCACCATTTTTCTATAGCATGATTTTGAAATATTTTCTGCTAAAATTAAGAATTTTTAATCGGGTATTATTATTTGTGCTCCTAAATAAACTGAATGTGTTACCTTAAATTTCTTATTTGAGCTCTTAAATTAATTAAATTAACTCTTAATATAATTAATTGAGGTATTATTTAACTTGTGCTCTAAAAAGTATTATTTCAACACATATTATACTTATTTAGACACTTAAAAGTGTAATAAGAGTTCTTAAATGAATAAATAGTGCTCTTAAAATATGTTTAATATGTTTTTTTTAATAAAAAAATTTTTTGTAAATTTTAATGACTTTTGTTTTACTAAATTGAATGAACTTATTTAAACGTGTCTTAAGATGTTCCTATAAAAGCTTTACAATATATATATATCCTTTTTTTAATATTTTAATTTATTTTTTATTTTTATTTTTTTATCTTATTTAACTTTATTTTAATTTTTTTTATATATATTTTATTCTGAAGGAGTATTAGCTCGGTACAGATAAACAAATAAATAAATAAATTCGAAAATTTATCATAAATATTTATTTCCGTTTTCTTACCGAATTTTTTTTCTAAAAATCAAATGGAAGATAATAGCGAGTTAGTTCAACTAGAAGATTTTCGATCAGATGAAAGTTCATCTGAATCAGAAGAAGAAGTAGTGACCAATAGTAACAAAACAAAAAGAGCAAGGTCATAGGTGTCGAAAAGTATTTTATCGTTGCAATCTTGTTAAAAAAAGAGAACCACAATGCTTTATTTTTTCTCTATTTTATCTATTAAAATACATTTTTTTTCTATTAAATTTTGATTGTAATGTCTATTAAAAATTAAAAAATAAATAAAATAATATAAAAATATATAATATAAAATTTAAATAAAATAATACTTTTGTTTCTTAATTTAGTATTTTAAGAGCACATTTTAGTTGTTTCAGAGCACACTTATATTTTTTTTGGCGCATATAATAATTTCTTTAAGAGCACAATTAATTACAACCCGGTTTTAATTAGCTTTAGATTGATAATTTTTCTAATATGATTCTTTTTTGTTTTATTTTTGAAATTTATGTACATTTTTTTTACGAAAATTTTCCATTTATACGTAAAATTTAGTTAAAAATTGTAAAATTATTAAAAAAAACTATATAAAAAACAAACTTTTAAATTGAAAGGATGATAGATGCGGTCAGAGCAAACCGGTCCATTTCACGGACGGTTTTTTGCGGTCAAAAATTTGGACCGTCAAAAAATACGATCAGACTAAAACGGGCTGTCAAAAATTTCATTAAAAAAAAAGACATTAAAATTAACAACATTTTTTTTCTAAAAGGTGCTCATTATATAGTAGTCTTTTTTGTTTTTAAGAAAAAATATTTTGTAATATTTATTTTGAAAAAAAAACAAAAAAATCATTAAAATTAAAAACAATTTTTTACTTAAAAACAATAAAGACTATTAAATAATGAGCACCTTTTTGAAAAAAAATGTTCTTAATTTTAATGTCTTTTTTTTTAATGAAATTTTTGACCGCCCGTTTTGGTCTTATCGTATTTTTTGACGGTCCAAATTTTTGACCGCCAAGCTAACCGGCCAAATGACCGTCCGCATAAAAGTTGGCCGGTCACGCGGACACGGTCACTGTTTCTAAAAAAATTTCCCGGTTAAGTGTCCGCTTGTACGGATCCCAACACTATAAAAAATATAGCTGCTTTTTCCGGACTGTTTTGCAGTCTACCATAAGAGACATCCGAACAATTTTTTTAAGTTCACTAAAATAACTAAAAAATCGATCAAAAAAAATTTTTTATTGACAAATTTTTTCATATAAAATTAAATTCAAACTCTTCAAAGATATTTTTTTCCTTTGAAAGTTTTTGTAAATAATTTAAAACTTGAAAAAAAGTAAAAAAGATCTCATTTTTATTTTAATTTTCTGCAACCAGGCTGAAAAAATGCGTCAAGAGTTGTTCACGATTCAGAACGAATATTCAAGTATGGTGAAAAAATTTGAGGAAGCAAGTAAAGAAGCCGAAGATTTGAGAATAGAACTAGGTGACGTCCAAGACGAAAATTTATCACTGAAAAAAAAGCATGCTGCAAACATCAAAGATTTGACTCGGCAACTACAAGCATTCCAAAAAAAGCAAAACTCAACTTCAAGTACTCCAATACCAGAAAATCAGTCCACATCTCAAAATTGCGGCAGCGCTCAAAAAATATCCAGAACTAGCTCGATCAATTCATTAAACTACCCAGATGAAGAGACTCGTTCTATTGATTCAAACTTTTACAACAGTTCGTCACTTACTCCGCCATCCGCAAGCTTTAACAACGAGGTAATATGTGGACCCACTGCCAACAACGAGGATGTGTACATAGTTGATGTAGATAAGCAAAAAATTATTGATAAAATAGTCAAATTGCAGAAAACTTTGGCAAAGAGGAACGAGAAAATAGACTTTCTGCAAGAGCATGTGGATCAGTTGACCAGCGACTTGAAGAAAAAGTCAAAGTAAAATTAAATTAAATTTTTTAAAAAATTTAATTAAATTTCTTAAGGATAATTCAAGCGTATGCGATGACAGGTGATGACATTGGGGCATTTACTAGCGAGCAGCATGACACTGTAAAAAGAGAGCTCGCTCGAAAGACAAGCAATTTGATCGGCAGCGATGGCCATATGAACATGGAGTTGTGCTTGGAAATTAACAAAAAACTGCAAGCACTGCTCGAAGACACCCTGATCAAAAATTTGACTCTTAAAGAAAATTTGGAAACACTTGGCAGGGAAATTGCTAGTTTATCTAAAGAAAATAGAGAATTGAAGGTTCGATTAACTTAGATTTTTTTTTAATCTTTTATTCGGTTTATAGATTGTTTTGAATAAAATTTTAAAATATTAGAATTTTAATTGTTTTCTTTAAATTCACATTGAAAGATAAAAAATTAAAAGATTAATAAGAATAGGAAGTTCTTTTAAATCAAATCATGATAATATAATTGAATATCCTGTTTTTTGATTATATAATCATAGCACTCAATAGCAAATTTTTTCATAAAATATACAGTGGATTCTTATTCTGACTTTTCTTGGTAATTTTACGTAAAAATTCGCCTTTTTACCCAAAAGTGCGTAACTTTGGCAATATGTAATTTTGGTACAAAAAGTAAAACTAAATATTTTTTTTCTAATTGTTAAAAAATGGTTCTGTAACAGTACAATATTGTAGAAATTTGTACAAATGAATTCTAAGCTCTGCAAAAACTCTGCAATTTATTGAAAATTTAAATTAAATGTTTTTTGATGGTCTGTATTTTACAAAATATTGCAGAGCTTAAAATTCGTTTGTACAAATGTGTACTATATTGTATTAGAAAAAAATATTTTTAAAGATTTTACTTTCTGTACTGTAATTGTTGTACTAAAATTTCACATTGCCTGTAACTTAACGTAATCTTGCGATTTTAGGCGTAATTTGTCAAAGTTAGTAATTTTCGGCCAAATTTCGCAAATTTACGATAAAATGCGAAAAAATTCGTTATATTACACAGATTAATAGACCTGTTTTTGTCTTTTTAGGGAGAAAATGTTCAATTTTATTTTTACGGCAATTTACGCAAAAATACTCGTTTTTATTGTTAATTAAAGTGAAAATTGTAAAAAAAAAATTTTATCAAGAAAAAAAGGAAAAATTTATTTTTATTAAAAAAAAAAAATTTGCTTAAATCCTAATTTTTTGAGAATTTAATATTTTATTATTTTTTAAGTAAATTTTTTGATAAAAAAATTATTTCAAACAAAAATAAAAGTAAAAAAAGTGACATTTTGTCTATAAGAGTTCTAAGGGCGTTAAAAAAAGTTGATTACATATTAATTTGGATGCTGTATAACATTTTAAAAAATTCAATTTTGCTAACTTTTCTTGATTTTGCATAATGTCAAAAATCTTAAAACTATAAAAAATTTGCTATGAATAAAGAAACAATCAGATAATGATTATTCTCAAACTCAATAAAGTATACAATGAACTTTTTTTTTATAAAAACATTAAAAAATTGATTATTAAAAATGATTTTTACCAAATTTCAAAAGCTAATGCATAAATTTTTCGAAAAAATAATTAAAAATTAGAAGTTTTTCTTTACTGAGATTATATACATATTATAAGATAATCATATATATTTTTTTTTAGCGTTCAATAATTCATTTCTATATAAAAGGCCCAGAATCGGCTAAATTACGCTATTTTCATATTTTTACATCATTTTTTAGTAAGCTTACGTAATCTTACATGAACATTAGTCGGTAAAGATGTTTAATTTTAGGAAAAATGCTGAAGCTTACATCAAATAGCTAACTTTTAGTAAACCGTTCTAAAATGATTATGGCCAGAAAATGAGGTTTTTGGTAAAAAAATTCAAATTTATTTAACTAGGCTTAAAATCAAAAAATTTTAAGAAAAAGTTATATTTATTATTAAATTTTTTTTAAATTAATCACAGACCAAAAAAAAGTCTAATTATTTTAAATATTTAATAATTTTAAAAAATTTTAATAATAAATATAACTTTTTCTTAAAATTTTTTGCCTAGTTAAATAAATTTGAATTTTTTTACCAAAAACCTCATTTTCTGGTCATAATCATTTTAGAACGGTTTACTAAAAGTTAGCTATTTGATGTAAGCTTCAGCATTTTTCCTAAAAAATTGTTGATTTTTGATTAAAATTCGTGTTGATTATGAAAAAATAATATTTAAATGAAATTTTACGTAAAAAGACGAATTTTTACAGTAAAAGATTCACAAAAAAAAAATTTTAAAAATTAAAAAATTATCTTATAGAGATAATGTTTACGATTTTCATTTTCACAAAATTTTTACTTCTTTAAAAAATTTTAAAATAAAAACTTACTGATTTTTTTAAATGATAATGTATTTAATAAAATATGTATTTTATTTGAAGCTGAGAAAATGTGAAGTTTTCTATGACTTAGTCAATTTAAGTAACACTCATTTCAAATAGACAAGTAGAATAATAAAGTGAAACTTAAATTTATTTCTAAGTACTGAATTCATAATTTTCAGTATAATTTATTTAATTCATAAAAAAAAATACTTAGAGTATTCAGCATTACAAGTGCTACTTGTACAATTCTAATTCACAAAAAATGGACTCTAGCATAAAGCGAAAATACTTTGTTCCTGGCTTGTACCAAAAGCATAGACGCATGCCCAAAATTCTCAACAACTACGACTTTGACACATCCTACCTGCAAAAACCAAGAGAAAACTTCAGCGCCAAATGCAAGCTCTGCGGCAAAACAGTGCGTGCTTCCATGCGCGTCACCACCAACTTTGTAAATCATGTAAAAAAATTCCACCCTTCGAACCAAGCTGACTCATTTGCGAGCATTCTTTCCGAGGACAGAACTTTACCAACACCACCACAACACCAACTCAGCACTCTGGACGTATCAATCGTTTCCACTCTGATCAAATGTTCTGTTCCTCTCGCAGTTCTGCACATGTCTCCATTCAGCACCCTTCTGAACCAACTTAACCCGGAGGTCGACACCATATCCCCATCAAGCATCAACAATGACATCATTCCGCATCTAGTCGAGCAGACAAGACTTCAAGTTATGGACCTGCTCTCTCAGGCAAGCTCCACAAGTCTTCTCTTGGACTACTGGTCTTTGGAAGAATGTCAGTATGTGTGCCTGTATGCCAGCTTTATTGACCAAGAATGGAGCCAGCAAACTGTGATGCTCGACTGCCAAAAAATATCCAAAATTGACGATGTCAACTCTGTTGTCGAACATAGCCTTAATGAATACAATTTACAGCACAAAGCGTACTCGCTGTGTTTGACCAGCAGCTCTGGGCTGGCTCTTAAACTTTTGCTAGAAAAATTAACCCTCAATTGTGAGAAATTTTTTTCCTGTTCACTGCTCTTGGAAAAGATTGTGAGCGATGGATTGAAAAAGTTTCCCCTTTTCAGCCAAAAAAAATTGGCGCTGGACAAACTGCTTGACTTGAAGCCCGACTTGGACGCCAACAGCGAGTCAACAAATGATTTAATATCTCTATTCAAGCCGTTCAATGAGCTGAAAAGTGACTTGGAAAAGGACGCGGCCTCCATATCGGTCATCTATCCGGCTTTCAAGGGACTGCAGACACACTTGAGCCTGTTCAGAAAGTCCAAAGTGCACGATGTGGCCAAAGAGCTGGAAAAATGGCTGGAAGAAAGACTGGGATTCATTAGGTCCATACCAGTGTTCAGCATTGCTGCGATGCTCAATCCAAATTTTGGACTGAGTTGGATGGACGAGCAGGAGCATTCGCAGAACGAAAAAATGTTGGCAAGTGAATTTTTGAAAGAGGCCAAAACCTACAGAGAGCAAAATGATGTGAAAGATGTGAAAATAAATGCGCCAAGAAAGTCCTATTTGTGTTTGTCCAGAACAATTGGTGCAGACAATGAGTATTCTAATGAGCTGAATAGCTACATTATGTATGTAAAAGCGTTCAGTTATGATGAAAATTTTCGCTTGCTCGACTTTTGGAGGTCTAATGAAAAGACTTATCCAAATTTGAGCAGTTTTGTGAAAAAAATTCTTCCTGCTTCAATTGGTCTGGCAAACAGAGACAAGTTAGCAGATGATTTCATACAAAAAATGGACCTGAAAAATGACTTGGCAAATGTTGAATCTATTTTGTTTGTTAAATTCAATAATTCTTAGGATTTTATTTTTGGAGAAAATTTTTTTGTTTCAAAAAGTTTATAATTTTGGATAATTTTTTAATAAAAAAAAGGATTGGGATAAAATGGTCCATTGTTTTGAATACCGCTTTATTTTTTAATTTTAAGAGAAAAATTATAATTATTAATAAATTTTTACAATTTTTAAATTGTTATTGGTCGTATGCATTTTGGAACAGTTTTACGAAAAGCTCCGTATTTTAATGTAAGCTTACGTGATTTTTCGTAAAATTATATATCTCTACAATTTTACTGATTAATATTTACGAAAGATTACGTAAGCTTCCTAAAAATCAGAGTTGGTCAAAAATTTCAAAAATTTATTCAAGAGCCTGCAAAAGTCCAAGTCGACTTTTTAAATTTTCAAATTAATTTACGCTTCACAATTTAGATTTTTAATAAAATTAAAAGAATATTGATTTTTTATTAGTTTTTTTATTTATTAAGTCAAAATAAACTTATTGTTACTTAAAAAAAATACAAATTTTTTAAAACTGAAATTATGTTTTTTCTCATATAAAGAAAAATTCACTTCTATTTACAAATTCTATTCACTTCTTTTCTTCTATTTACTTCTATTAAGCAAATTAAAAAAAATCAAAATTTTCTTAATTTGAAAGACAACAAAAAAAATTAATTAATTTATTTTATAATAAATCAAAATATTAAGTCCAAGTTAAAGTTTAACTTTAACTTTTAAAATAATTCAAAGTTAATAATAATATATATAATAATATATAAAACATATTGTTTATCTAAATTTATATTCAGTCTGGAGGCCTTAACCCTTAATGGTAGTACAAAAGACTTTATAAATATTTTACAAAACAACCTAAATAGGCAAATGTTTAAATTAGGCCCTTACTGTCGAATGTCTAGAGTCCTAAAAATGCTCAAAATTTTTAATTTTGACGAACTCTATCTATTCTCAAAACTTTCCTTCATATACACAATTAAACACAATTATCTATCTTCTCAAATTTTAAAATCGATGCTGAATGAACCCCGACTAAGAAATCACTCTCATCCGACATAAAGTTAATAACAGACTATTTTAATATTGAGGCCCACAATATTACCAGTAATATAAATAAATTAAAAGAGAAATTAAAAAATAATCACAAGACTAATAATGGTATCTCGGACTCTATCTGGCTGTATCTAAACAATTTAAGACTCAAACATTATAGACAACTTTTGAAGGAGGTATTAAAATATGATTAAAATCCATGTCAAACGTAATAATTTCTCTACTAATTTTTTTTTCTGAACTGAAATGAATTTTTTATTATTTTTATCTATTTTTTATTTTTTTTTATGTAATATTTTTTATTTTTTTTTTGTAATATTTTTTATATTTTTCTAAAAACAAATTTTACTTTTACTTCTCTTTAAAGGAGGTTAATTTAATATTAATAAATAATAAATAAATTAACTGAGTGGAATCGACTTTTTGAATTGAGCGAAAGATATGTATCGGGAATACTGGGTATTTTCTTAATTTTTTGATTTTTTTTTAATTTGAAGGAGCTTTTTAGGTGATAATTAAATGATATTGCGGTGGACAAAAAAAATTAGCCGTAAAAAAATAATTAGAATATAAATGAATAAATTTTCTGATAAAAAATATTTTTGCTGGTAGAAAAAAAATTAGCTGACTGGGAAATATATAGAAATATAGGCTCAAAAAAAGCTTTTGGATGATGATGAGCACAAAAATATATCCTTTAAGAATATTTTTAGTATTTAAATTTGCAGAACAAGCTTGAATATATATTCTTTTAAAACTTAGTCCAAAATTATAATTTTTAAGATATTTTAAAAATTTTTAAGATATTTTAAAAATTTCTATAATAATTTTTATAATAATTTAAAAATTGATTATTGATTGTAATTTTTGATATTTTTTGTTTTATTAATTAAAAAATTATAGACGATATCTTAAATATTTAAATAAGTGAAAATTTTCAAAATTGGGGGTCAGTGTTTTAGTAGGACCCTTTTTTGTGGGTAAGAGTTAGATCTATTTTCTAATTTGTTTTCGGTCACTTAATTAATAAGAAAATTAAATCAAAATTATTATGGGCAAATTTTGCAATGTGAAAACTAATGCTAGAAAAATAAAAAACTGAAATTTAAAATGTCATAAATTATAATTGAATTTTTTTTGCATTTCGATATAAAAATTTAAAAGAATTAAAAATTATAAACAGATAAAAATATCTGATTCGTTTTAACCATTTTTAGATTTAATTTTTCTTAATAAATTTATTAAGTTTTTACATTGCCAGGATATTTAGAGTAAGATATAAAAATCCAATATTCTATACTACTATTTCTGGTTGAAGATTACTAAAACATTTAAAAAGTGATCGACACATAAATTTATTTTTTTTTTTAGAAAAAGTTAATAAAAACATAAAAATATTATTAGGTACAATGAATAAAACATAAAGCCATTTTTTAATTTTTTACAAAACCTTCATTTTGTGATCGTCTACATTGTAAGCGCAAATAGAGAATCGGTAAGTGTTTCCATGGGTTGAGGTCGCTATTCGAGTTCCACGTCAGATTTTAAATTTGCCAAAAATTCCCAATCTATTTTTTTCCTCATTTTTTAAAAAACAAACAACAAAATTCAAAAAATAATTTCTAAAATTTATTTACGTTTTGGTCATCTGATTTATGTTTTAGTAACAGATTTTAGAAATGAGTATATATTTTAAGTTTTTTTTTCACCTTTTGATTTTTTCAAATTATCCAAAAAAAGTTTATGTTCTAATTTTTAATTTTCACCTTTTTTATGTTTTAGTAATCTTCATCCATTATTTTTCAATAAAAATTAAAAGTAAATAAAATTTTTGAATTAATTTTTTTACCAGCAAAGGTAAATAGTGATTATAACTAAATATTAAATTAAAGAAACATTTACTATAGTTACTTTCCTTGAATTATATTTAAATAAAATTTATTTTCTTTACTTGATAAAGTTCGTTTTAGCAAAGTAAAGTGTTAATCTCCAGCTTTTTTGAATTATAGAAGTCCTATAAAATATATTGAGAATTTCAAAAACAAATTGAACAAAAATTCTTCATTTTTTGATTAATTAAAATTGGCATATAATTATGACCTGAGTCTATTTTATGCAAAAAAAAAACAAAAATACTGAATTTAGAACAAATTATTTTATTTAATGTTATTTTTTAGAAAAAAGTAACACAAATTTACTAATTAGAACAAAAAAATAAAAAAATAATCAAAAATATTTATTAAATACAAAATACTTAATTTATTTTTTTTTGTTTTTTGATCCGACTGGTCTTCCGCGCTTATTTTTCGATAATTTTTCAATAAATTCAAATCTTCCTTTTTTTGCTAATGGCTCTGCTATCTCTTCAGAATCTTCGCAAATACTGATAGCTTTTTCATTTATTGCTTGAGTTTCATTTGGCTGTTTTGTCAATCCTTTTGTTGTAAGTTTCGGACGACCTGGACGTCTTTTTCTTTCGAGAGGAATGTTCATTGCAATTTCTTCGAGAGCTTATGGCAATCACATGATCACATTTATAGTTTTTAATATTTAGTTTTTTTTTTTTTTGGTCTTATAAAAGTTTCATTTCAATCAATTATGTATTAATAAATTATAAAAGTGTTATATTTAAGCGTAATTGACATTAATTACAAAAAAAAAATTAATTGTTTTTATTTTGTTACAAATTCAGTATTTTAGTTTTTTGATTATATATTTTAGTTATTAAAATATATTATATGCGATTAAAATTAGGGCTAATAAAAAATATTAGAAAAAATACTGCAACATTGTGCAACATACTTTGTTGCACCTTTTTACCTAAAATAATTTTTTTCATGTAAAAAAGGACAAAAATAAAGAATCAACAAGAATTAAATAGATTATTGGCTTGATTTACTAAAAAAACAGAAAATAAAAATTTTATTTTAGGCAAAAAAGGTGCAACAAAGTATGGTGCACTATGTTGTAGTATTTTTCTAATATTTTTTATTAACTTTAATTTTAATTTATCAAAAAATGAAGAATTTTTGTTCAATTTGTATTTGAAATTCACAATACCATTATTTAAAAAATTTTTCAAAATTCAAAGTCAACTTTTAGTCACCATTCAATTTTTTATTAATAAAGTTGATTCAAATATTCACTAGCGTCTGAATAAAAAACTCAGATGCTAAAGCTAGCTTAAAAAATTGTTGCATTAGACTTTCAAAATTCTATCTTAGAAAAAATTTGATCTTTAGTGATGAATCAAAGAACAGAGCTCAGAGATGGTTCATTCACATGTAAATCTGCCAAGTTGAACTTAAGCTTCCAAGTGCATGTTCTGGACGAGACTAGGTCTTCTAATCAAAAATGTTTTGTAATGACAATTCATGATTTAGGATCTAGCTGTAAGCTATTTGACCTTAAACGCTGATCTCTAACTAATAAACTCTTCAAGACACTCAATTTGAAAAAATGATCAATTCTTCAGTAATGGACGGCATCAGACAGCACATCATTTGGCTAAATGTAAGTTTGCCTGGTCAAGAACCTGACGCAGAGACCCTGAATATCAAAAAATACCCAAGTCTTGTTGAGCTGGGCCAAGAATTAGTCTGCATATTAGATGAACTGAAAATTCAGCGCGTAATTTGCATGGGTGTTGGTGTAGGAGCTAATATAAGCGCTTACTTTTGTCTAAAGAATCCTAGTCGTTGCTTGGGCTTGATGGTCTTGGAACCAATTTGCTCATCTGCTGGTTTTTTTGAGTCAATTAGATACCGATTCAGCACTCGCAGAAACAGAAAGAACTCGAATCAAAATGATTTTTTTATCGAGATGGACAAGAGTGTAGAGTGCTTGTTCAGTGAAAATCAAAATCCAAAAAATGTTGAGCTCTTTGCGGAGTCTTTTTTCAAGTAGAATTTTTAAAATTTAAAAAGAAAAAAATTATTTATAAATTTCAAGTCGATCAAGCTTGAATAGCAGACTGGTAGATTTGAGAGTGGATGCTTTAATTGTGGTTGGCAAGCTGTCTCCTTTGTATGCTGAGACAAAAAAGTTTTACAAAATTTTGCAGGAATTTAACAAAAAATCTCTGCATCGCTTGGTCAATTCACCATTTTTAGAGATAGAAAACTGTCAAGATATTCTCAGAGAATGTCCGCAAAGAATTTCTGCCAGTATGTTGTATTTTCTTCAGGGTATTGGCTTACTGTCAACGGTTTCGTTACAAAAGACGCCAATAAGCCCAACAACACCTTCAATTTCATCTGCCATTCCGTCAACTAAAAGTTTAATTAGTTCTGTTTAAATTAATTAGAAATATTGTTAGTTTTTTTATTTTTTTATTTAATACTTAAAAATTTATTGTAATTGTATTTTTAATAAAATTCATTAACTTTTTTTTACTTAAAGCTATAATTCTTCTTTTTTTCAAGATATTTAATAGATTTCCAAATAAATGATTATATAATAATAATAATATTTATCCAAAAAACACCGCGAGGGTGATGTAATGAAAAAAAATAAATAAAAAAATAAATAAAAAAATAAATTAAAAAAAGTAAAGTTTTTTCTTTCCATCTAAATTTAAAAATTAAAAAAGAGTGTTTTCATAATTGTGTTAACCACATTTTATTTTTTATTTTTCTTTCGAGATCTTCCAAGTTTTCTATGCTTTCATTTTTACTTCCTAGTATTTCGTTTAATTCACTAAGTACCGATTTTTTGCTAATATTTTTTCCGTTTTGCATTGATTCTAAAAAGACAAACGACAAGTTCTTTTGTAAATTTATTGATCATCAGCCTTTTCACAAAATGTAGCTTTCTTTTTAGTAGCATCATTTTAGTTGTTTCCATTTCTAGGGTATGCATTAGTTTGGATGTTTTGACTCTCTTTTCGAGACCCATGATTCTTTTGATTATAGTTCATTCAGTTATTTTTAGCTTTCTTTGGTCTATTTGATTAATTTTTAGTTCTTCACATCCGTAGGATAAGATAGGTCGACAGTATGTTTTGTAAAGCTGGAGTTTAATTTTATTCAAGTTTCTCTTTTAAATTAATGTAATTTAAAAGACATTTGTAAGAGAAAGTTAGCATCCTTTCAAAAATTCAATATTCAAATGAATAAAGACCTTTACCGAAGTAGCAAGATAGAAAATTCTTTTTATAGAATAAATTTTCCTATTAATTAGAATTGATAAATTGGTTGCAAGTTTTGTAAAGTAAAGATCTTGATCAATTATGAAGCCTAATAAACAGATTTCCTTAACAACTCAGATGCCTTCATCACATACTTTAATCTTATCTGGAAGCTTCCCGATTTATACTGACCATTGTATTATTTGCGCATAACCGGGTGATCTAAGATTACTTGCTTCAGGGTACGTTTTTGCAAAGCTTATTAGTATTTGTTTAAAAAAAATTCTTAGTTTTAGTGTGTAATTTAAAAAAACTTTTGTATCCCATGAGACTAAAAAAAAATAATTCCAAAGCTTACTGGGGTTTTGATCAACAATAATTTTAAAAACTAGGACTCTTAAAAAAACTTGAGTATAATGAACTAACAAAAAAAAATACTGGAAGAAATAGGCGGATATGAACACGAAACAAAAAAATTAAGTAACAAATCTTGCATCAAGAAGATATTAGCGTACTTAAATTTTGATCAGCTGGATTTAGAAGTATTAATTCCCATACTTAACCTAAAAATAAAGGAAATGTCGAAACAAGTCAACAATGGAATAAGTGACTCAAATAGAATATGCCTTAATAATAGTGAAAATGAAACCTATAGAAAAGTACTTCTAGAACTGACTAAGTCTCATTAAAATAAAAAAAAATATATTTTTATACCGTGATCCGTTTTTGCTTTGGAACTTCTGACTCGACTTGACTTGAATGGACTCCTAAATCGTGATAATGAAGAATAAAGGAATCAAAAAACTGAGAAAACCACAATAATAATCAACTAAATTAAAAGGAAAAAAAAAACTTAAGCATTTAAGTTATAATTAAAATTATAATAGCCATAAAACTTCTGTTTTTTTTTGTCTTATTATTAACATCGCATTTAAGGCGTTAATTTAATGAATAAATAAATAAAATAATAAGTATTTAACAAATTATTTTGACTTAACCCCGAGATTAAAAAGATAATTAAAAATAATCCAGAGTTATAGTATATTCTATTCAGCTTTTAACAATCGTTACACCCGGGGTAGTTTGCAAGGTGTTTGAAGTGTTTAGCGAAGTGTTTAGTAAGCTTGAAATTATCAAACTAAACCTTCTAAAAATAAACTGTTTGCATTTTCATTAACACCCATCCTAATCAAACAGTTTGCTAAATTTTAACAAACAGTTTGCACACGGTACTTGATTTTATTTGAATATATACTGAGAAACCATTCACGTTCATTTAGATTTTGTGTTTGAATTTAACTTATATATATTTTATATTTTGGCTACCAGAGTGGCCACTTTCTATTTAGATAAATAAAATAACCAGAAAATAATTGTTACAGTCGAACCTTACTATAACGATCCGCGATGTAACAATTTTTATCATAATACGATCAAACTTCAAATAACCAATTTTTTATAATACCTTTACATAGGAAAAAAATTTGATATTACGATGTGCGATATAGCGATTTCTCTTTAATACGATTAAAAAATAAAAAAACACTTAGCCGAAATGTATCCAAATACATCTTTATATAACGATTTTGTTATTTCCTATTATCAAAAAAAAAGAAAAAAGACTTGTTACGATTAAAAATAAAAAAAAAATAGGAGATAAAATTATATATATGTGCTAATTAATTTTAATTGATTGTTTATTTTTTTGCTTATGATAAAAAAACCTATTTAAATAAAAAAAATAAAAGAAAAACATTAATAATATAACATAATCAATCATTAATAAAAAATGTCAATAAATAATAAAAAAAGAAAAGCAATTGACTTAGAAACAAAGTTAGAAATAATTAAAAACACGAGGAAGGTGCTAAGATATCAGATATCGTTAAAGAATTCGAATTACCTCAATCCACAATATCAACAATAATTAGTAAAAAAAGCAAAGAAAAACTAAATGAATACGAGAACAATTTGATTGCGCCGAAACAAAAACGAATTAAGCCTCCGACTTATGGTGACATCGAATCAGCTCTTGACACTTAGTTTGTAAGCGTTAAAAGCAGCCATTCGAATGTAGCGATATCTGGCTTAGAAATTCAAGAACAAGCCAAGAAATACGCTACTATGCTTCAACATCCAAAATCATGATACTTCAAGTGAAATGAATCAATTGTTTAAATTAGAAAATTCAATTCATCAAAATAAAATTGTTAAACAAACTTTAATCAATGATTTTTTTGAAATTTAATTAAATTTTTGTTTTTTTTATCCGTTACCATATTGTTTTTTTAAATTTTAATCTTAAATATTTTTTTTGTAATTTTTAGTCAATAAAAGTTTAAAAAAAATAACTAAAATCATTTTGAATTTTTTATTTTTTTCCCATCCTTATACATGTAAATTTAATATAACGATATTTGATATAACGATTGTCATTTTTCAAAACCGAGCCAATCGTTATACCAAGACTCAACTGTATATTTTCTTTGATGACTCTGTTGTAAAACATTTCAGTGTTTAACAAAAGTTTGAAAATTTTTTTAGATATTTTTCAAATAGATGGAAGTTTTTGTTTTCTTTATTTATTATTTTAGATAAAAAAGGACTTTTTGATCCACCAAAAAACTTTAACATGAAAAAATTTTCGGCCTAAAAATTCACTTTAAAGAACAATTTAAGCTTTAAATTTTATTAACTCTTTAACTACATTAGCTAACTACTTGATTCACATTTAGAATAAAAAATTTTAAAAAATCAGTTATTTGGTTTGTCAGCATCTTCCATTGAGAAACGCTTGCTCATTCTGCCCAGACCAGGTAGCTCTTTGTTCATGGGCATAGCTGGCAGTAAGCCGATACCTTGTAAAAAAAATTGTAAGGCTAGAGCCAACTTGCTCGGCGCTTCCCCAATCACATCAGCAACATCGTCAACTTCAAGCAAGGCAGAATTTGTCAATTTTTTCATATCATCTCTTCGAGTGTCATACAAAGCTCGATAAAACTTTTTGCACTCTTCTTCAGCCGAGGCTTTTTTGCCCACTATAATCAAAACATCAGCATGAAGCTCGCACAGTCTCTCATTGATGTTGGTTCGGCTTAAAATTTCAATTTTTAGCTCTGGTCACAAATTGTGGATAAACAAATTACTTGAAAAATGAATCAATAAAAAGAGACAAATTTTTTGCATTTCTGTTATGGTACAATTTGTCTTGGAACTCTTTAATATTGGATTGGATCAGCTCCTTTTCCAGATTGCTCTGACCATATCTGTGCCACAAGAGATAGGCCTCATCGCCCTCAGCCATGTGATGACTTCTGGCCGGTTCCAATAAATGATTTATCTTCTCCTTGAAGGTCTGAAAAAATGAAGCAGTTGCACCTGTTGGATGGACCAAAGCGGCACCAAGACACCTGTTTGGATACTGCATGGCGAAACGCGCCGCTATGTTCGCTCCAGCTCCTTCTCCCAACACAGTCACTTCATGTAGATTAAAGTGGTTCAAAACGAGAATTAATTCTTGGGCCAGCTCTTGGACAGTGGGATAAGATCGGTCCAGATCAGGCGCATTTGGCTCTTGGCCTGGCAGATCCACATGGATCCAGATGATGCGACTTTTTAATTGGGCCATCTCCGGACAGGAGACTAAGTGCTGAAAAGATGTATCTTGATTAAAAATTTTATTCTTAATTTTTAGAAAGTATTTTCAAATTTTTACGGTCGCAGCCAACGTCATGAATGGTCATTATGTGACATCGTTGCTGTGAGGCACAAGTTTCGTCTTGGATGTAGGCTGTAAAGTCCAAATTGAGAACTTTGGAGTTTATTTTAACTGGTTTTAATTGCTATTGGAAAAAAAATTAAAATTGTCCAAAATATTTTTTGATGAATTCTTACATCTGAGCTCTGGGACATTTTGATTTTTTTTTCTAAATAAAATTAAAAATAAATTCAAAATCTGGTTTATAAATATTTGAAGCTTGTTTTTGATGCCATACAAAAAAAAATTTATTTTTTAATTGTAAAAATTTTTGTTAAAATAGAAAATAATAATTCTAGAATAAATTATAATATCTGACTAAAACACTCTGAGTATCAGGATTCCTGATTAAAAATTTATAAGAAAAGTCAGCCTCCATCTCATTAGAACCGCTTTTTCAATCTGGTACTAAGAGAAAGAGGCCCATTGAAATATATGCAAAATTTTCAATGACCAGTGAACAAACATAGACTATTATTTATCCCAGGTACCAACTGACCATCATCAGACGGTACTGTAAACACTTCTCCAGCCTAGAGGCAGCTCTTTTTGCCTCCTGCGCTTTCAAAAATAATTTAATTAAGCAACCCATTGGTATGAACAAAAACACTGACTGGTACAATAGGTGTGCCATTTAAACAAGCTTGAAATACATTCGTCATTATTTAAATTAAAAATAAAATTTCATTTCTTTTTTTTAATTAATTTGCGAAGTAATAAAAATTAAAAAATCCTCGGGCTTATTTATTTTTCGATCAGAAAAAAAGCTTTGGATTACGCGCAGCAATTTTGGTTTCTATGTCAAACAGGATCATTAATAATATTAAATTTTTTTCATTAAGAATTTAAAATTGAAATAAATAAAAAATCTTATCTTTTAAAATTTTTGGCTTTAAATAAATACTAAAAACTTTTTTCGATCTGAATGATAAAAAAAACGCTTTTAAAGTGTTCTCGTTGTTTAAAAAAAAGATAAGACTTATGTGACAATTAAAAGATATCTTTTCTAACGCACCTTTTAGAACAATTTTGGGTAATTGTTAAACTGTAGTAATAAAAATTATTTCAAAAAAAAAACAAATATTAAATATTCTACAATTAATAATAATAATATATTCTTGTAATTTCTCTTTCTTTCAGTTCTTTTCTTGGTTTTCGCCGGGAAAAATCAATGAAAATTATAATAATCGAGTGAAAACTTAACGCTTGCTGTTTAAAAAAAAAGATTTTAAATTCGCAAATAAGATAAATTTTTCCACCAGGTTTAAAGATTTTAAATAGTGAAAAATAATCTCCAGCACTCGATTTTAAACCAGATTTTCAAATTTAGCTTTAACATACGAAAAAGAAATTTAAGTTTAAAGCTTTTTAGACAAAGTTTTTAACTAGATAAATTTCAAGCGAAAAACGATATTTTTATCGTTAAATTAAATATCAAAAAGTTATTCAAGACCTGAATTTCTTTAACAAAATTTATCTTTGAAAAATAAATTTTTTATTGCTGAAATTTTTTATGCAAAAATATGTAAAAATCTAATACACTCTTTATTCATTTTACTGAAATTAGAAAAATTCTCATTTTGCGCAATTTTTGTTCTTCTAAATTAAAATCAGATATGGAAATTATATTTATTTATAGCAAAACTTATTTAAATTAAATAATTGAAATTTTTAATGTAGAAAAATCAATTTAAAAATTAGCAAAAAACTTTCTCTTATTTTATTTTAATCGAGTCACTTTGTTTACCATTAATAAGAAAATAATTTTGCTTAATTACGTGTTTCCTCTTAAAAATAATTTCGATTAAAACGAAAACAAATTTGTGACAAAATAATCGTAATTTCCTCCAACTGCATTTGACAGCCAAGCTCCGAAACACACAATTTACTTAACTAAAGCTAAATACTTTATCTTAAACAGGAAAGAGTGTTAATTAAAATTTTTAATTTATGCTCTTGCTTGCATCAATGATAGCAAAAAAAATTAAAAATTTAATCATAAGATTTGAATCTTGTTTTAAAATAAATAAAACTTTATGATAATTTTTTAAAGGGTGGTAATTAACCTCTTTTTTTAAGCGGGAATAGGAGCTGGAATTGGAACTATTTTTAAGTAAATTTTTCTTTATTTTTTTCTTATTAGTCAATTTCAAAAACTTAAACTATTTTTTGAATAAGATTGTCCCTTATGGGTCACATAATTAACCTGCTTTTTATTTAGAATTAAATTTTATGATAAATTTTTTCAAAAATTTATGGAAATAAAAATAAATTTATCGAAGTTTTTTTGATTATGTTTTTTTATCAAGAATAATGCGATAACGATCTCATGTTTTTAGACTAATTGAATATACTATTTACTATTAACTATTTACGATTACTTTTTTTTGCCTAATATTTTAAATTCTTGACGACTCAGATAATTCCAAGTGAAATAAAATACCTTTTTCTTGAAAAATTTTTTAATATCAATTAAAGGACATCCTGAAGTATTTTACGGTTGAACCATTAGATTTATAAGTAGTAGTAGTAGTAGTTCTTGCTGCGACACCTAACATGTAGAGTGTCTGAGCCCATTACCGCCGATTGGCCGTGTAGAGCTGAAGCAGCAGATTCCATTGAGCTTATCTAAAGCCATTTTAACTGACTTAGATTTCACCACATTTTCTGGCAACTTATTCCAATGCGGAACCACTCTGTTTGAGAAAAATACATGTCTGGCGCTTACTGCAGCTGCAAAATCGTTTCTAATTTGAGCTGGGAAACTTTCTCTCTGGACTCTGATGCTATTTCCTCTTAACGCCCCGGCTGGACCCTTGTTTTCTGATCTATTCACTAGATTCTTGACCAAGCCTACCTTTTCTATTCCATTCACTAATTTGTACATTTCAATCAAGTCCCCTCTCACTCTTCTTTCACTCAGCTTTGTCAGTCCTAATTTCGTCAACCTCATTTCGTACGACATGTTTCTTAGAGACAAAGATATTTTTGTTGCCCTCTCTTGCACCTTTTCCAACTCATTCACATCCCTTTTCATACTTGGATTCCAAACCTGCACTGCGTAATCTAGATGGGGTCTCACCATGAATGTATACAATCTTACCCACAGTCTTTCATCTCTTCTTGTAAACGTTTGCTTTAGCATTCCAAGTACCCTACTCATCCAGATCTTTCTGTAACATCGCTCTCTCATAAACTTTATTAACTATGCCGAGTATTTTTGAGTCATCTGCATGCAATTCCATTCTATTTGAAACGCAGTCAGGTAGGTCATTTATGTACAGAACAAAAAGCAGGGGTCCAAGTACAGACCCTTGCGGAACTCCACTCAGTACCTCTGACCATCTAGAAATTCCATCACCAAGTACAACTCGCTGAGTTCTCATACTCAAAAAGTCTTCGATCCACCTTACTATTTTCTCATATAAAACGGTATTATTTAGATTTTTTTTGATATTGTAGCGGGTGTATAAAAAAATGAGGCAATAAAAAATGACCTTTAGTTCATCGAAGCTTTATCAAAATTTTAAAACTTCGAATCCAAATGTAAAGAAAATATTTTTAGTACGATTGATTATACACAATATTTCATTTATTTGTACACCTTGTACGCTAATTAAAATATTATTTTTCTACAGACGTGAATCGTACTTTTATTTTCTTTCAAAACTTAAGTTTAAAATTTAAATTTACTCAGAAAATTTTTTTTAAATTAAATAATAAAATTTAATTATTCAGAATAAAAATTTTATTCAATTACTTTTTGATTAATAACCTCGATTTCAAAATTGTACTCGTTTTAATCTTTGAGCCCAAATCATCAATAAAGCAAAAATATTTTTAAAATAAAAAATACCAACAAAATGGTGTATTTAAGCCTTTTTTCTAAAATATAAATGCATTTTATCTTATTTATTTGTTGATAAAAAATGATTTTCTTTTTCATTTGTTAAATAATTTTGCTATTACATCTTTTTTGAATTTTATTTTCTAAATAAATGAATTTAAATTTTTTTAAAAAACTAACTTTAAAAAGTAATAAATATTCAGAAAATTTGCCATTGCAAAATCATGTTTTATTGAAAAAATGAGTCTACAAATTTTAGATTTTTAGACAGAAAAATAATTGCGCTAAACATTTTTGATTTTTGGCCTTGATAAATTTTTTTCTAAAAAAAACATTAAAATTCATAATTAAATCATATTAATTAAAGTTAATCATAGTATTTTTTAAATTTCTGAGGATAAAATGAACTCTCATTTTTCTTTATAGTCTAATCAATAAACAGTACTTGAATCGTCCAGTAAAACCGTAAATAATTTCAGGTTGTACAATTAAAAACTTGCTCAAAAGTCAAAATAGAATAAAATAAATAAAAATTTTAATGTAAATCAATTGAAATAAAATAAAGAAAAAAAAACTATCAGATAAATTGTCATGAAATATCACAATTATCTTGAAAGAAAGAAGACATGGTAGGGTTGCAATTAGAAAATGGAGTAGGGTATTTAATATAGCTTGAGCGGAATGTATTCCACCACCAGTCTCACAATCAAAGGCATAGAATGGCTCAGTCCTATAGTTTTAGAAAAGATCGAACTGCTGAATTTTAAATAACTTGTATTCTTTTAATATTAGTTTCTGAAAATGATTTAAGACATGGAACAGTATAATCCAAAATAGATCCAACTAACTGAATTTTTCTTTCTGTTAAATGGTTCGACAATTTTCACGATGAGAAAAAACAAAGACAGTTTTTCTTACTGTCTTTGGTCTATAATTAGATGGATCATGTGTATGGGACAACTTTTTAAAAAGATTTAATTTTTGAAATTTTCATTTTTTTATATTTCTTATTATTATTTACTCTGATAAATTGAATTTTACTAAAATTTACTTAATTTTTTTTGTTAAATTTTTCATCTGCAAATCTTCATTTAATAATCTTCACTAAAAAATCTTCATTTAAAAAAAAGCACTAAAATTCTTCAAATTTTTGAAAATTTTTGTAAAAAACCAAAAGCAGAACATCGATGTAATATATTTTTTTTTGCTGAAGGATAGAGCTCGACCACCATTGCAAATAAATAAATAAGTAATTTGGACCAATTTAGTTTAGTTTTGAATACTTAAGAAATGATAATAAAATATTTGATTTTCGATTGTTATAAAAATAGACATCCAATAGTCTTTAAAATTTTTCTGCCCATTCTATATATAAAAAACATATTTCATTATGTCCATCGGACTTAAACTTTAATTTTATAAATAAATAGCTTTAAAAAAAATTAAATAAAATAGAATTTCCCTAATCACTCTGATAATTACTTTAAAAGTAAATCTAAGAAAAGTAATTTTTATATTAAACAAGAAGAGGACCGATGACTGACCCTTGCGGTATCCCACTGAAAACTTCGACCCAATCCGTAACTTTTTTTTATTTAATTTTTAATTTTAATTTTAATATTGATAAAAAAAATTATAATTTTTTAAGATTTTAATTTAAAAATCCAATTACTAATATTTTTTTAGAATCAAAAAAACAAATATTTGAAAAACCTTTCATGTTTTTATTTTTTTCTAATAGAAAAATGATTATTTAGAGTGGTCACTTGATAATTTATTTATAAAAATAAATTTCATTAAACTTATATTTGTTCCCTTTTTTAAAACAAATTGCCTTGACACGATCAACTCAGCAGCCTAAGATCTAATACCAGAATTATTCTGATCGTGTTTTTAAACAAAGAAAAAAGATTCTTCAAAGATTTATTTAAATTTTACACAAGAAATCCACGGACAATGCTATATGCTGGTTTCATGGACAATTTTTAAATTTTTATCCAGCTATTTTTTGGATTTTACATAAAAATTTTGACAACATGATAGACTAAATAAGACCAATCAAGTTATCCAGTCTTTTTCACCAGACCAACATCATTAAAATGATAACATGGTGATTTGAATTTTATCTTTTAAATTAAAAAAAAAAAATTTTTGATGGATCAGTTAAAGATCAATTAAAAAAAATAAAATTTTTTTTAGCAGCAAAAGAAAACAAAATTCTGTTTAATTTCAAAATTTTTGATTTTATCTAAAAACCTCGAAATTTAAAATAACTAAATTTTAGTTATAGATCAATCACAATTGAGAAAAATTTCATTCTTCAAAAATAAAAAATTTTTTTGAAATCTTTTATTTTGCTTCTTCATTCAAGACAAAAAATTAAGAAATTTTTTCAAATATTCCATTAATTTAATATTTGTTTCTGTTAACATCCAGCATGTTTTTCTTATTTTTGGAGGCAAATTTTTGGCTAATCCGTAAGCTTTGTAAGGAACTTGTGCGAAAAAAAATTTTCTTGTTCGCCCTGATGTACATTGATTTTGATATTTCTTGTTTAAATTTTTGAGAATTCCAACTTCTTCTCTTAACAATGGCGCCAATTTCTGATAAAACTTTTTATAAAAATTATACAAAACATAATCAGCATTACTCTCTTTTGGAATAATCTCTTGTGCCAACAAACGCTGCTCTTGAGTCGGTGAAACTGTGCCTTCGTTAACACTCAAGCAGACAATGTCATCGTATGAAAGATTTAGAAATTTTTTTAAAAGAACCATTCCTTCATTAAAATATTCGGTTAGCAGAACCAAATCAAAATCCTGCTGAAAATCTTTGAGTAGTTGTTTTTTTGAACCATTATAATAACCACCGCATTCTACCAAACCGAGATCATAGCTCATTAAATTTCTAGTAAAGCATGCTTCCGGAATATTAAAATTAATTGTTTGATTTGTGAGTGTTTTGTTGTAAAATGATTTGAAATACAATTCTTTTATTTTTGTCCTAGGCGGATAGTAATTTAATGAAGATAAAAATTGTTTGACTGGATCTCGAATTATAGTCACATAGATAGAGTTGTTTTTTGGAAATATTTTCCGGGAAAGTTTTGAATTGTGAATAGCATGCTCAAAAAATATCTTATTTTTTGCTGAATAAACATCTTCGGAAAAAATACCGCTAAGTTTTTGAATAACATTCATTTTATGTTTTAGTGCTAAACGAACAAGTACATTTTTGACTGCACTAGAACCAGTTTTGTGTGTTTTTAAATAATAAATATTTATATTATCCATCTTTTTAAATTTATTCATAGAACTCAAAATCCATTTACTTTGAGAAGAATTAATATTCGAAATTTTAAGACTTTTTTTGAACAAAAAAAGATGATCAAAAAAGTAAAAAATTGAGAAAAAAAAGACAATAAAAACAAAAAAAACAATTTTTCTGTTCATTTAAAGTTAAACTTAATTTTTTTTTAAAAAATAAAAAATGAATTTTTAAAATTCAAAAAATGAATATTTAAATAGAAAAATTACTCTAAACAAGATCTTGAATCGAACAGATACTGAATCATCAACAAAAAGCATCAAATAATTTTATTCTGATCTGAACTTTTAAATTTCTATTTAAATTTATTGCTTAAGAGTTTGATTAAAAATTCAAGAAATATCACCAATTAATCAAAGTTGCATTTAAAAATTCAAAAAAAATCAAAAAAGAATAAAGTCATCCATTTCGACACAGAGAAAGAAGATTTGGTACAAGTAAATTTAAGTGAAGTAAAAAGTTCTCAGTCACAGCAATGATAGCAGATAAATATTTTGTTACGTTTGGTGCGCGTAGCACAACTACAGCTTATTTAGGGAAATTTTCGAAACTTTTAAAATTTAAATTAAAAAAGATATTGAAAAATTTTGAGATTTGATTTTTTTAAATATTAAGAATTGTTTAAAAGATATAGTTAAACAACTTTGACAACAATAATTTATTTTGGATATTTACTTGAATTTCCTCAAAAGCATCGTGAACTAAAATATTTTGGCAACATACTTGAACATCTTTTTTATAGCTTGATCAAGCTGACATAATAAATATTTTTCTAATATTAGTACATTTCTAATATATGATTCCAAAATATCAGAATACAAAGATATTTTGGATGATTTAAGATCAAAAAACTTGAAGCAATCAAATATTTCAACTTTTTTAAATAATTTTTCTAATTAAAAAGATAAACTGTTTCCATTTAAAATTTTGTTTTTATTTTGTTTTAATATTGTGTGTAAATTAAAAATTAAATAAATTATATTTTGCAAACCGAACTTTTTTTTTAAATTTAGATTTTCCGGATAAATTCAGTAAACCGGAAAAAATAATCCGAACCATTTTTTTTTGGCTCCCGAGAGGTACGAATTAAAGAGAGTCGACTGTACTTAAGTGTTTGTTTTGTTCATATTTGTATAAATGTATTATTTAGATGGGTTATATTCACTCCTATGATATAAGACCCTAGACCACACATTGATAAGGCTTTTCACTTTAATTAAGAGTCTATAATTTTACTTAAGCCCTTAATTTATTTTTTTTTAAATATCTGATGGAATAAAGCCCACAAATTGTGGGAGTTAGTGAGACTTGGTTAAAGAGCATCTCAATTACAAACGTTAAAGGATACAATATGTACAGAAAGGACAGAAGTGATGGACGCAGTAGCGGTGATGTATGTCTCTACATTGATGAATATATCGACTCATTTGAATTAAATAATGCAGGTTTTAATTTAAGTTAAATTGAACAAATTTGGGTAGTAGTTAACTTTAACTCTGAAAAGTATTTAGTTGGCTGTCTTTATAGGTAAAACGATTTTGTTGATATGAACGATTTTGATTTAGTTTTCAAACAAGCTAAAGAGTAAGTAGATGAAAAAGGTTTTAAAGATCTTCTTACTAGGGTGATTTTAACTTTACATCAATCATCTGGTCAAATGGCTGTGTGTCAGAAATCTTAAACGAAAATGGCATCGAACATAAATTCAGAAAGATGCGACACTTTTCTATATCTGCATGTAACTGTCCCCACTTTTCAAATGGCAAACGAAAAAGCTGTCAACACTTTGGATTTGATTTTCACGACTCAGTATGTCAGTGTGTATGCAATCGATACAAAATTTGTGCTTGGTACCATTAATAAAAGACATCTGGTTATCTTTTTCAATTTCATTTTCAAAAACAAAATTAGTAAGCAATCATAAACCTGTAAAAAATTTATTTATAAAAAAGCTGACTTTGAAAATTTCTCATTTTCTATCAAATATTTATTGGGTGCACTTGTTTGAGAATTTAGCTATTCAAGAAACGTACGATGAGTTAATTTTCTATGTCAGTGAAGCTAGTAAACGATTCATTTCAGTCACGGATGACCACTACTACTAAACATTTAGTCAACTTTTTCGTTGAACGTTAAAGATGCCTCACCGCTAATTTAATAAACATTCTTTTAGATTAAAAAAAAAAGTATAATTTTAATTTTTATAATCTATTTATTGATAAAAAAAGATAAACACAAAAATACCATCTAATATAATTTAAAAAAAAACTATCTATTTACAAAAATTTTATTTATCAATTTTAAAAATTTTTTACATATTTCATTGGACAGAACCAATGTTTTAGTTTCTTTAGTTGAGTACTGCAAGCTTCACATAATTATTTCATTTACTGAATCAATTTTTGATCTTTTTGATGTAGAAGGTTGTGATGCCTCTTCTTCAATACCTCTTGGAGAGTCTTTTGATATTTGAGTTTAAGCAGGCTGTTTCATTAAAGCACTAAGGTTTTTTAAGGGCTCCTTTTTTTCGGTTTGCCTCAATTGGTAAATCCATATCAACCAAAACGAATCTACAATTCTTTTTAAAAGAAGGTGCTAATTGAATTTTTTTTGATAAGTTTTAATTAAAAAGATTATTTTTTATTTAATTAGATTAATTTTTAATCATTTAGATTATTTTTTAAAAAATAGCTCCAATTTTTATGGAATAGATGTTTCTTTTTCTTTTGGCAGAGTTTTTATTAAGTTAAATTTTTTTAATTTATTCGTGGTCAAAATTATTAGAATAGATTTTTTTTTTTAATTAGCAGAAGAGAAAATATTAAAGCCTTTTTCGTTTAATTCTGATATTATTGAACATCAAAAGCTAAAATGAGTAAAAACTTTACGCTTAGCTCTACATTTTATATTTAAAGATGATGACTCCATCTTGATTTAAAAGGAAGCTAATAAAAAAAACTTTAATTATTTTAGAAATTATGATAAATTTTGTAATTTTATTTTTATTTAAAAGATAATTATGAATTCAAATAAAATATCAAAGATTACTAGATTTTTTCTGAGTTTTATTCTTTGAACTATTTGACCATTTCGAATTTTTGCTGATTGCACGTGGCTATGGTTAAGACAATTTATCATATCACTGATTTTCTGTGAAATTGTTTTCATCAAATCGTTTGATGAATTTCAGAGTCTGAATACAACTTAGCTAAAACTACGATCATTAAGTGATTTTGAAAAAAATCTGAAAATTTTATAATAAAAATAAATTATTTTTTTCTCTTTTTTGAATTTGTCTTTTCAAAAGATTCATTGATTATTGACAAATTAATTTATTTAAAATTTTTTTTATTTTCTTTAAAAACTAAGATTTGAACTATAATTTTTCAGAAAATAATATCTAATAAATTAAGATAATCTAATTTCACTTACTGAATCGTTTTTTGAAAGATTATTTATATTTGGAATGTAAAAATAACATTCATGTTTATTTTTATATATTACATTTATGAGAATATTTTTATTTTTTCAACAGATTAAACATTATTATCAAAATTAAATTAGAAGTTTTTATTTTTTGTCATAATTCACTAAACTTTGCTAAAATTTTTGAAAATTAACTAAATATCAAAGTTAACGATTACATATTTAAATTTTTGCTTTAAAAAAAAAAAGACAAAAAAAATCATTAAAACTTGTGTGATGAAATATTGAAATTTCACAATCAAAAAAGAATTTATAAATAAAAAAGCATCCTTTCCCTTAGACCAATAATGTTCAAAATATTTTGCTGAATTGACTTCATGTGGAAATTTTATCAATATCAGACAACGAAGTAATTCATTAAGAATCATGAAATGAGACCAAAGTAATAAAATAATTATTAATTATTGAAATAATTATTGATTCATCAGGAGAAACAAAAGAGAAATAATTATGAAGCTGAGAAAATGAATGAAATGTGATTAGAGGATTTTTACGAAAAAAATTCTCATTTTAATTATTTATTTTTTTTATTATTTCTCGTTTTGATATCACAGAATTATTTTAATTAAGAGTTGCAAGTCTCAAGCCAAATCCAAGTCCGGACTTGAAAATTATTTTTTCTAGCTAACCTTGTTTAACCTTAATCAAATAATGTGCATAATTCTGCATTATATTAAATTTTGCAGAGTTTTGTAGAGATCAGATATTAACTTAAACCTTTCAGATTTATTTAGTCATTTTTTTCTATTTCTTGAGCTCTTTACTTATATTCGATGTCGAATTTTTGTTTGAAAAATTCATAGTCTTGAAATTTTCATAGACTTGGAATTTTCAAAAAAAAAATCGCTATTTTTAATTATTAACATTTAAAAAAATTTTAAAGATTTTTATTAATTTGACTCAATTTTTTTAAAAAACATGATTTGTTTTTTTTAAACTTATTTTTCCTCGTGACATAATTTTTGTTAAATTTAAAAATATATTCTGATTAAAAATTTTTTAGACTCTAAATCGATTTATTGCCAGCCAAAAACCTAAAACTTAAAAAAAAAAAACTATTTTTTTGATATTTAGACTAAATTCAAATTTATTATTACAGTGCTTTTATAAAATGTCCAGAATCGACTAAATTACGTAATTTTACATTATTTTTGGTAAGCTTACGTAAGCTTACGTAATCTTACGTTAATTTTAGTTGGTAAGAACATGTAATTTTACGTAAAATTACGTAAGCTTACATTAAAATACGTAAATTTTGGTAAAACCATCCCAAAATGCTTACGGCCAAAAAAATCAGGTTTTTGGTAAAATTGAAATGATTTTATTCTGAAAAAATAATAAAACTCAATATTGCTTACCGTTTCTTACTTAATTTTACGTAAAATGACACAATTTTTGGTAAAATTTGGTAAAATTTAGTAAAATTTTGAAATAAAAATAAAAATTTTAGAATAACCTAAAATAAAAAAAAATAAAATGCAACACTTTCAAAAAGACTTAAAATTATAATATATTTTAGCGAAAAATTTTATTTATTACTAATCTTTTCATAAGGAAAAGATTTTTAATTATTTGACCAATCACCACCGTTTTTTATTACAATATCCATTACCTTTAGTTAAAATTAAGTTAAAAATTTTATACATTTAAATTTATTTAACATACTTTTTTTAATCTCGTAATGTATTTTTGACATTTTCCATTCGTCAAACTTTTCTGAAACTCATAAATTTTATCAACAATTTCCGACTTAGTTTTACTACCAGATTTTCTGATAAAAAGTTTCATCTCATGCCAAAGCATCTCGATTGGATTTAAGTCTGTGGATCTCGGCGGTGCACGAATCTTTTAAATTTTTTATTTATTGAGTTTTCTCTTTAAAATATTACCCATTTGATACAGTTCTTTTTCAAAAATGACAAGCATTCAAAAGATGTGTGTTTCGAATCATTATCCTGATGAAGCACGAAATTAAAATCGTATTCAAGTAGTCCAAAAACTAACAAAAAGTCAGATTACGTAAAATTACGTAATTTAATCGATTCTGGACATTTTATAAAAGCACTGTATGTATTACTTAAGAAGATTATGTATTTTTAGTCGAGACCCTTGAGTCTCGCTCTATACGCAGACATATTGTAGCTTACATTATTATTATTAAATCTAAACTTGGACCATATGTATTGTGATCATATGACCACATTATTTGTGATCAAGTTCTTTTCACTTGTTTGTTAATCATACCTGATCACAGTAAAAGATTTCACCCATTTCCTTTTCAATATTTTGTTATCAAAAAAATTAAAATAAGTAATAAAAAAACAATGTGAACATTAATTAATTAATGTAATTTGCATCATAATTAACAAAATCTATAATAAGATTAATTTGATATAAAATTTTAAGAATTTAAAATATTTTCATATAATTGAGATTAAGCTTAATTTTTTTTAATGAAAAATATTTAAATTATCAAATGTCTTATTTATGTAATTGTCAATTTAATAAAATTTAAAGAAATATCGATGCTTTTAGGCCAAATGTTGATCAAAAATTTTGTGATCATATCATCATAAAGTGAGATTGATCCCTAAACTTAACTAAAACTAGACCGGTCTAAACAAATTCAAACCAAATTATTGACTTAATATTTTCATGTGTTTATAACTATTTTTTTGAATTAAATTTTTGATTTAAAAAAAAAAAGTTTTTGTGATTTTCACATTTTAATAAATTTATTCTAAGCGTTTTTCATCATTTCAATTAAAAAATTTTTATGTGAAAATCAAATTTTTTATGTATTTTTCACATTTTTTTACTTATTTGTTTATAATCTTCATCCAAATTTAGTGGCTACAGATTTAAATCACAAGCTACATGTCCATATTCACTTTTTACTTTTGTGAAGACTTCTTCCATTTGTTTTAAGTTGAGAAAATTGCTCAAAATCAGAGTTGAAATATAAAAAGTTTGCTGTTTATGTTGATAAAGAGAAAATTTGCAAGCATACTTAAAGTGCGACCGAAGAGAAGTTTGTTCATATCTGTAAAAGCCATCATTTCTCTTTTCGGCATCATGAACAATAACAATTTTTGATCTGTTGCTGAATTGTTTGGCATGTTCGGCTCTTCTGCCCGCATCAATATGATCTACAAGCACAACACCAAGTTGTGTCAAATTTAAGCCCAATTTTTGGTCTAAATCTTCATAGTTTTTCACATAATAAATCTTATGATGTCTGCTTGTGTTGTAGGATAAAAAATTGTGGACCCATCCGAGATCGGTATCAACCGAAATAGTCTCGCGGTTTTCCTCTGTTGATATATTGTGTAAAATAGGTGTTGAAAAGCTTCCCATTCCGAGTTCTAAAAAGTTTCCACTTGTGAAAAAACAGCTAACTATCAATGGTATCGAATTGCTGCCATAGCTCAGATCAAAAGGAACTTTGACATATTTTAGAATTATTCTGTTCGGCTCTTGTATCAGTTGGTTTTTCGAGTCAGCAAAATTTTTTGAATTTTTTGAAATTTGTGAAGTTCCTGTTGCTTTTTTGACCATCGATAAATTTATGCATATAAGAAAAAAGAGACAACAAAAAAATAAAAGAGTCATTTTTTTTTTACGGTTCATATTTTTTTAAATTTTTAAAAATCTAATTGTAAGTTCCTTTCATTTTGTCTTTTTCAGATCATTTTTGAATTAAATAAATGTTTATTTTACGAGTGGAATTTTTTTTATTTAAAATATTTAAACTAGATTTAAAAATATAATATTAGTTTTTAAATTTAAAGAATTAAATATTTAATTTAACTTTAGGCAATATTTTATATTGCGTAATAATTAATTCATTAAAGTTTTCTGTTTTAAAAAAATAAATTTAAACGATAATTAAAGATCGATCCAGGACTCAAAGTTTTGTGTGAAAATATTTAAAATATTGATTTTCAAAAGTAAAAAGCGACCACACTTTTTTATCAATTTTGCTGCAAAAAGTACCAATCGATAGATAAAAATTTTCTTTTTCAGAATCTTGTTTCTAATCGAAAAAAGACTAAGGATTCGCAAAGTTTTGGAAACTCAAAATTTTGTGTGCAAATTCAAATCTGCCAAAAAAATGTTTTCTTAACCAAACCAAACCATGATCTTCAACAAGCTATGTTGTTTTGGAAAAGCTGGGAAAAAATACCTAAATACTTCCCCACAGGAGTTCATGGTTCCTTTAAAAGCACCCATAAATTTTAATCTTTTAAACTTAAAACACGTTTTGTCAAGATACATGGGAAAGTGAACTTTTGGATAGATTGATGATCTTAATATTAATTTTTTAATTATTTGATTAATTGATTAATATTAAAAAAAAATAATATATTTTCAGGTTTTATTGCAAATTCTTTTTATGATCCACGACAAAGTTTAGTCCAAAAAATTAATTTTGATATTAAAATAGAGAAAATGAATTTTCTAAAAAATAATGTAGAGCCATTTTTTTGAAATTTTTCATTTTTAAAATTAAAAAACGAAATAATTTTTTTTTGTTTCATTTAAAATACTTTATATTATTTCTAATATTAAAACTTAAACTCGAAAAATTATTTAATGCATTAGTTTCCATAGACTCTTGTTAAACTCCACTAATTTTAAACCGACTAATTTTTAATTAATTTAAAATAATAATATTCAAGATTAATTAATTAATTGTTTCTTTCAATAGTAAATTTGAATTTTAGCTTAATAAAAGTTTTTCAGAATAAGTGATGCTCCGCTTTTTGTTTCTTTAGTGGTTTAGGAACATGAATTTATTTTTTAAATTGATTTTGTAAAATTTACAAAAATCATAATCATAAAATAAATCAAAACGAATTCATTAAATTTAAATTTTACAACAAACTCGCTCGAATTATTTTTTAATTCAATAAAAAATATTATTGAATGCAATTAATTTTATTAGAAAATTAAATATCTAATTGCAACTTATTTACGTCAAAATTACTTTTCTTATCTAAAATTTTATGCTTAAAACATATATCCTTTTTTTAAACAACTAATTTATTTGATAAAATAGCTTTTAAAATTTATTTAATATCCAAAAAAAATCCGCTCAAAAATTTGGTATACAGTGGGGATTTTGAAAACGACACGGCCCTAATGGTCACGACCTAGAACCTTACCATAAGCGGCGTCGTACCGTACCGGCCGTACCAAGCTTACCGGAGTGTTTTCAAATGCCAAAAATATGTTAAAAAAGAAAAAATTAATAATAATTGTAAAGCAAATTCTAAATTCAAAATAAAATTGTATGTTTTGTATGTAATTTAATTATTATTATAAAACTATATTTTAATAAGGATTTTAAATCTTAATGACTGAATACATTTTGCCCTTTTTGAACGATGACATTAAAAAAATACTTTCTAGTTTAAAAATTTATTATTTTAAACAATAAATTCCCTTGTTTAAAAATTAATATCAAAAAAAAAATATTTAGATTAAAAAAATTGAATTTTTTTTGTAATTAAATCAATTTATTTATTAATTCAATTAAAAAATTTACCCAGTTTTTTTACTTTTGTAAATTTACATTATTTTACGCAAATTGTTCAAAAAAAAACAAAAAGCGGAACATCGACTAAAATATTGTAGTGCTACGATAACTTTCATTCAGTTATTAAAGGTAATTAAAAATTTAAATCGCAAACAAAAAATACAGATTATGACTATAAATCACAGTGCTTTATTTAAAAGATTTAGATTTTTTCTATATATTTTCTCGAATTCGCCATCTCAGCCTGGTCCCCGTATACCAAGAAAGACACAAACTCTCTCGAAAAAGTTCAACACAGAGCAACGAAAATAGCACCAGAACTAAAAAATCTCTCTTACGAAAACAGATGCGTTCGCCTAGGGTCACTACCTTGTCTGAGAGAAGAACAAGAGGTGACTTAATTCAAAAATTTAAAATAGACAATGGCATCGAAAACATAAACTGGCACGTTTCACAAATATGTCTGGAGCCTCGAGGAGGACATAGAGGATATTTCAGGCGCGAAATAGTGAGATTTTGCAATCACTGGCACGAATTCTTCAACAACAGAGTCGCTAACCACTGGAACGCACTGCCAAATACGGTCACAGAAGCTAAATCTGTCAACAATTTAAACATAATGTGTATTTTTGAAGTCAAATAATATAAAAAATTAAAAGCTGCTATTCTTTTGATCTTTTTCAACTCTAAAAGTTTTATTTCTCAATATGATAGGATGAATAGCCTACATAGTGGAAGTATTATTTATAAAATTCTAATAATGCAATTTTTTAATTTAATTTTTTTTAATTAAAATACAAAGATTACATTTTTGAAAAATATCTTTTATAGTTTTGATTGAAGGAAAATAAGTTAAAAAAGAATTTTTAACATATTTTTAGACTTTGTAAAATAATGCATTTTAAAATAAAAGTTTGATCTTAAAAAAATCAATTAATTTTCAATTAAGGTAAACTGAACAAATATTTTGTTGTCACGCTTTTTCAAAATCAAATATTCCAACAGTTTGGATAAAAAGTAATGTTAATGAGCCATTTGATAGAAATGTTAAAATTAAAAAGAATGTTTATTTCTTATAAATCTTAAAAAAAATATTTTTTGAAATTCCAATGTTCTAAATGTACTATCTTTCTGAATCAATGACTTTGTTTTTATATTCATGTAATTTTTGATTCCTACCTTCAACAAATTACAAATAATTAAAATTCTTTTTCTATTTTTCATTTCAAAAATAATTTTTTAATTAATTCATTTTCTTGTATAAAAGACTAAGTTTTAGAACAAAAAAAAGCAATCATTTTGACAATGGAAGTTTTATTTGATGATAGTAATCTAATTAGAGACAATTCTAGTTTAGCTGATCTAAATCAACTTTTAATGAACAATCCTAATATTACATTAACAAGAACAGTTTATGTGCCATATCATTCATTCTATGCTTATCCAGGCCAACATCCTTTTGGAGACTGCCGCTGTTCCCAACTTATAGTTCTAGAAGAAAACTAATAAATGTATTTTTTATTTTAAAAAGCTTATAAATCTAATAAAATTTAATTAATCTTATTTTTTTTATTAATCTCAACCATTAGCACTATACGAATTATTTCCAGGGCCTTTTCCATTATTATTGTCCGCACCTAGACCATTTCAGTTGTTTCCATTTGTTTCGAAATTTTGGGCTGTTGTCAGCAAGAATAATTGTAGGAATGATAAATTTTATTAGGCTTAATAAAAGTTATTACAGGTGTCTTGTATTTGTAGTAAAAAAATAAAATTATTGAAATAATTAGCAGAATTATTAAAGATATTTTTAAAGTGTACATCCAGAAAATTGTCTCGGATTCTTGTTCTTTTGGAAGAAGTTTTTTTTTGACAATTTTTCTTCACAATATTCACTTTTAGGAATTTCTTGTAACTTTTCTAGATCGGTTTGAGTGCCTATCGACTTGTGGGGTTCGATTTCCCATTGTGTTATTTTTTCGCATTGAGCGTAATTGGGCTGATTCTACTTTCTAGATTAATTTTTGAGAATTCGGGAATTGTGACCGAACTGTCATGTATTTCTAGTTAGTGTAAATTACCAAAAGTTAGTTTTTTATACATTTCATATTATATACTGATTTTGAAATATTTTTTGAAATTTTTGCTCTTGTATAATTTTTATTCTTGAGAGACTTGGAAGCAACTTTAATTGTATGTTTAATAAATTTTTTGTTTAAAATTATTTATTCGAGTTAAAAATGAATATTTGTAAAAATTTAATTAAACCAAAATATAAAATTCGAAAAAAAAATAAACTTTTTTTAAGAAATGTAATTAATTTTTTCTCTAAATATTTATTTTTTTTAATGATAAATTGAAAATAGTTAAAAAAAAACAGATTTCAAATCATTTTATTGAAATAAAAAAAATTTTTCGGTCTTTTCTCTAATTATTTGTATTAGTTAATCTTGAATTTAAATAAATAATTATGTAAAATTTTCGATTATTATTTCATCAAAAATTTTAAAGAATACAAAATAATCTTCGAAAAAATAACTCGTGCAGGCTTTACCCTTTAAAAATTTAAAATTTTTTAAAATGTATAGTTTCATTTTTGACTTTTTATCATAAAATTGAATTCAAATTTATCAGGATAAAATACCCAAAAGTGAAAATGATGTGTAAAAAAGCTTAATCTCCTTAAGATGCCCAAATAAATCCCGAAAACTTTTAATGAAGTAATACAAATGTTAAGTAATTACTTGTCCTTTATAAAAATTGAAAAATTTAAATTTTAAATTTTTAGATAATAAAATAGCTTGCTAATATAGATAAAAAAAAACGCTTTTTTCATTCTAGAATATTTAACTATGTTAAGGCATTGGGACCTTAAAAATCCACCAAATTCAAAATTATATAAGTAAGGTTCGCGCTTAGCAAAACTACCGCACTATCTGAATTTGCATAAACCGACTTTAAAATATTAATCTGCATAGTTGAAAACCTAGAAAATCTAGTTTTTAAATTATCAAAATTCTAAGAAACAAGTATTTATTTTTAAATCGTAAAAATAACGATTCTCTTCTTTAAGTGATGTGAAAAAATCCTATTCAATTTTGTGAAGATGCCGTATTACATCTAGATAAAATCCTAATTACGATCTTACAGTGTTTTTCAAAAGTCATTAAATCAAAGTATTTAAAAAAAAAATAAGATCAAACGACTTGATGTCAAAATTTTTACGACTTGACTTCAAAAGATTTTTCAATAATATAGCTGTATTTTGACGATTTTTTGTCTTATTTCTTTTATAAAGTGATCAAGACTTATTAAGAAAAAAAAATTAGTCAAAATTAATAAAAGAGAAAAAAATTAATTTTCCGATTTATTTCAAGACTTTATTTTGTTTATTCAGCTTTTTAAATTTCTATTTTTTGAATTTTCACTTAACTAAATCAAACTTGTTGGGTTATAATTTATACTAAAATAACTTTATTAATATTGATATTGATACTTTAAAATTGCTTGTAAGAATTTTACCAAAAATTAATTTATTTGAAAAAATGACATTGGAAAACATTAAAAACGAGATAAAAATTTAAAAAGGGAAAAAAAATTTTCAGTAAAAAAATGCAAAAATTAAAAAATAAATAAAAATTAATAAGATAGAAAAAAATGAATTTTTAAATTCATGCAATTATTGAGTCAATAATAAAGTGAATATTTTCAATTAAAGTGTGCACAACTTTTTGGTCAAAATATTTTGAATTGTATGAAAAACTCCAGCAAAGTGTATCCTCAAATGTACACAATCCATGAAAGTTAACACTTGACCATCTCTTTTCAGCACACGAAACACTGAAATAAATTTCATTTACTTTGAATAAATCAAAATGTTTATAAGCAGCTATTTTGCCCAAATTGGACATGGCAAAGTGAACAGCTCCATTTTCAAACTTAAAATCATTGTCAATCAAATCAAGCAGTGCACTGCTGAGCTTGGCATTTTCGTACAACTCATTGTGTGCAATTCTCTCGTGAATCGAGTCCGATTCCAGCTTGGCCATTTTCCAGAAATTGTTTGCCAAAAATTGTCTGTCAATTGTCGTGTCCATAAAATTAGCTGTTGTCAAGTGGCCATTGAGTGGAACAGGCCAAAATCCCATAGTCAAATTGTCAATGCTCAGAAATGGTCTCAGATTGGCCAACATGTGAAAATAAATGCATTCGATCAGCTTTTTGTCACATTTAAATTGTTTGTACAATTGAAAATATGCCAAAGCAGTGACAATGTTCAAACAACCAGCTAGCTTTGTTCCATGCTCTTTGGCTTTTTCATACAACCGCTTCATTCTATTAGCCTCGATCTTAAAACATTTGTATCGAGTACGAGTGCTCACAGATGACTGATTTTTGAGCTCTTTTGCCATTCTGTTCTCATGTGGTATGTGATAATCTTGATTCAAGCGAATTTCACTCAATTCTTTTTTGTTATTTTTGAACAATTTCTCTTCGATCGAAGCCTCGATCTGAATCACTTTGGTATTGAGTTTGTGATTTTTGACACTTTTCTCAATCAAGTCCAATAACTGCTGCAAAATGACAGCACCATTTCTTCCATCAATTATTGCGTGGTGCACAGTGAACAGAATGCAGTATTTGCTCTCACTCAATTGAATGAACATCAAGCGCCAAAGTAGTCCGTTCTTTGAGTCCACTGGCTTTGCGTTCATTTCTTGTTCATGGTACCATTGCCACTCGTTCTCGTGTTTTACACGCACAAATCTCACATTTTCCATTGAGCGAATTTTGCGCTTCGAAGCATACACAAAGTATCTTTGTCTGGAAAATTTGGCATGCTCTGGATCATACTCGATCTTTATTTTGGCACACAAAAGTGGATGCGCTTTCTTCCATGCATCCAATGCTTTGTGTATTTTGTGTCTATGCTCGAACAAGTTTATCTTGGATTCGAACAATAGGCTAAATGGTAGCAAAAAGTTATTCTTGCTTTGCTCTTGTTCAAAAAGAAGTTCAGCACTGTCCAATTTTCTGATCATCTCATTTTCTTGCATCCCAAAGTAATTTACCGAATCTGAATAGTAGTGACTTGAAATGTCAGCTTTGGGCGCCCATTTTTTTTCCTCTTTCGGATTCGAAGTCATATTTTAAATCTATGATTATTAAATATTGAAATTTTTTAGTTTTTTTAAGTTAAATTTTTAAACAAAAATTTTCCCTTATTTATTATCACCTTGAGTTTAATAATGTTTGTTCTCAAATAGCGTTATCTTTTAATCTTTTTTTAATTTACATTTTAAATTGCTAATTGTTCAATGTCTATCTTAAAGGTAAGACGTTTCTAATTTTAGACAGGCCCCTTTAAATTTAAAGTAAATAGAACATTTTTTAAAAAAAAATTTTTTTTGCCAACTCATGCGCTTTGGAATTTTTGATGAAAATCAACTTGGCCTTTAAAATTTTAAGTCAAATTTAAACAATGTTTTAAGCATCTATTTTCGATTTTTATTTCACTAACATTTTAATTTTTTGTATCTTGTAAGAGAGCGTTTTTTCCTAAACTTTTTTGACTTATATTTTAAAATTAATAAAATAAGATTGAAAAATGTCACTTGAAAATTGAACTTGAATTTAGCAAACTTTGGAAAAATCTGATGCTTTCTAATGAAAAAAAAATATCAGTTAGTTTCAAATAATTTCTAAAATTAGTTTATTTTTCATGAAATTTTTCTATTAATAATTTGCTCCTTTATTACATTCTAAAATCAGAAGAAATTAAAATTACCCTTATTTTTCTAAAAATATGCCACTAAATGAATTTTCATTTTGGGATCTTCCAAGCTGTTTTTATACGCGTTTTTTCACATTAGTTTGATCAATCAAGCATTCTTGTCCTGGTAATTTTTGCTCGATATCTAGCTCATTTTTCACTTCAAGGTTTTTAGTCAGCAATCGCATACTTTAATATTCATCAATGCGAAACTTCCGATGCCTAATTCGAGCATATTCCAGATGAATCCAGCTTTGTATTTAAATTAAAACATTTTTGTTTACGTAAATGACAAAAATCGATCTCAATAAATAAGACAATAATTTTTATTTAATTAAAATTTTTAGTTTTTTGTAAATAAATTTAATTTATTTTATTTTCAAATTGAAATAAAATTTCATTAAAAAAACAAAAACATCTCTTGATTTGGATAATTACAAATCCTTTTTGCCAGAAAAAAATTTTTCGTAATGAATTCGAACCCCAAAATTTATTTTTGAAAGAAATAAGGCGAACTTAAAGATCATTTCTTTTTCATCCAAACCTTGATATAACAATCTATAAATTGTATTTTAGAAATAAAATAAAGTTTTGCTTATTTTTCAATAAAAATGTCCAATGTTCGCTTTCAAAAACACTAAAATTTCTGAGATTTTATTTCAAAAATTTTGAGCCCGAGTAAAGGATATTTATTTTCAAAAAAATAGCTTTTAAATAAAAAGTTAAAAAATATCAGATTTTTAAAATTTGAATTCAAATTTATTTATTTTAACTTCAGCTAAATAGTTTCGGATATTTTTCTGTATAAAGCAATTCTTTTTTTTGGAAAATTTTTTAAGCTAAAAATAAAATAAGTTAAGATTTGCAAAAACGACAAAAATCAATTTATTCTAAAGTTTTGCTTTGAAAATAATATAAGCGACTGAATAAAATAAATTTCATGATTAAAAAATCAAATATCAAAAAATTTATAGAACATTAAATAAAAAAAAGTTTAATGTTAATCACATTAAATTAAAAATTTTAATAGAAATCAAATTCTAATCAGGATTATATTTTGATAAAGGTTATTGCGAAAATAAGAATTAATTTAGTAAAGTTTTGATGAATTTAAAAATTTTCTAAAAAATTACCATTTTATTTAGGATCAAACCAAATCTGATCATAATCTTACAAAATATTTAAAAAAAATCAATTAAAAATTGATAAAAAAATTTCCAATAAAACTATTTTCATCAAATGTAATTTAGCTGTTTTTACAAAAAAAAAAAATAGAAAAATTCAACCAAAATCTTCAAAAAAATAAATAGTTTCATCCATCGTAAAAAAAAATTTTTTTTTTTTGATTTTTCCCGAATTAAAAAATAAATTTTGATTTCAGAAATTATTAAAGAATAAAGAATAATTTTTAATAAAAGTTCGATAAAATAGAGTTTTCAATTTGAAAAGCTCAAAAATTCAAAAAAAAAATTTTAAATTTCACAATTTTTTTAAATATAGCACACCACATGAGTTCAAGTTATAGGTTTGCTAAGATCAAAAATAACTAGTCACCCAAAAATTTTTTTAGAACAAATTTTTCAAAAGTCAAATTTTCTCTAATCACACTTTCAAGATTTAGATAAATTATTCATGTGTTAAGAATAATATAAGAAACTGATCTGAAAACAGTTGAAAAAATTTTAATCAAAAAAAACTGATCCACAACTATGTCTTAATTATCGGAATTTAATCAGGACAAAAATTTTGCTCATTTAATGAATCTTTTGGCTAGAAAAAAAAGAGATAATTTGAAAGAATACTTTAAATTTTAAAAATTTCTTTTATTTCTAGACATGTCCCCAACAGGCTGACACATTCATTAAATGATGGACCAGCTTGTGGAGATATGGTAAAATCAAAGATATTTTTTTTTATTAATTTATCTTTGCTGCCTAAAAAGATAAATTAATTGAATCTTCACTCTTCAAATTTTTTGCTTTATCCAAAAAATTCTTCAACGCATCATCATGTAATCATTATTTCTTATATAAAGTAAAAACATTGAGAATGGTTCATTGTTTTGGATCGAAAAAATAGAGTGATGCATTCTTAAAATTAAAATAGAACACACTAAAGAAATATCAATTTTAAGTATTTTGTATATTTTCTGTTTCATAAGATTCTAAATGTGAAAAAAGATAAAGACAACTTATTTTGAGATGTTGCATTCAGGAGATATAAACAAAAATTCTTTTAATTTTTCTTATATTACATAATTTTTTTCTTTATATTAGTCATCACCAGAATTGGCAAAAAATTAACTAAAAGAATTTTTTTTTAAATTTTTGTCAACAAAATTTAATAAAAAATATTCTTAAAAATTTTAAAAAAGATTTTTTTTTCAAGTCTAGAATTCTTTAACGCAAGATCAATGCCAAAGTGACTATTTATTTTTGTTATGAGATATTTTTATAATTATTTTTCATGGAATTCAATCAAAAAATGATTTTCAATAATTCTTTCAATAGTTAATCAAGTGTATTTAATATTCAAATTTAGTCGTAAAACTTTAACCTAAAAAATCTAAAATCAAACATTTGACTCAAAAATTTATTTATAAAAATCATTTAGAAAAATTTCGTAGACAATTAAATGACATTTTGATTAATCCTGCTGGAAATATTTCGACTAATGCAAAGTCAAAATTCAATATTTTATTTTAAACTAGAATTACAGATTTAAATGTTAGTAAAATAAAATGCCAAAAATAGATTTTTAAAAATATTGTTTAAATTTTGTTTATTAAAGGTCAATGTAATCGTCACCAAAAACTAGAGGAAAATTCTCTAGCACATGGTTTGGCAATTTGAAAAATTAAAAGATAACTATATAGATAAATCAACAAGAGTTTCTATTTACTTTTAATCTGGTATCTAAAATTTTTAAAAACCAAGCAAGGGGCTCGCCTAAAATTAGACAAGTTTTACCTTTAAACAGACATTGACAATTAATTAAAAAAAGAATCTTGATCAAATTTTAGAAAATGATAACGCTTAAAAATACAATATAAAAAGACAGAATTTGAATTTTAAATCTTTTTAAAAAATGGTTATGCTAAGAAAATATCTTAAAATGATTATTGATACAAATTCGTTCAGCAAGAATAAAAAAACTGAGCCTAAAAATACTGAATCGTACAAAACTAGGGTTATACGCAGACTAGGAAATGCAGAACTTGTGTATGAGGCTGAATTGGATAGGATGGGATGTCTGCTACCATTTAGCCTATTGTTCGAATCCAAGATAAACTTGTTCGAGCATAGACACAAAATACACAAAGCATTGGATGCATGGAAGAAAGCGCATCCACTTTTGTGTGCCAAAATAAAGATCGAGTATGATCCAGAGCATGCCAAATTTTCCAGACAAAGATACTTTGTGTATGCTTCGAAGCGCAAAATTCGCTCAATGGAAAATGTGAGATTTGTGCGTGTAAAACACGAGAACGAGTGGCAATGGTACCATGAACAAGAAATGAACGCAAAGCCAGTGGACTCAAAGAACGGACTACTTTGGCGCTTGATGTTCATTCAATTGAGTGAGAGCAAATACTGCATTCTGTTCACTGTGCACCACGCAATAATTGATGGAAGAAATGGTGCTGTTATTTTGCAGCAATTATTGGACTTGATTGAGAAAAGTGTCAAAAATCACAAACTCAATACCAAAGTGATTCAGATCGAGGCTTCGATCGAAGAGAAATTGTTCAAAAATAACAAAAAAGAATTGAGTGAAATTCGCTTGAATCAAGATTATCACATACCACATGAGAACAGAATGGCAAAAGAGCTCAAAAATCAGTCATCTGTGAGCACTCGTACTCGATACAAATGTTTTAAGATCGAAGCTAATAGAATGAAGCGGTTGTATGAAAAAGCCAAAGAGCATGGAACAAAGCTAGCTGGTTGTTTGAACATTGTCACTGCTTTGGCATATTTTCAATTGTACAAACAATTTAAATGTGACAAAAAGCTGATCGAATGCATTTATTTTCACATGTTGGCCAATCTGAGACCATTTCTGAACATTGACAATTTGACTATGGGATTTTGGCCTGTTCCACTCAATGGCCACTTGACAACAGCTAATTTTATGGACACGACAATTGACAGACAATTTTTGGCAAACAATTTCTGGAAAATGGCCAAGCTGGAATCGGACTCGATTCACGAGAGAATTGCACACAATGAGTTGTACGAAAATGCCAAGCTCAGCAGTGCACTGCTTGATTTGATTGACAATGATTTTAAGTTTGAAAATGGAGCTGTTCACTTTGCCATGTCCAATTTGGGCAAAGTAGCTGCTTATAAACATTTTGATTTATTCAAAGTAAATGAAATTTATTTCAGTGTTTCGTGTGCTGAAAAGAGATGGTCAAGTGTTAACTTTCATGGATTGTGTACATTTGAGGATACACTTTGCTGGAGTTTTTCATACAATTCAAAATATTTTGACCAAAAAGTTGTGCACACTTTAATTGAAAATATTCACTTTATTATTGACTCAATAATTGCATGAATTTAATAATTCATTTTTTTCTATCGTATTAATTTTAATTTATTTTTTAATTTTTAAATTTTTTACTGAAAAATTTTTTTCCCTTTTTTAATTTTTATCCCGTTTTTAATGTTTTCCAATGTAATTTTTTCAAATAAATTAATTTTTGGTAAAATTCTTACAAGCAATTTTAAAGTATCAATATCAATATTAATAAAGTTATTTTAATATCAATTATAACCCAAAAAGTTTGATTTAGTCAAGTGAACATTCAAATAATCTAAATTTAAAAAGCTGTATAAATAAAATAAAGTCTTGAAAAAAATCTAAAAATTAATTTTTTTCTCTTTTATTTATTTTAACTAATTTTTTTCTTAATAACTCGTGATAACTTTTTAAAAGAGATAAGAAAAGCAATCTGAAAAATACATAAAACTGAGATAAAAAAGCAAATTTCTTCAAAAAAAAAATTGGAAAGATTAATAAATATTCTTTTTAATCTCAAAATTATTTATAATTTGGCAAATTTTTATGAGATTGCCTAATTTCTTTCGAAAGAAATGGACTAAAAAGCAGTTTTTTGTTAATTCTCAAAGATTTTAAAATTCAGTCATTTTTTACAGTATTTTTGAGGATAAATATTTATCAATTTAAGTCAAAAAAATCTTCAAATATATCATTTAAAAGAGAAAATTATTTGCAATAAGCTGTTATGATTTAAAAAATAACTTTATTTTTTTTAAATGAGGACAAACTAATGGGTCTTGTCCAATATGTGATCACTTGATCACAAAAAATGTGATCATTTTAATAATGCTGGTTTTGTGAACAAGACTGATCACCAAATCGATGATCACATAATATGTGATCAAAAACATAAAAATTAGAATTAAGGAAAAAAATTTGTAATCAATGTTTTTATTTTTGTGATCAAAGTTTCATTTTAATTTTTATAAAGAAAAAAAATTTACTCGAAATTAAACAGAGTGTTTTTTGCAGTAAGATTTATAGCATTTCTAATCGTTTTGGATAAAGCCAATTTCCAAAACTAACTTTCAAAACTGAAACTTTCTTGATGTAACTTAAAAGCTAAATCAAATTTACCTGCTCCAAAAGGTAATAAATACTCAGCTAATATATCTCTATACATTTCAGAGTCCATTATTGATTTAAAAGGCTTTAAAAGAAAACTCAAACTGTCTCATATAATCCTTTTGGCCATTCAAATATACCAAAAGTGAAGGTTTGTATGAATATTTGAATGACCAGCATTGCACATCAAAAATTAAAAAAAACTAGAAACTTGTTTTATTATATTCTAAAGAATAAAAGTTTTTTATTACAAATCTTATTGTTTTTACTTTTTTTTTGTTTTTTACAATTTTTTACCAAAATTTACCAGTAAAATTTTTGTATTTACCAATTTTTCCGTAAAAAATGGTAAAGAATTAAATTTAAAAAAAAAATTTTTTTGCTAGACAAAATAATATTTTTTAGCAAAATTTAATGAAAAACAGCAAAATTTGCAATTTTTTTGGCATTTTTTGAGTTAACATAAATTAACGTAAAAAATGGTAAACTAACTAAATTTTACGTAAATTTGTGTAAATTATAGTTAATTTACCAATTTTTACAATTCTTGTTTTACGTAAAAAATAGTCAAATTACCATTTTTTACGTTAATTTACACAAATTTACGTAAATTTGCGTAAATTTAGCATGGATCCTTATATCAAATCACCACTGAATGTCTAAAGGTAAACCACTTCTTAGTCCTGAAGTGACAAGATCAAGTGACTTTAAGATTTATTGAACATGGTCTATATTGCATTAAACCATGGTGAGAATTAGAAAATAAGTTGTGATCTATAAAATGGGACATTATGTGATCTTTCAACAAGCTCTCTCGAATCTCACAAAGGTAACTTGTTAACGATACAGGGCGATAATTGCTAATGTGAAATTAACTAATATGATGTTACACAAATTCTTTTTTCAGTTTTAAAATTTCCATAATTAAAGATTATTATATTTTTAAAATAATTTACAGTATTGCTTTGACACGAGGAACAAAAGTAATTTTACGTGAAATTTTAAAATTTTTTCAAAAAACAACATTAATTTTTTGAAAATACAAATCTTACAAAATGTTACCTTTTCTTACATTTTATTTTGCAATTTTACACAATATAATGTAAGAATATAACATTTTTGGTAATATTTTGTTATTAAATGTAAGTTAATAAAAAAAGTTCCATTTTTTCATAGTAACAAAACATTATATTAACTTTGGATATTAAATTTTGTAAAAAATAAAAAAAAAATATATATTCTTAGGCTCTTTTTTTTTAAATCTTATATTTTTTAAATAAATAGTTCTATGTATTTGACCAACCGCCACCATTTCTTATTATAATCTCAATTACCTTTAAATACCGTTAAATTATGCATACCATTAAAACTTTTAACTCAAACAATGTAGAGTATAGATTTCATTTAAAACTAAAAAAGTATAGATTTTAAAATAAAGAGCCTAAGAATATATTTTTTTTTATTTTTTACAAAATTTAATATCCAAAGTTAATATAATGTTTTGTTACTATGAAAAAATGGAACTTTTTTTATTAACTTACATTTAATAACAAAATATTACCAAAAATGTTATATTCTTACATTATATTGTGTAAAATTACAAAATATAATGTAAGAAAAGGTAACATTTTGTAAGATTTTTATTTTCAAAAAATTAATGTTGTTTTGTGAAAAGAATTTAGAATTTCTGTTTTCTTCTCAAAAATGGCATTTTTTTTGGCCGTAAGCGTTTTACAGCATTATTACAGAATCTAATGTAATTTTATGTAATTTTACATCATTTTATGTACACTTACATTTTCTTACCTACTACATATGATGTAAGATTATGTAATCTTACATAATTTGATGTAAAATTACGTAAAATAATGTAATTTTACCGATTCTGCGACTTTCCTTTAAGTACTATATTTTTTCAAAAAATTGGGCATTTTTTGTTCTTTTTACGTAAAATTACGTACTTTTACAGTATTTTACGTTAAACTTGCGTAAAATTATTATTGTTCCTCGTGTCAAAGCAATACTGTATGCTTTAGAAAACATTTAATTTCTCATGTTCTTTTTTAAACTTCGCCAAAAAATAACATACCTAATTAGCACCAATTTTCTTATAATTATATTTCTCTTATTTTATTATACTTTATTTTATTTTCTTATACAGATTTAATACATAAAATCGTTTTTAAATTTTGAATTCCAATGGTTTTCTTTTATTGCTGTTTTATTGATTTTTATTTTTGAGAAATTTTAATGCTATGAATATTATTATTATTATTATTTTTAACTTCGGTATTTGAAAAAATTAAATTTTGGTATTTTGTTTATTTTCACGAAATGTAACTAAGCACAGTAAAGAAAGCCATTTTAAAATTTAAAAGACACTGAAATTACAGTAATTTTAATATGCTGTTTATGTATAGAAAATTATTAGATAATTAAAATTGTGATTATAAAAAAAATAAAAAACTTACTAATGCTATAATATTTTTAATATAATTAACTTTTAAATTTTTTTTTTGGAAATTTATTGATTTTTTTTATGATTCTAAAATTTTAAAAGTACATTATGCGTTGTTAGCTATAATGTTGTGCGATTTTTTATTTTAGAATCTTTTTTTAGCAATATCAAATTAAATTTTTATTTTTATTAGTATTCTCAAAAGTACAAGAAAGAGAGTGATAATTTTAACTTTAAAATTTATGGAAATAGAATAGAGAACCAAATAGAAATTAATTTTTTAGGTAAATTTGATTGTAGATTATATTTAAACATAGTGGTAGACGAAACTAAAGAACGTTACAACATTAGGCTAATTCTAATTAAAGACAATGTCAAACAAAAAATGTGGTCGTTTTCAAAATACACTAGATCTTTAGTAAGATCAATTCTAGACTTTTTTTTTCCTTGCTTGAAATAATTTTCAGAAAATAATATCAGAAAACTACAAGCAATTCAGAAAACAGCTGTAAGATCTTTCTAAAAAATAAAATATGATGCTCCCTCCAGCATCATGCATCACGAGGCTTTAGTCTCGAATCGAATTTTGGAGTTGAGTGAGAGAGATATGTTGGGACATGACAAGACCGATTAAATAATGGTTTAAAAAAAAAATTATTTAAAAGAGCAAAACATTGAAATATTTAAATTAAATTTTTTGAAATTTTTTTTCAAATTCTGTAATTAAAAACATTAAAAAATGAATACAAAACCAGTTAAGCTAAAGATTAATCTTGTAACATTAAAACAGAAATACGATGGAAAATGATTGTATCACAAATAAGTCTTTTTCATTTTACAGTGGTGACACGTCAACTGGGTTTTACGTAAATTTACGTAAATTTTAGGTTTCCGAAAATTTTAGGTTTTTTTGGCAAATTTTGCCGAATTTTTCAAAATTTTACAATTTTTTCTGATTTTGGACTTAAATATCGAAAAAGTAAATTTACGTAAATTTACGTAAAACCCAGTTGACATGTCACCACTGTATTTACAATTTTGTAAAAATGTCTGAGATATAGAAAAATTTAAACTTTTTGAAAATTTTTTCAATTTTTCTTAATCAATAATGTAGAAGATTAAATGAACATTAATTTATAATTATTTATTTCAAGTTTCTAAGCTTAATCACTTTTTAGACAATTTACAAAAGAAAAAAATCTGAAAATTCAACAGAAATGGAAAGTTTGTTAGATTATTTTGATGAATTTTCTTGGACCAATATACAAGATTTTTGTTTGATTACAAGTAAGAATGGTTTAGGAAAATCTAAGCTTTTGAAAATAATCCGCTACAAGTTAAATTCGTCAGAAAAATTACCAAAAGTTCAAATGACAATTAAAGATGATAAAAAATTAAAAGAAATAAAGTTTTCAAATGGTGAAAGTAATGCTCAAAATGATTTTAATGGTATTAAATGTTACCTTATTCACTTTGATGGTAATTTTAGCGATTTAAAAGGAGAAAGATATGATGAAGATCTTAGAAATAATTCCAAGATTCATAAAGAAGTTCATTTTTTCAAGATGCAAAGTGATTATAAAAAAATAGAGAATTACGATGAAAATGATTATTGTTTTCGAATTAAAGGCTTAATCAAATTTATTTTAGATAATTTAAATGATGATTTGGAAAGTTTAAATAATAAATTAAAAGATTCTACTTTGTTTGGTAGTTCTATAGAAATTATTAAATCAGCAGAAAGTATCAGTTCAGTTGAATTCAAATCGAATATTGATTTAAAAAATTGTGATATTTTAAATTATTCCATCGAAAAGGACCAAAATGAGATGGTAAAAGTTAAAATTTCGTTTAAAGATAACAATCAGAACGAGGAGAATTACACAAAAAATAATCATTTTGATGTAGAAACATTTGAAAAAGTTGAAGAAGAATATTCAGTTGAAAAAAATCAAAAAAAAATTAAATTAAATCAATTATCTTGTGGTGAACAAATAATATTGTATCTAAAATTATGGAGCATTATTGCAAATGATGATACTTTGAATAAGAATTTTAAAAGTAATATTTTGAAAAACAATCATATTTTGCTTCTACTAGATGAACCAGATTCTTTCTTAAATCCAAGTATATTACATTCAATAGTAAAAATAATTATACAAGACTTTGAAAAAAAGCTTGGTATTCAAGTTATTATGACCACACACAATCCCGTAACTATATCATTTGTAAAACAATTAAAATCTTTAGATAATATTTTTTGCCTCTGTCTAAATAATCAAAATGTGGAAATTGACAAATGTCCAAAAGAAAATTTTTCAAAATTAATTCACAATGAGCTTAATTCTAACCTTATATGTATACACCAACCATATAGATTTGTTTATGTTGAAGGAAAAGATAGTAAATTTTACGAATATTATTATAAAAAAATAAGAGAACTAGATTTACTAAAATCCAATTGTCAAATAATTTTTCGGCCTGTTTGGAAAGAAAGCTTCAGCAATTGCCATCAAATCGGAGAAAATATTAAAACCATGATTAATTCAATAAGTGAATCATTTAAATCTGTGGATCAAGAATTAAAATTAAATGATCTTTTTTATGGAATCATTGACAGAGATGGTAAAAATGATTCAAATGATCCTAATTTACTTATATTAGAAAGAGATGGAAAAGAAAATTATACTCTAGACCCTATTAATCTTTTTATTTATTTCATCTATAATGATAATAAAAACAATAATTTCATAAAAATTAAAACAAAATTGGCCGAAAATAATTTAGATTCGAATATTTTTAATTCGATAGAAAATTTCAATATTTTTTTAAATGCGAACTCAATCCCGGAAATTTTTCAAAAAATCATTTATTCTTTTAAAGAGACTATAATGGGTTTTTTATTTGAAGGAAAGTGGTCATTTTTTGAAAAAAACTACAGAGTAAAATTTATAGAAAATATATCCTCTAAAATTGGGTACGGCTACAGTTTTAATTGGGAAAATTTCAAAAAAAATTCAGGAAATATATATAAAAATCTGGGAAAATCTGAAGAAAATTTAGAGAGTCAAGATGAAATACAAATCAGAAAAAAATATACTGAATTGGTACAAGATTATTACAAAGAAGAATTAGATTGTTATTATTTTTTCAGAACTAATGAGATAAAATTGAAAGTTCCGCGATTATTTTATTCATTTGATGATCATGAATATCAACATTTGATCAATGCAATTTTTGAGAAGGGAATTGAACCTAAAAATTATTGTAAAAAAAAATGTGGATATATAAAATTGAGTGAAAATATCGTGGAAAATGCTAAAGAAGGTAAAATCGAACTGTTGGTATTTAAAGATCTAATAAATGTTATGTCTACAATAACTAAATTGTAATGATTTTTTTCAACATTTAGTTAATAATAAAATAATAAATAAAATTTAAAAAAAAAAATATAATATCTACAAATATGGTTACCAAGTCTGATCGGTTGCCCTATTTTTTTTATTGCATATTTAGTTCCAAAGCTTCGAAAATAGTCACCCAATTTCCCCGATTTTTTTTAGTCACCCCTTTACCTGCGGCGGTTAATTGTGTGAGGTCAAAGGGGCTAAAGCGGTTAACCCGATAACAACTAAAATTGTGTGTAATTACCCCGAAATTTAGCACTAAATGAAGAATTTTAATCACTTAATCATTTAACCCATTATGGAATGAATTTTTTTAATCTTTCAATAAATTTATTTAGATTCGTCTCTTCGAGTTGTTTATGTTTAGGTATTTTCTTAGAAAATATCTTTTAAATAAAGAAGATATAGCAGTTTTTCAAATTTGACCACCCTATTAACTCATAACCCCTTTGGACGTCGTTTCCATATAATATGAATAAAAATGTTTTTCATTCAAAAATATTAAAAAGTCTTTTAAAAATATATTCAAAATCAATTTAAAAAGAACTCTAAATTTTTTGTTTTTTAAGTGAATGGCTTTTATAATACGGAAAAATAAGTTTCATTTATGAACTTAAGTTTTTTTAACTAAATTAACCATGAAATGCTTCAAGGGAATAAAAGTCTTTATCTATTAATTTAAAATACCCTAGCAATATTTAAATAAATCATTACACCCAAAGATCTTTAAACCGGAACGCCTTTATCTGAACAATTCACTATTCGGACGATTTTTTACTATTTTTTACTATTTTTATTTGGAATTTCTGTTCGGTTTATTTAGTCATTCGAACGAAAAAAAAAGTTTTTGTTCTGAACTAATTTAAAACTTTTTTTTTTTAATTCGAACTTAATGAGAGTGTAATAAAAAAAATAGTGAAGGCGAGGTGATATGGGGACTGGAGCGTCGTCTAGGAACCCCATTACTATATTTACAATTTAATATCATTTTGTGAGAGAAAAGAAGATAAGAATATAATAGATAAAATGGTTTCACACTAATGTCCCAATGGCTTCCTTAGCGTCAGATGGACCGGCTAGAGGTATCAGGGGTACTTGCCATAGGATCAGCAAGCAACTAACTAAAGTAGAATCGAGAAACAGCTTTTTATCAAATAGAGTAGTGAAGCATTGGAATGAATTGCCTGAAGAAATAGTTAACTCGAAGACGGTGAACCAATTTAAGAATAGAATGGACAAATTTTTTAAATACAAAAAAGAAGAAGAAGGAATTGAAACTAATGTCTACTATTGATATATTATAAAACAATTTTATTTTTTTATATTATTATTATTATTAATATAAATACAATATAATTAGATAAAATCAGTTCCATATAAATTAGATTTTAGATTACCTAGAAAAGTAAAGAACATAAAAAACAACAAAAAAAAAAACTAAAAATAAAAAAAAAATCCAATAATCCATCAATGAAACAAAAATATTTAGGTGTCTATTTTTCTAAAAATACAAATTTGTTATTCCAAAGTCTACAATGATATTATATATTGTTAAATTGTTAAAAATAAAGAAAATTTAATTAAACATGATAGTTCGAACAAATTTAAAGAAAGAGAAGCAATGTTTCCTCAATTAGAAGACGCTTTACATATATGGTTTTGTGATATGCTTGCTAAACATATACCAATTAGTGACCAAATGTTAATAAACAAAGTACATGACTATGGTACTATGGTAATTTTTTCAATTCGAATTTTTTTAACTTTTGAAATATTTCGGTTTAAAGTTTATTCGGAAAAATTAATCCGAACCACCCCTTTTTGGATTCCTGAGAGTGAACTTTGACTGTATCTACTGGAAAATATATCTTTTAAAAATGTCATACCCATGATACAAGTACTTAATATAAATATAATATCTTGAAAACAAAGCAATTATTTTTTTAAATATGTCGTTTTTAAATATTAAAAGTTAATTGTGAAAAATTTATTTATTTGTTTAATCTTTTATTATAAATAAATGAACAAGCCAACTACCAAGAGAGAAGAATATTATACTTTGACTCAACTGCAAGTGAAATGAAATAATCTTTTATTTATCCTTGCTTGTGTCACCCATTTAATGAAAATCGAATAATGTGAATTTATCAAAATCAAATTCTGTCTTTTGTTGCTTCAAAACCAGGTTTTGTTTTTTAACCTGTTTGATAAGTGTTTTTTCAAAAGATTCCATTTGAAATATCTAGCTAAATAATGGTTTGAAGAATATTAATTTAAAAAAATCAGAAATTTTCTTTAAAAATTTTTAATATCTGAGATATTAAAATGCTAGAGTATTTTTATTATATTTTTTTCTTATAATTAACATTATAAATTTATGTAAAAGCTAATTTCGATTAAAAGTTTATCTTTTTTAAAGAAATTTATATTATTATTAAAAAAAAATTAATAAAATTTAAAGATTTTTTTAAAATAACTAAAAATAAATATCCTTTATTTTTTTTATTAAATAAAAAATATTTTTTCACTTTAGTAGTAGTAGCAGTAAATACTGCGACCCTTTCGGGTTAAGCTTCTTCGAAGCTATGGCAGTAAATTAGACTGTTTCCTCAGCCATTTGTCCAAGTTAATTTTGAAGTTATTAATTGATCCAGAATTGATGATGTACTGAGGAAGACTATTCCAAACATAAACTGTTCGGTTTGTCAAGAAATGATATCGTTGCATACATTTCCTTGGATACGATGAATGCAAAAAGTTGATCATGATGATCTAAAGAACATTTATTCTTGTTTTATTCATGATTTTCAGCTTTATTTTTTTAAATAAAGAGATAAGCTTAACACTTTAACTACAGAGACAATAAAAGATTAAATAATTATTTAAAAGATAAAAGTAAAAATGTTTTTTTATTATGCATTTCATAAATTTTATTATTACGAACTCTCTGTTTTTAGAAGAAACGCTTTATCGGAATATTAAATTAAATAGTTTAATTTTGAAAACGAAATTAAAAATAAAAATAATAATATAAAGAGGAAAGCTACTACAAGTAACGCTTGTGGAGATGTCTTGCAAAGAAAGACCTCTATGGTAGCTGCATTTCACGTTAGCAAAAGGTGGTATGAAAAATTTAAAGTGCGAGAACCAACCTAAGGCATCAGTAACAAAAATTAAAAACTAGATTACACTAATTAAGCTAGCCAAAATTGTCATAAAGTATTAATCTTACTATTTAAATTTTACAAGTGTGAAAACTAAAAAATTAACTAATCTAAAATATCAAATAAAAAATATGCACAAGCGTGAAAACTAAAAAATTAACTAACCTAAAATATCAAATAAAAAATAAATTCACACGCTTACATACGAATTTTACGAAGAAGAAGCGTACGAATTTACTTTGATTATACAATTAAATTTCGACAAACAAGTCAATTATCAATACAATAATACATTTCAATTATCGTTTCTAATAAAACATTTTTTCCATTTTTTTTTTAAATTTTATAATTTATTATAGAATCAAGATATATTGAATACCCTACTCTATTGTGTAATTGCTACCCAACTATTTCCTCTTTTTTTCATGAAGCTTCAACTATGTAAACTTCTGTCACATGTAACAACCTATGTCTTTTAAACTTTCTTTAAATTTTTTTTTAAGCTGATATACTTTATTTTTATTTTTTCTTATTCTATTAACTCTATTTTTATTTTTATTTTTTTTTACTTTATTCTGATGGAGCTCTAGCTCGCTAAAGAAAACAAATAAATAAATAAATAATAAAATTTATAATAAAAACACACCAAAAAAATAAACCAGTTTAGGTTTTCTTTTTTATTTGTTTTTAGTTCGAGCATAAGCTCCTTCAGATAAAAAAGAAAAGAAAAAATTTAAAATTTAAAAGAAAAAACGTTTAAAATATTTTAAATTTGAATAAGAATTGTTCGTTTAATACATAAGAAATTATTATTAAGATGAGAAACAAAAATAATAATTAAAGAATTGACTATCTAGGCTATTGAAGGTATTGTGAAAATAAGTAAAACAAATAAGGTAATATGAGAATCAGAAAAAGAATAACATTGAAATAATTTTAAGAGTCAGATAAAATTTTGTATTATTAAATAGCAGCTACATTAAGGAGTAGGATTCGTAATAAATCTAGAATCGAAGCCTCTATGGTACTCCTAAACAAGCCTTTTTGTCAGTCGAACTGAATAATCTAGAGAATTACGAAAGTAATTTTCTAAGAGATTGCATAATCTGTGATCAATTTTACTAATATTTAATTTATTTTCTGCTTCATAGAATAATGATTCGAAGGAGGTTTTGGGAGGAAGCTTTAGGTTGTTCTAGTTTGGTTTAAATGTTTAAATTTAAAGCCTTTCCACGAATCGTATTTGTTTTTGAATTGGTTGACCGTCAGAGCGCCGACTACCGTGCCAGGGAGACTATTCCATTCGTTGATGACGCGGTTTATAAAGAAGCTCTCACCTCACGCTAAGTGAAATTTGTGGAGCTTTGTCCGGAAAGCCGTCCCTTGTGTCCTCTGATACCCTGGGCTGGTCCGGATTGAGAAAGAGAGCTGCAATACGAGTGTGGTCAGACTCAGTCTACACTGTTGAAACCGTTACTTATTTTAAATAACTGAATCATGTCGCCTCTGGTCCTGCATTCTTTTAGAGGAATCAACCCCAACACGGAAAGACGATCACTATAGCTCCAATTGCGAATTCCTGGCACAAGTTTGGTGGCGCGTCTTTGTACTTTCTCAAGGATGTTGAAGAAGGGTTACAAACTACATTTCTAAAATCAAGCGACAAACTAAGAAAATTCAAAATATGGTCAATCGTAATTTAGGAATTACGAGAGCCAGACAACAAAAAAGTTATAACAGAAAGTGCAGCATATCAAAGTATTTCAAACCCGGCGATTTAGTCATGTTGAAAAATTTTAAGCCAAAAGTGAAAAAATCAAAGTGTTTTGAAGCAAAGTTTTTAGGTCCGTTTGTGGTTTGTAAAGTCATTAACGAGGTTTCAATCAAAATTAGTAGAATAGATTTGACAAAATATTGGGTTGTTCACATTAACAGACTACAAAAATATCGTTTGGCAATTAATTTGGATAAAAAAAATCTGGAATGGGAAAGAGCGAAATTTTTATTAGATTTGAAAGATGAAAGGGGGACAAATCACGAACATAATTCAGGTTTGGAAGAATCAGACTCATTTAGCGAGGTCGAGGAAAATTTACAAGAAATTCAAAGCCCTAATGATGAGCCTATGATCAATAAAAATTTGGAGAAAAAGCAAAAATCGGGGGAGGAAAAGAATAGAGAAAAGATAAAGCAAGTGGAAGAAGCAGCAAAAGAAAGAGTGACGCGATCAGGACGGATGTCGGTGCCACCCGAACGTTTAGAATACTTTTCTTAGTTTTTATATTCAAAATATATCATTTGTTTTTATTTATATAGTTTTAGCTTATCTAGTTATTCTTTAATGTTTTTACGAAAAGAACATTTAAATGACGTGAGGGATGTAGAAGGGTCACGTGCTTAAGTCACATGATTCAACTTAGAAGCTCGAACAATTCCGAGATTTCAAGAGTGCTGGATCCAGCACGCGTATTATGAATGAATATTCATAACGTGCTCTTCTAAGCCAATATAATCTTTAATATAAATATTTGTTCTTATTCACTTTAATAAAAAAGAATAAAATCATTTATAAATCATGTTGTCTTTAATCGCTTGCTAGGTTCTTGTTACAATGTTGCTATTTTTTGCAGTGTTGGGGAGACCATACTACTGCAGCATATTCAGGATGAGGTCTAACACAAGCACAGTAGAGTGTTTTAAGCGTGTCTACGGTCCAGTATCTAAACGTTCTTTTCAGCTGCCCTAGAATTGCGTATGCTTTGTTGGCCTGTAATTTGATGTGAGTAGAGAACTTCAGATTACGAGAGAATGTGACTCCGAGGTCCTTTTCAATCTCAACGAATTTAAGAATACTTTTAGCACCTGCTTCACCCATAAATAGCTCAAAATTTTCATGTAGACTCTTACCAGACCTGCTAAACTCCATACCTTTGCATTTATTAACATTGAAGAGCAAACGCCACGTTTTAGACCACTCAGTTAGTGCATCGAGGTCTTGTTGTAATACTGTTAGATCGTAATTGCTGCGAATCGTGGCAATTAGTTTGCTGTCATCAGCGAATAGCTTAACTATCTGGTTTACCACTGCAGGCATGTCGAACACTACCTTGGGGGACACCGCTAGTTACATCGACCCAGTCGGACTTGGGCTGCCCGATAACAACTCGCTGCTGTCTTTTTGCTAGGAAGTCAGTAACCCAATCGACTATGCTGCCGCAAAATCCAAGAGCGATCAACTTATTTATTAAGGACGAGTGGCAGACGATGTCAAAAGCCTTTGCAAAATCCAAGAATATTATAAGGAAATTTTAACATTTTTTGCATAAAAACAGGTAAAGTTTTTAAATTTTAAATTAATTTTAAATGAAACATAATTTACGATTAAAAATTTTTATTTGTTAATTCAACAGATTAAAGTTTCCACTTAATCAAAAATAAGAATTTGCACTGACCATTTCAAAAAATCACACAAAATTGAGAATTAGAAAGTCGAGACTCATGGATACCCCATTTGATCGGTTTGAACACTTCACATCATCCAAACTCGATTAAATCACTGCTTTAAGTGTTTTTAAAAATTTTCTTTTAAATAAAATTACTTTAAAATTTTTTCTTATATTTAATTTTTTTAAGAAAATAAATAATTTGATTAAATACAGAATGAAAAATATTTTTTTAAATGCTTTTTACAGTTTGAAAATTATTATTATTATTTCATACAGTAAGAAATTTACCTTTAAGATAATTATTTTGATTAACAATTAATTGAATTGGATCGTTTTTTAAACAAACTACAATAATTTTCCAAAAAAGCACTGTCATTAAATGCTCCGTGAAATTTCTCTTCTACTCTCTTATCAATCCATTCTTCCATACACTGATAGGATAAAGGATCAAAGTCAATCTTGAACTTATTTGCTATCAAATTTCTATTCTTAACCAAAAAACTCAAATCTCTTAAAGACAAAATGCATATTTTATGCACCCATATTCCGCCACAGTCATAGGAGCCATACCACCCATTAAATCTTGCTACATCGTGTATATAATTCATTGGCGAATCTTTAAATGAACTATTTTCATACAAATGAACATTTAGTTCCAAACTAGCCCAAAAAAACTCATCCGGACTGTAAGTAGACTTGAGCCATTCAACAAAATCCAACACTTTTTTGTTACTGAATATGTTTGCCAAAAAATTACGCTCGAATACTCCGTACGCTGAGCCTTTAACAATACGAATAGAATGGGGCGGGCTGTTATTAAAAGCTCTCCTAATCGGATATATTTTCTCATTTATGAAATCATTGAAAAATACCTTCTTCATCCTGTTATCAATCTGCTTGTGCACCTTATTTATATAAATGCTATTCGATCCATTTAGCATCTTTAAAATTCTCACAAATTCCAAATTGGTTTTTAGAGGAAATTCTGTGCTTGCCATATTCAATAAGTACTTCCATTTAACCAATTTTTTATTCTTCAAATTTGGATGATTATCAGAGATTAAAGTGTGCAAATGTAGCAAGTCTTGGATGCAGTTGAAATCGGCTTGAAGTCGGCTAAAACCAGCATAGATTACAAACTCCAGCTTGGTTGAAATGAACACGTTGTCGAAGCAGCCTACAATTGCTTGGATTGATTGTTTGAATGAAAAAGAGCTTTTCAGGTCCACATGGACACAGTAGATGTTATGAGGCCGATAAATAGAATGCAGTAGGCGCTCAAACTGCTCCACGTTTTGGTAAGTTAGTATCGAAAAGGCCAATGGAAACTGGTATTCAATTTGATGAATGAACTGGTCAAATCTGGCGTAGCCTCTTTGGTCCCTGAACTCAGTGCATTTGGATTTTGGTACAAGAAAATTTGAGTCTGGTATAAGGTGTTTGCTCAAATTAAAAGAGTTTAAGTATCTGATGGATCTTTCGATTTCAACTGAATCGTTTTGCATAACTAGTTGACAGTCGATAGGATACCTGTCTCGTTTGAATGTGCTTCCATTTTTTTGTTCCATTGAGCCATCATTTTGCGTTGAGTCAGAATATTTGAGCATTATTATGAAACATAGTAAAAAAAAAATACTCAAAACAATTTTTTGAATAAATTTCATTCTATGAAGTTTTAACTGCTATTTTTAGTGTATTTCAGGTAAAAATTCAAATGTTATGTTTGGTAATCGTTTGACAAAATGTTTGACTAATTTAAGATCAGCAAAAATAGAAAACGATTTTTCTATAAGGCTTGGAGAGAAATACCTTTAAATAAAACACCTTTTTTTATTTTTCTTAAAAGTTAAATCAAAAAATGATTATTTTTTTATTTTAATTGACAGGTTGTGTCCAAGTTTCATCCACATAAATTTTACGACAGGTTTGACCGATTTATTTTTTTTGTAAGCAATTTTACCAAAAATAAGAATAAAATTAATAATTAGTGTAAAATTTTTTATTAATCATTAATATATTTCTTAAAAAAAAATTTTAAATTAAGAAATTTTTACCCATTTTAGATTGATAAATAATGGAATTTTAGTTTATGTATGGACCGCCCTGGATTCTAATTTTAACTCAAACTTTTTTTTTTTTTAAGAAAAGAAAACTATCATAGTGACTCTACAATCTCGCTCCGTAGGTCTCCTCTTGCAGCTTATCATTATTATTATTATGTTAAAATTTTTTTAAAAATTTAAATTTTTAAAAGCTTAATAAAGTTTATGATTAAATAGTTAAATATTTGAAAAAATTCAACAACAGGGTATTCAAGTTAAATAATTCAAACTGTAAAATTAATTAAAAATTGAAAGTTTAAATTTTGAAAACTTCAACATTGATCTTTTGATCTTTTTCAAAGCAATTTATTAATTTTGAGTAGAAATGTTCAAAAGTTTTTCTGTACAATCTTCGATTTGGCCATCGGTTCAATCAAATTATTGCTGTTCTTTAAATTATAATTCAAATTTCTTGAGTCACTTTTCTTTGGTTTTTCTTTTAAATTTAGGGAAGAATTGTAATACAAAAGACATTTGAAAGAAAAGTTTTAAATTAAGTCCATTTTTTTCATTTAAAATTTTAGTTAAAGTTTAAAATATACAGTGGTGATTTGATACAAAGATTTTACCATATTTTAGTGGGATAAAGATGCTAATAACCTAAAAGGAGTTCTACTAAAGAATAAAAATTAAATTGATTTTTAAAATTCGATAATAATAGACTTTGACTTCTTCACATAATATTAAAAATCAATTTAAATAAAATTTCCTGATATTTTTTGTTATTTTCTTTATTTGATTGTAATAAAAAAAATTGATTTAATTTAACCAATTTTCATGCTTTTTCAAAATTGTTTTAAAATTTTCACTAAAAGACGAAAAAAATACACCAAATAAATATAAAAATAAGAAATATTGTCTCTTCAAAAAGTATAAAAAGAACGTATATTTTAAAAAAATTGAGATAATGTCTTCTAAAAAGTTCATGAATTACTTATTTTAACAAACTAGAGTGTTTATGCCTCAAAAGGACAGAAAGAATGTTCTTTCTCACCCAATGGTAAAAATGTATTTTAAAAAGTACAAAAAGAACATTCTTTTTAGATAATAATAATCAGAAAAGTATAAAAAGTAATTGCTTTTTAACCAGAGGTGAACAGTTTCATTTCAAAAAGTATTGTAGTATTGTAGAGTCACTATTTTAACTAACACTATTTTAACAAGATAAAATGCTTTTTTCAAAAAGTATAAAATGTGCTATCCTAGTTTTTTTCTTATCATTGTCAATTGATGAATGATGCAATCAGAAATTTAGATTCAAAAAGATAAAATCACCATAGAAAATGAGCTTGATTTAAATTGGCGTGTGCTAATTCATTAACTAAAATTATAAATTTAGTTTTTAATTAAATTTTTTAAAACTTTTTGTTTATCCTTTGAGACTAATGAACCGAATTGTAATAAACAAAGAATTATTGAGGTCTAAATTAAAAACCAGATTACAGAACTCACATTTATCATCAAAATTCATACCATAATAACATTTATTCAGTAAACACCGTGAAGGTGATTTAATGTAAAAAAAAAATAAAAAAACAGTAAAGTTTTTTCTTTCCATCTAAATTTATTAATTAAAAAAGAGTGTTTTCATAATTGTGTTAGCCATAATTGTATCTAGTTGAATTAGAAGAACTACTAGAAATAATTTTTCAAATTCGATTGTTAAAAACAAGTTTAATGTCAATTTGGTAAATAAATTTAATTTTTTTTTTTTACTTAGAAAGCCTTCGTTAAAAGTTGTAGGATTTTCTCTTGTTTTTCTTTGGTCAATGATCCAGAAATACAAAACTTTTTTTGACTCGGTTACTCCATCTTTCTTAAATTTTCAATTGTTTAAGAAGATTTCTTTGATTTTATCGTTTATTTTTCTTTCGAGATCTTCCAAGTTTTCTATGCTTTCATTTTCACTTCCTAGTATTTCGTTTAATTCACTGAGGACCGATTTCTTACTAAAATTTTTTCCGTTTTGCACTGATTCTTTTAAAAGACAAACGACAAGTTCTTTTGTAAATTTATTGATCATCAGCCTTTTCACATCAGTAGCTTTCTTTTTAGACCAACTAAGCAGAAAAATTTGTTCAAAGGCTATTGATATAACTGTTTATAAAAACTGTTAAACTTCTAATAGACTTTTATTTGGATTAAATAAGTAAATCTGATAAAATATAGATTAATAATGCATCAATATTCTCCTAACCTGAGTTCTTAATTAGTTCAATTTTAAAATGATCTATTCAGAGATCCATTGAAACAACAAAGGCACTGCCTTGCCAAATTCGCAATACACATCCTATTCGTATCCAACGAAACCTCAGTCTTTCAACAGACTTTTAAAATGTGTTAACGATGTCAAAAACAAGGAATCAAAAAAAAGAGCTGCAGTAAACAATATTGTAATGAGACGCAATAAATAAAGAAAAAAACAAGTACCCTTTTTTTTAAAAAGTTTTTTTTTAATTTCATTTTATATCAAAATATTTCTTTACTTACCAAAAAAAAATTTATTAAGTGTTTGGTATTTTTTTCTAATAAAATTAATCTTATGCCTTGATGTCATTTTACATCATGTAAAATAGAAAAAAATGATAAAAATTGTATCACCCTTAGTTACCATCTTTAACCACGTAAAGTAGCGTGAACAAAGGCATTGTCATCGACGAATGGCGTCTTGGTAACATTACACAAATTCCGAAAGTGCCCAACCCTGCTGCACCAAGCGACATGCAACCAATTGCCATCACCTCCGCACCAAGGTCATGGAACGCATAATCGCCAAGCAAATACTATGCCTTGTTCATGCTAAACTCCTCGCGAACTAGCAATTTGGCTTCTTAGCTGGCAGATGCACAACTGATGCACTGATTATTGTATTAGATGAATGGGGTAGAGCAATAGACAGCGGACACCAGAAAGTTAAAAAAAAGTACGCAGACGATATTCTAGCTTATATTGTAGGTAACAAATTTGGAGACCTTCCTCAAAAAATAGAAGACACCGTACAACGATGGTACATAGATAACAAAATGCGCTTTAACGTTAGTAAGTGCAAAGTGATTTGCATCTGCCCCTACATGTAACTGACCTAAATATTCCCATTGTCTATCTACTCAGCCAAACTCTTGAAACTGTCAAATCATACAAATACTTCGGCTTTGAGCTCTCAGACTCGCTCGACCCCGATTTCCAATGGAAGCGCGTGCGCTCAATAGTCAGCCCTGTAATGTTCCTACTCAAGCAACTTAAACTTAATGGTTAGACCATACTGGCCGACACAAACCGAAAAAGAATCTCCGAAAATTTCGCAATAGTGCCAACAACCTAACCTCACGAGCCAGTATTTGTATTAACTAGCCTTTAAATTATTTTCCTTTATCTTTCATAATAACTATTGAACAATTAGATTTATTTCTCAAATCAATAATTATCCTTTTCAATAAAACGTTTAAATCTAAAGAATTTTTGAAATTAAAATAATTAAAAAAATACAGAATATATAAATAGATTTTAAAAATTGAAATGGGAATCCTAAATGAGCCTCAATATTACTAAACTATAAAAATAGAAAATTATACCACAGATTTATAAGAAAAACCATATTTTTAATATTTTTATTAGAAATTTAATTTAGCAAACATTATGACTATTGAAAGATGAATCATCTTTTAAGGAATTTGGAGTTCATTTTTTTAATGATCAGGTCCTGATGCTGCATCATTCTTCAACTTTTTTAAAACGGAAATCAATTCATGCATGGTAATCGGTTTAGTTAAAATAAATTATTTGTGCACCTAGTAAAAATTTGAGTTAAAATTAATTATTTCCATATCTTGTTGTGAATTTCAAATACAAATTGAACAAAAAATCGTCATTGACAAATTAAGATTAAAGTTAAAAAAAAATATCTAAAAAAAAATTAAACCACCAAGTGCAACATACTTTGTTTCACCCTTTTTACTTAAAATAAAATTTTGATTTTCTATAATCAATTTAAATCTTATTGATGTTTTATTTTTTTTGCCTTTTTTTACATCAGAAAAATTTTTTTTGGGAAAAAAGGTGCCACCAAAGTTAAGTTGCATTATGAATTTTTTTTTAATATTATTCATAAACTTAATTATTATTCATATTTTAATTTATTAAAAAATAAAGAAGTTTTATCTCAGTGTTCATTTAATCAATTCTATTTGTTGAAATTCTACAAAAAATAACGGCAGTCATTTCGTCCCAACCTGGTTGGGTATTTTACAGACTTCATTTAATTAATTTTAATATAAATTAGAATTGATATTAAAAAAAAAATTTATTTTAGAATAAAAATGTCCAATAAATAAAAAAAATCAAGCTCTATTTAAGATTTATATAAAGAATTACAATAATTACCAAATTTCAATTAATTTATTACACCTATTATGGTTGTGACAATATTGATGTTAAGTTGATGTCCCATTTTCTATTTTACTTGTTGTCGAATCAATGTATGTTGATGTTAAGGTATTCGAAGTTGTCTCATGTGATACTGAAGTTTCAGTTGATGCAGAAAGCTCTTGAGTGGTACTCGTGGCAGAGGAATCATTTGGACTAGTTGTAAGATCATCAGATGTAAAGGTATTCGAAGTTGTCTTATGTGATACTGAAGTTTCAGTTGATGCAGAAAGCTCTTGAGTGGTACTCGTGGCAGAGGAATTATTTAGACTAGTTGTAAGATCATCAGATGTAAAGGTATTCGAAGTTGTCTCATGTGATACTGAAGTTTCAGTTGATGCAGAAAGCTCTTGAGTAGTACTCGTGGCAGAGGAATTATTTAGACTAGTTGTAAGATCATCAGATGTAAAGGTATTCGAAGTTGTCTTATGTGATATTGAAGTTTCAGTTGGCATGAATGTTTTTTGAGTGGTATCCAAAGTGGTATTCATGCTGTTTGTTAGGTCACGTGTTGTTGTGACTGAAATGGTTGTCCAGATTTGAGATGAATCAGTATTTTCTAAAGTAGAAATGTTCTCGTTTTGATCTGTGGAGTTGAACATGGTCAAAGTTGCTTGTGTAGTTTGATCAGTGGTATTTTCAGGAAAAGAATTTTTTCTCAGAGCGATTGGTAGCACAATGACCAGAACAACAGTTGCTATTATTAAAGAAATTGTCAGAACTACAAATACTGATTTATGGCGAAGAATGTAGATTTTACAACGATTGATTATTTTTGAAAATCTGCTAGTGCCCTCTTGGCCAGATTCATTTATATCCATTTCATACATTTTTGATAAAATATAATTTTGCAAATTTGAATTTATTACTTTTCAAAAAATCTAATAAATAATTTTTTTTAGCAACATGTTTTTTTTTATATAGAGATAACAAAAATCAATATGTTCTCTTTCACAATGAATTTGAAAAAAAATAAAAAAGTATAAATAATTTTAAGTAAATAATTTTAGTTTGAAAGTATAATAAATTAATGTTGTATTTAAGTATCAGATTTTTTATCAGTCCTTTATCTACATTTTCCAAGCTAATTAATTGATTAGATAAATACGCCTCAAACGCTAGTTCTAGTGATATTCCAATGCAGCCTTTTGGGCTAGTAAAGGTACTAGTTCAGTAATGTTTTTAAAATATTAAGGTAGAATGTAAAAGACGGATACAATTGTTGTTAATAAAATTTTTAGCTTCTTTTGAATTTAAGATTTAGAATAAAAAAAATTTATTTGATAATTTTTAATTCTTTAATGAGCTAATTTTCATATGAAGAATCAAATTTGATAATTTTTAGCAATTTTTTTATGCCATTAATTTGTTGGAATATTTTTTTTTAATAATTTTAGCCGATCGGAATGGAGACTTGGTGGCGTACTTAATTGCTAAAATATCTTTTAGAAATCAAAAGTAAATTATTTAAAATGAAAGAAAAAAATAGAAAAAATAATTTTATTTAATAATTTTGATCAATTTTAAAAAAATAATTCGATTGAGATTTTTTCTTGAGAGAAGTTATTTAAAAAAAAATTGCGGAGGATTAGTTCGTACCTTGCGTTTTTGATTGAAAATGAGAAAGCTGAAAAAAATTTTTGATACCCTTGTCACTTAAAATAATCTTTTTCTTGGTAAACATATTTATTTTAAATGCCATGCCAACAAAGACTGAACTGATTTGTTTCAAAAAAATTCAATCGAAAAAAATCAACAAGGTAAAGTTTAAATGATGAAAATCAAAAAAAATATTTTTTTTAATTCCAAAATTAAAGTCATAAAAATGTTTTAAACAAATTAAAATTTAAAATTGTCTTTTTTCATTTTAAACGAATTGTGAGTTTTACAGCATGTTTATAGGGATCTTTTTTTTTCATCTTCTAAATCTAAATTTAAATTTTTTATTCAAAAAAATTTAAAAGGACTGATAAATTAAAAATATATTATACAAAGTAAGAATTTATTAAGGGAAAAAAATTTATGCCTTTTCTCTAAAGTTAAAAAAATAGTGAGCCTAAAATAAAATTGGCATTGGATTAATCATATTAGATAAAAAGATGAAATCAAATAAACATTTTTATTACAGATAACAAAAAGACCAAACACTTTATAAAATTTTTTTTTTGTAGATAAAACAATTTTTTGATAGAAAACCTGGATCTAATCATTGGCGTGGTGTCATCTCGGTGTGTCTAGGAGCTAGGTTCAGTGTTTGCGGAAATAGTGGTAGGAATCGATCTCTGGATAGATCGTTTTTAATTTATTTATTATTTTAATTTTTTCTTATATAAATGTATCTTTTTATTCTATACGTTAATTATTTAATCGAGGTATTACATTTTTTATCTAGTAAATTTATCTTTTTATATAGTTTTCATTAATATTTTCTGAATAAAATGTGATATCAATAAACTCCAAAATCAGATTTAAGCAACCAAAAAAGAAATTTTTTTACATTTGTAAATTTATTTAAAATTAAAAAATTTGGCAATAAATTAGATTTTTAAACGATACAATTTTCGATTGTCTTATTCAGATCTGTTTTTTCGAAAATAAAAAAAAGACTAAAACCGAGATCAAAAAATTTATAAGAAAAATATCAATAAAAAAAATTATTCACTGGTCAAGTTAGAGAATTTATCTTCTCGCATGTGCAAAGTATGCCATTTTTCATGGTACAAATCTGGATTTTTAATAATTGTAAAAAAATGTTTGAGTTCATCGCCAGTTCTCTGTTGACTGAGTTTGACCATGCCAATAAAATCATTCTTGGTACCAAAGTCTTTATCCCAGACCGAAATTTCGATCGTTTTGGTCAGCAGACTCTTCAGATCGATATTACTAAACATAAATTCCTAATTAAAAATAAATAAATTGAAAATAAAAATAGATTTAATCAAAAAATTTACTTCATTAAACTCGGGATCAAGGGTTTTTCGTTTTGTACAAGTTCGGAATTTGTGCTTATTTTCTTTTGAACCAGGCAAAAGGACTCTGAAAATTAAAAATTAAAAAAAACATTCTTATTTCGGGCTTAAAAAACGCACACTTCAACAAAAGGATCTGACGAAACACCATTATCCATTGGTAATAACTGAGTGCATCGGTTAACTTTAACAAACAAACAACTGGTTTTTTTTGAATATTTTACAGCAAAGTTAATTTTTCCACGCGAGCTACAATCACTTTCATCACCAAGCTTAAACAAAAAAACCTCTTCAATCAAACCATGCGAAAAATTACTTTTTTAAATGCCTTTAAAATAATTTAAAAACATGTGATTTATTTTGACAATAACTCAGAGTGCGAGAAAAAAATTTCGTTCATTTTAAAGAAATTTTAAACTCAAAATTAAATCTTTTAAATTTTAAAATAAATTTTTTGAATTTCAATTTTTTTCAAAATTAATTATTATTCTTAAAATATGATTGTAATTTATTAATGATCATAAAAATAATTATTCTCCTTCTTTGAAAACACTGACCCCCAATTTTTGAAAATTAACTGACTCCAACCTTTTTTACTGAGCAAAAATACAATTAAAAATTTTAGCATTTTTGGTAATTTAAAATTTTCCAAACTTTTTGAATATAAAATTAATGTTGAAAAATAAAACAAAAATATGGATTTTTTAATTTACAAATAAGATAATTAAAATATCTAAGAACTTAGCTTCCTGGAGAAAAACCAGACACATTTTTGGAGAGCTCTTTAAATTTTCTACAGCATAAATGGGCGTGAGTTTGGGGGATCGGTGAAATTAAATTAGAGGTAAGATTTTTAAAAAATAAAGAAAAATTCAATTTTAAAAAAGTATTCAAGTAATTTAGATTTCAAATAGTACAGAAATTTTCCCATTAAAAAAGATGTTAAAACTTTTATATATATTTTTGCTTTGGAAAAAAGGTTGGGGTCAGTAAATTATCAAAAATTGGTAGGACCCCCTTAATTTTGACCTAAGAAAAATGTCTTTAATTACCATTTAAAATATAAAATTATTCGAATTATGCAAATCGATTACAAACACTGTATTAAATCAAATTTTATAAACAAAATTGTCATTTGTTTTTAGATTTTTTGAAATTTTTTCAAATGAAAATTCTCAACAAATAAAGTTTTTAAATTTTCTAGGCTATTATTAAAGGCTTATATTTTTTAATGGTTTCTATTTTTGGTTCGAACACCCGACATCAATCAGGAGGTTGCGGGTTCGAATCCTCATCCAGTTCCTAGGCTAACTACCCGACCGTCCAAGAATTAAAAAAAGTTACAAAGAAATCACGAAAGCAGAAAGAATCTCAAGGGAACTTGAGTGGAAATCTAAAGTAATGACCACAAAAAGTGATTAAGGAAAAAAAAAATTATTGTAATTAGATGTTAAATTTAATTAACAGTTGGTATCAAAAAAAATAATGGAATGGCATCCAAAAGCTTAAGATATGCCTTTAGGAGAAAACAGAAAAAAGGCAGACCTGCAAACACAAAAATACCATTTTCATACCAAAAGAATCAACCAAAAGAAAGTTTTACAGAAACTTTGAAATTTTTAAAGTAGAACTTTTACTTCTTCTTCAGAAGAGAGAGCAGAAGAACCAGAAGATACGGATAGCTAAATTGACATTCAAGAAAACTTGGAACCTGTCGCAACACAAGCAAAAAAAAGCGAGAAAAAACTGCAGATTCAAAAATTAACTAAAGATTTTAAATCAAGTTGCTAAATATAAAAAAAAAAATTTACTTTTTTAAATCAAACACAATTGTTTAAAAGGGTCTTGTCGATTATGTGATATGGAGTCACCTAATATGTGACTCCAACAAACAAAATATTAAAGAAATATTTTTTTCAAAAATTTATGTGACTTAAAAAAAATACGTGACTCCAAATAAAACAAAAATTATGTCATTAATAATAATAAAATTTTTAAAAAATAATTATCAATATTCGACAAGACCCGTTTAAAATATTTAAACTAAATCTTCTTTTCTTTTTTTTGATACCTTAGCCTGATACCAATAAATTAAAATGATGACTAAAAAATACATTTGATACCTTGAAAAATAGGGTCCATTATTAAAAAATAGTTAATATTTAAATTTTTTAAAGAATATTTCAAATCGATCTATGTATTAACTTTATAATTATGACTAACTGTAATTGATCCTTGAATTGTAATCAATAAATCTGTAAATAAAATCTGTGAAATCTACAAATATTCAAGTCAGAATTAAATTCAAGATTAATTATTAAGAATAAATAATTATTAATCTATCCATTGAATAAATTATTAAATAAAATTGGTATTTTTTGTGGTGCCTAGCGAAAATTATGTATTCATTATCTTTTTAAAAAAAATCAAAATCAATCAATTTTTTTGCAAATATTTGACTCAAAAGTTAACGTTGAGTTTTTTTCTTCTAATAAAATTTTATTTTCAAAAAATTCCAGCTTACCTCCTGTTTTTCCTCGAGAGGAACATTAAAATAATTCATCTCGTTTCTCATTAAAACCTTCAACGGCAACCGATACTCGCCTATAAAATCAAATCCAAACTTGTCCTCATCCAGCACTGTCAACCGCATAGTCTTGGTGTCCATGTCATCCAAAGTGACTCCGTCATAGTGAAAGTCTTCATTAAACTGCGGATTTAAATTTTTATACACTGTTTTCGATCTGAGCTTGGTGGCTTTGGCAATGCCAGGCAATAGATGTATCTTGACATACGGGTCCGACAGACCATTTGAGTCGCAAGCCGGCAAATTTGTCGCACTAACCAGATGAATTTTAAGCTGAAGCAAAGATTCTATATACTCCACGTTGAACTGTAGGTGTCCTAGCTCTAAAAAAAAATTTTTTTCAAAAAAAAAATTCTAAAAAAGCAGCTAAGCTTGAGCACCGACTTGTCTCGGTGTCCATATACTGCCTGAAAGCAAGCGATATGTTCTGGGTTGATTCGCCATTGGCAAGAGTTGAGGTTTTGAACAAAAATTTTTGATTATCTGCTGCAAGACTCGACTGACCAAGGTGGCCATTCTGATTGCTTACATTAGCAGCTGTTTGCTTGGATAAAGCCACTTCTTCCAGCAAAAGCTTACTTTCTTGTTCTGGCTCGTTCACTTCGACCACTGATTTGGCCGATTGGAACTTATAACTGTCAGTGTCACTCTCCAAATTGGTATATTTGGACTCCGAAGTGAAAATAGAGTTTTTTTTCTCGTCCAAACTCGACTCGGCACTGTTGTCTACGTGCTTCAGGGGAGAACTTTGGGCCGATTTGTCCAAATCGGACTCCAACACACTTGGAAGCTCCTCACATGTCAAATTTTGGTTGAACCACAGACCAGACTTTTTCAAAAAATCCCTATACTCCACACAGATTTTGCACAGCATTACCGAGCCGGCTTTTGATGCACAAGCGGTCTCGAACGAACATGTCGAACAGACATTCTGAAAAAAAAAATTATAAAAAAATAAAAAAATCTAAAACATTTATTTTATTTAAAAAAAAAAAAAAATTTTATAATAATTTTCTTATTTTTACCTTGAGACAGTGGCTGCAAGAGTGAGAGCTGTTGTGACTTAACAGGCCGAAATTTGAGTTGCATATGAAACAATGGGTTACGCCATCGCCCAGTGGCTTGTTAATTGTCTTAAATCGGTCTATGAGCCGACTGATTCTGGTGCGTTCTTTTTTTTCCACAAGATTGGCGCGCTTGATCACTTCTTCTATTTCATTTAGCTCGTGGTCGGTGATTACGGGCGCGCAACTACCACTCTGCGAACCATTTGTATTAAATGAGCATCGTGATGACCAACCTGTTTTGAGTCTGGCAAAAATTACAATTAGAAAAAAGTTATTTTTGTCTCTCTGTTATCTACTTGGCACGGATGATGAGCTCTCGGTCATTTGGCGGTATCCAAACCTGAAGTTTACACCCAGCTAAATTAAAAAAATATTTTTTTTTCTCATTTTTTTTGCTCACCAAGTACCTGGCATTTTCTGGATTACGGAGTTGTTAAGCATCATTTTTCTACTTCTTTTTTGTTGAATCACTTTGTGTTGTAAATGAATGCTCACAGTAATTTAAATCATTTGAGAGTTTATTTCTAAAAAATGAATAAAAAAAAGTTGAATGCAAATTTTCCAACTTTTTGCGCTCAGGATCCTCTATCAATTATAATATTTTATTATTATTTCTATGAAAGCAATTGAACAAAAAGATGAGAGCAAATTGCAAATAATTATTTGAAATGTGTATCTTTATTTTACGATTTTTGATACGGCGCTCGCTCCGAGCTTTCTTTTTTCATCATCATTAATCATAAAATTTTCACTAATTATTTTAATTGAAAAATTACCTAGTAATTTTACCTCTTTCCTTTTTTAATTAAATTTCATTCAACTACTGAGCTACTTGGCTAAAAATTTGTTTTCCTGATGTCAAAAACACAAAAGAAGCCTTGAACACTTTTTGTCACGAAATAAAAAATAAAATCTAAAACTAACTTTTGAACTAAATTCAAATAGAAAAGCTAAATAAAATTTATTTTTTTATATTTTAAAAATTTATTAGTCTAATTTCAAAACCCAACTTTTTTAATTAATTTAACTCATAGGACAAAAAATGTACCATCTTTGTATTAATAGTCAACCTGAAGGTGTACGGTTTTGATGGTTTGGTGCTCAAGTGGACGGAAAATTAATTGAAAGAAAAAAAGTGGTGTACCTGAAAGTTCGCTGCTCGGTCCAGTACTCTTTGTCTTATAATTGACTTTTTATAAAATAACAAGTGGAATAAAAAAATTATCTTGGTATATTTAATTCTAAAAAAAAATAGAATACAAAATTTTTAAAGTTAGTTTTTTGGAAAATTGATGTTTTTGATCAAATTTTACTGATCATGAGCGGAAATTCTCAAATTCTTACTTCTAACTCAAAATTATTATTACTTCCAAATTTAATTTATGAATTGTAAACTTTACTCTTTTTTTATTTTTTTTTTTTTTTTATTGTAAACAATCTTTTTTTATAAACTTAATTCAAAATCACATGGGGACTGAAAAGAAGGCAAAAGAGCCGTTTTCCTAGGGGTAACTCCCTCAATTTATTTTATTAAATAAAAAAATAAAGATGAGCAGAAATTATTAAATAAAGACAAAAAGATTTATTTAAAATTTGATATTGAATTAATTCTAGAAAAATATGCTGCTAAATTATTTTTTTTATTAACAAATTAGAATTTTTTTGAAAAATAGTTTTAAAAAATAATTAATTTAAATTGTACGTAATTTTGCTTGATAAATCAATAATAAATACTCAATAACTAGGATTAATTTGCTATGAAATTTAGAATCCAAAAATTTGTTTTCATAAATCAGATTAAGCCAAGACTCGATAAAAGAATTTCAAAGCGAAAAATTGCAAAGCAAATTTAAAATTTCGAATAATGTTTAAGACGTGTTTTCATAAAGCAGATTAAGCTAAGTCGGTAGCTACAAGTCTATCTAATGCCTTTCACAATAAAGAATTAAAAAATTTTTAAATACATTTTTTTTTAAATAATCAAAATTTTTTTTAATTTAACCCCTAAATTTAAACTGATATAATGAAAAAAAATTCTATAATTACTAGGCATTCTGGTATTAAAACAAACCGCCCATGAACAAGTTTTTTTAATTTTTTTCGTATTTTTTTGTTCATTTAAATTTATAAAAAATTCTAAGTACCGAACTAAGTACCAGATTTTATACATTGATGGGTTAATTCTATGGATTCATTAAAAAAGAAATAATTTGAGAATAGCAATTTTTTTCGAATATCTGGATCCTACATATGGACCCTAACCTGAAACTCCATCAAAAAGAGTTAACTGTTTAATATTTGATTGTAATTAATTTTTTAAACATATTGTCAATTAAAAATTTTTCCTCTTCAAATAAAGATCTAAAAGAAATCGCTCTGTCAATGTTCCCCTCACTCTGTTTTCCAACATATTATTTTAAACCTTTTTTTTTAAATCATGCTGTTTTTGATAATGAGTAATAGAACAAAATTAACAGAAGCTTCAATTAAATCCCACTTTCACTTTTATCATCAATAAAAAAATAAATAATAAATTCTGTCAGCTAAATTTTAATTTTAGCATAAATATTTCTGAACTTCGAGACTAACTATTACATAAAAACGAGGCCCGATACCATAATTTTACTAGGAAATTAACAGACTTGTTTTTAAGTCACAAGTCTTAAGTCAAGTCAATGACTTAAAATTTTTTTTTAAATGAAATAAATTTCTGAACATAGTTTTTTCATATTTTATATATTTTTATTAAATTTAATTATATATTAAACAAACAAAGTAATTTAATTAATAAATGTAATAAATAGTATTTTAATCTCTATTCATTTAATAAATTCATATTTGATACCAATAAAGTAGTTGCTTCCAAATTCTTGGCTGTTAATATGACCTATGTGGTCTGTTAATGTAACCAGATTTAGAAAAAAGTCTTTCAACTGGTCCTGATGAAGCAGGTATTGATAAAAATTTTTGTGCAAGTCATAACTTTGACTTAAATTTTTGTGACTTAGACTTAAAACTGTGACTTATAAACAAGTCTGTAAATTAATCAAATGTTTGCCAGTCGAGGACGATACCCGGGTTTTTTCTAAAATTATTTTTAAAAAAAATTGAAAGAAGATATTGTCAACTTCTAATTAATCTTTTTTTACTTTCTACTTTATTTTTATTTCTATTCTAATGATTAAAAGGAAAATTTTAAAAGGATCATCGTCACTAATTTTTTTTTCAATTTTTTTTATTCTTACTTTTAAATATAATAATTGAAAAACTTCTTTAAAATTTAAATAAAATTATTTGACTATCTTTTCTTAGAAATTGATGAAGCAAAAAAAATCTTCCTGAATTGAATAATCATGGTCATGATAATTAATTTTTTAATATATAATATTTATAAAAAACACGTGATATTAAAAATTTTAGTATTTTAGAAAAATTTACAAAAACATATCGAATATTTTCTTTGTTTCTTTTTTGTTTATTTTTTTAAATTCATTTCTCATCACCCTAGAGGTGTTTACAATAATAAATAACATTAATAATATAAATGAAGATTTACTCGAAAAAGATAAAAATAATAGTTAAATTTTTTACTATAATTTGTCGCTTTTAATCAAATATTAATTTAAATAATTTTTTTCTCTATTTATTTGGTTTATATTTTTCGGCTTTTTTGAAGAAAATTACATTTTGATTTTCCGGGTTTTTCAATTTTTTGTGTCAATAAAAAAAAGCTAGGACAATTCAAAAAAATCATTACAATTAAATTATTTAAGAATTTTCTACAGTCTTGTCATGTGACATAATGGATGTAATTTAAAAATTTGCCTTACTTTATTGTTTTGAAATTCTTTTCGGGAGTCCTTTGTACTGACATGTAATGCTTTTGTCTTTAGATAATTGGTTTATTTAGAATTAAAATAATTTCTATTGCTATCAATTTAAGATATAAGGAATAATTTTGAAGAATTTTTTGAAATTTTTGAAATTTTTAAAATTGCTTGATAATTAAAATCTAGATTTGAATCAATAAAAAATCCTAGTAATTCAATATTTAGAAATAATTTACCAAGCAAAATTACGAAAAATTTAAATTAATTATTTTTATAAGCTATTTTACTTTAATTTTTGTTGATTTTTTAATCATTATCGTCAGACTTTAAACGACTTCTTTAGAGCTATCAAAGTGTTCCCTTTAATTATCTAGTAATCTTTTTAAAAAAGAAGCCTCAAAGCCTTAGATTCTTCCTTACACTAGAAGACCTAAATATTTTTAATCATTAGGACCCGATAAGTCTAAAAACCTCCTTATTAACATAAAATTAAAATAAAGGTTTTTACGATTACTTTTAATCTTTTACTGATGAATTCTATGCTATTATCAAAATAATAATAAATTAATTCAAATAAGTTAGATAGATTTTACAACTTATTTTTTTTTAATAAAAGTTTATTCAGCGAAATGACTTAGCAATTTAGCTGATTGTTAAACAATACTAACACTAGTTAACTATCGGTTACACTAACTTGTTATCAATTTTTTTTTTATACTTTTTATAATAATAATAATAAAAGTTAGAAAATAGTATTGGGTTAGGTTAGAAAATAGTAAGGTGGATCGGAGACTTTTTGAGTATGAGAACTCAGCGAGTTGTACTTGGTGATGGAAATTCTAGATGGTCAGAGGTACTGAGTGGAGTTCCGCAAGGGTCTGTACTTGGACCCCTTGCTTTTTGTTCTGTACATAAATGACCTACCTGACTGCGTTTCAAATAGAATGGAATTGTATGCAGATGACTCAAAAATACTCGGCATAGTTAATAAAGTTTATGAGAGAGCGATGCTACAGAAAGATCTAGATGTAGTATGTAAATGGATTTGGCGTATGGAACTGTGTGCTAACAAATGTAAAGTAATGCATTTCGGCAGACTAAATGCAAGGCATAAATATACACAAAAAAGCAACTCAAATGTTATACTAGCGACCACAGAGTGTGAGAGGGATCTTGGAGTGATGGTTTCATCAGATTTAAAGTGGACCCGCCAAGTGAAAAGTGCTTGTGCGAAAGCGAGTAGGAGACTTGGAATGCTAAAGCGAACGTTTACAAGTAGAGAGGAAAGACTGTGGGTAAGATTGTATATATCCATGGTGAGACCCCATCTAGATTACGCAGTGCAGGTTTGGAATCCAAGTATGAAAAGGGATGTGAATGCGTTGGAAAAGGTGCAAGAGAGGGCAACAAAAATACCTTTGTCTCTAAGAAACATGTCGTACGAAATGAGGTTGAAGAAATTAGGACTGACAAAGCTGAGTGAAAGAAAAGTGAGAGGGGACTTGATTGAAATGTACAAATTAGTGAATGGAATAGAAAAGGTAGGCTTGGTCAAGAATCTAGTGAATAGATCAGAAAACAAGGGTCCAGCTGGGGCGTTAGGAGGAAATAGCATCAGAGTCCAGAGAGAAAGTTTCTCAGCTCAAATTAGAAACGATTTTACAGCGGCAGTAAGCGCCAGACATGTATTTTTCTCAAACAGAGTAGTTCCGCATTGGAATAAGTTGCCAGAAAATGTGGTGAAATCTAAGTCAACCGCTAATTTTAAAATGTCTTTAGATAAGCTCAATGAAATCGGCTGCTACAGCTCTACACGGCCAATCGGTGGTGATAGGCTCAGACACTCTACATGTTAGATGTCGCAGCAAGAACTACTACTACTATAATATAAATAGTTAAAAAATTGCTGACTCTAAAAACAAAATAAGTGAAAAATATTTCAAAATTTTGACAAGTCTAAAAAACTTTATGGATTTTTATGTTAACATTTTTCTAATGCCTGTCTAATTTTTTTTTCTAAATTTCCATTGCTTTTTGGAAATTAAATCAGGAATAAAAAATTTCCAAAATTTTGTTTTTTTATTAAAAATAAGTTTAAAAAACTTCCCGGGTCTAAAAGTATGAATGTAGGGAATCCCATTCAATTGTAATGATAATGGCTATTTACGATTTTGACTAAGGAATTGGTTTTCAAATAATGAGTAACCAAGTGAGAGTGCTCTGATTTAAATTTTTTAAAAAATAACGAAAAAACATCAGAGAGAAAATGAATCTTCCCTTTTTTTACCAGTTGGTCATCAATGTTGTGACAAATCAGATAAATATCAGTTTTGTTACCAGAAAAAAAAAATGTGAATAGAAAAAAATCTGTTATGTGTTTCTATGAGAAAAGGAAAAACAATTGATTACATTAGTCTTCATTATGTACCTAAAAACACATTCACGGGGACATGGTGAATTTTAGAACAGAAAAGTTTTTTTGTATCCTATTCTAAAATTTTTAATTTTTGCGAAAAAATTTAAAAATTGACAGTTTAAAATTCAATTCAATTTAATAATTTAATTCAGTGCATCTTTATATAAAATACGCAATATGAATCAATGAGAATTAAATGAAGAGCGGTTTTTAAAAAAAAATAATAAAATTTTTGCAAAAATGGTTAAAAATCCATCCTTGGGTAGTTTTATGGAATTTTTAATAAGATTAATTCATCTTTTAGTTACAGGTAAATTTTTAATTCTGCTTCTATGTCAAGTTGTCAGAATAAGAAATAAAATGCAAATTAAATTTTACAGACAGAACCAAATTTAATTTTTTTACCTGAATTCGAAATAACATGTTTTATGAGGGAAAACAGAGGGATAAAATTGAATACACATAAACAATATTTCAACACAAAGAAAAACTGGTAGATGTTATGATAGAGATTTTTTTAATTAAAAATTTTCATTTAAATTGACTTGGGCTTAATTCTAATTATAATTCAAAGTAATTAATAAAAAAAATTATAAGTGATTTGTTGAAATCTAAATAAAAATTTATTCCCTTTTATATAAAAAAAATTGTTTTTAATTATCATATTTTTTCTGCTTTAAAAAAATTCTAAAAGTTTGAATTTAACAAAAATTTTGTGCAAAATTTAGAGAAAAGAATAAGATTATAATTGATCTTAAGTCACAGAATAAAAGTCAAGTCAAATGACTTGATTTTTTTGAATTAAAAGGGTAAAAAAAGTTTTAGAAAATTAAGTCTAAAAGTTGTAGATTATCATAAATTCAAAATAAAATTTAAATAATAAAAAAGCAAAGAAAAAAATATTGTTAATTTAAAATCAACAACTAAAAATTTTGAAGTTACACTACTGACTTGACTTTGAAACTTTTGCACATAAGGTGATTAATAAATTAATTGAAGTTTTAAGAGAAATTGTTTTTTCACGATCAGCTAAAATATTTAAAAATTTATTTAAAAAAGTTTTTAATTTATTATTATTGAAAATTTTTAATCGAATGGTAGAAACAGCATGAAAGTTAAAAAAAATTCATTTTGAAAATAAGATCAACTGTCAATCAGATCAAAAATAGAAACTATATTTCCAAGCTGTTTTTTTTTATTTTTTCTAACATTGTTTTATATTTCGTTATTTTTAAATTTTAATTATTAATCCTCAAATTGAGAAAGGCAAACTATAAGTGTCTTGGTAAATGAGTCTGTATTTTTCTTCCTTCCATGGATTTTTTGCTATAAGACTACTTCCGCTAATTTAAAGATAAAAAAGTCTATACAAAAATAGAGTGTATTTTTTTTCTAGATCGTAAGAATGTCATGAATATATTTATTTATTGAGGAGTTTTTTGATTCTAGTTCTCAAATACAAAAATATTAAAAATAATTTTTAAAATCCCTAAGGAAATTCACCAAAAATCTCTCATTTCATCAAATTAAACCTTCACAGTTTCCAAATTTACATTACTGATCCAATCATGTGTTATTTTATAAAACAAAAAATCTAAATGAAAAGCTTAAATGAACTCCAAAAGAGACTCGGAGAAATTCTATTCAAGTCACTAATTTCAACTTGATAAATTTAAATAACTTGTTAAAGAAAATTGATAAAAAAATGTACATTTATTCAAAAATTTAATTTCTAATGAAATCTAAAATGTTTTTCCAAAGAATGCTATTTTTAGATAGTGGGTGCAAAACAATGTCAATTTGATCCAAAAAGCTATTTAACAATGAACTTAATTTTATTATACTAATTCTTTTTTTTTATCTAGATAAAAATTTATTCCTTCAAATTAAAATTTCTTATAAGTAAATGCCTTTGCTAACCATTGGCATGACCGAAATCCTTGGAATACATTTAAATGCTGAATTTAAAACGATCTTAAAAAATCTTTCAAATTATTTTTTAAAAAATTTTTAATTTTTAATTTTCGAATAAGATCTCAAAGTTGATTCTTAAATGTTCTTGACCACATGACAGCAGGCCGATTGAGAAGATCGGTATATCGGACCTAAATTAAATAAAGTCAGATAAGGCACCAGCTGATATAGTGCAGCCTTATAAACTGCACTTTGCACATACATGCGCATGTTCACAGCTTCCACCACTACTTAAAGATTTATTAATTAAGCTTTCCCTAAAGAACTTGATCAAGATTTTTTTAATGAAAGATCTCTGAACTAAGCCAAACTTTAAAATTATTTTTTTTTAATTTTTCAAAATAAAAATAATACTCAAAGAGAAATAGTTTCTAAAGAAAATATAATTTTTGATAGATAATACATTTGCTTTATTTTTGATTGCATTAAGCTTTATCAAAAATTTTAAAAAAATGAAAAAAAAACTTCGGATCCTAAATTATCAGCCTTTCAGTGTAAAAGATGATGATGGAAAAATAATCGTAAAATATTTACCAACAGTCATTAAAGGATATCCTTTATAAAAAGAAACAATTTGTTTGATTCTATCTTTAAAGCTTTGAAAATTTTTTCCAATCTTTTCAATTCTAATTTTTATAAAATTTCAGATTCAAAATTGAATCAACTTGAAATCAAAAATAAAAAACAAATATTCTAAATTTAAAAAAAAACTTTGTCAAATGAATAGAAAGCTTAATTAAAGTTCTTATTTTAGGTCCATATCTATACTTTTCTATCTTGGTGAAAAATTGGTAGAAAAATGGCTAAGGACTTGTTGGCTTACATGCTGTTATTTATTTTATTTATCTGTACTGAGCTTAAGCTCTTTTAGATTGAGAAAAAAAAATATTTAATTCATATTAAAATAAAATAAAATTTAAGAAATAAAAGCTGATATGCTATAATAAAAAATAAACTTTTAAATGTAATCAGAATTTTTATAGATAACCCTTTTATATTTCAAGGAAAAATCAGTCATTTTTATGATGTTTAATTAAAATTGGTTATTTTTGAGAGATTTGGTAAAATTGATTAAAATAAGTGATTAAAAACTGATTTCAAATAATAACACCCAGGTTTTCTTTAATTTAAAAAACTAATTTTTTTCACATAGATTGTTTGAAAACTAGAAAGAATGGACTACTGATGCATTTTTAGAAAGAAAAATTTATATGGTAATTGAAAAATTGTGGCTGTAGATCTAATTATTTATTTAATTGTATAATTATTTTTTTGTCCTTAATTCATTTCGTTTTCCAGAAATTAATGATAAAGAGTTTTAGTTTAAGCAAATTAGTCAAAATAAAGCAAAAAAATTAAAAAAAATTGTTTTTGTGCCTAACTAAACCAAAATGTCTTGGCTAACAATTAAATTTTTAGACAAATTTTCGAAATAAAAATGCTTGAATAACAATTTCAACTTTTGAACTAAAAAACTATCAGCTCATTTACAGATTCTACGATTTTTTCTCATCAAGATCTATTTTTTTCAAATTTTTGCTAAAGAATAAAAGTTTATTATGATCGCGAGAAGTTTTTCTCCAATGAATAACTTGTGTCATGGTTTCGTACTAATTAAAAATCTAAATTACTTGGAAATAATCATGAAATAATTTTCATGAGCTGTTTATGTTGAATTTAAATTTTATAAATTTCTTTCCATATTCGTCTAGGCAGTATCAGGACCGCATTATTTCCCTCTCCAAATTTTTTCCTTAAGTTTAAAGAAAAATTATAGCCTATCTTGAAGCTCTTGAGACAACGGTTAAAAATATGCATAGCTCTTCATTATTGGAAATGGCTTTCGACTTTAAAAGTGGTGCAAAACTATTTATTATGAAAAAGAAAAATAATGTTCATTTCCTAAATATCCTTTAATTAATTATTTTGAATAAAAAGCATTTTGAACAATGAATCTAAATCTATTTAAAATATTCATTTACTTTTTTATTCAATTGGCGCCAATTTTGGCGATGTAGTTTAAATTTTAAAATTAAATATAAGAAGTTCTTTTTTTTTAAATAATTATTCAATTTTTTAAATTCATTTTTTTTATCTAAAAATTGCTTTTTTTCTAATTTTATTTTTCATTTTTTAATTTTCAAAATTCCTTAATTAAGAATATATAAAATGAGATATTAGAATGACAAATATTTTAAGCTGATACTAATATTTATGAAACTAAGAATTTCTAAAAGAAAAATACATTTTTTTGAAATTAATTTATAAAGTTATTTTAAAAATAATTCTAAATTTAAAAATTTTAAAAACGTTTAAATTAGAAACCTAAAAACTTAATTTTATTCCTAATTATTCGTTAATTTGTCTTTTATCTAACATTTTACTATTGTGCTGTTTTAACAACAAAATTAAAATAGCTACGATAAGTTAAATTAAAATTAAAATTAAATAAAATTTTTTTTCACTACCAAGGTAAAATTCTAAATCAATCTAAATCTGATCTATGATGCATTTTTATTTTATTTAATTCTTCATCTTTGCCGAGCTAAAGCCTCTTCAGATTAAAAAGAAATTTAAATAAAAAATAATAGTAATATTTGCTTTTTTGTTTAATTATTTTAAATTTTAATATTATCAAAAATTAATATATTTATTTGTAAAAAGTATCAATTATAGGCTTTTGTTAGAATTGAAAAACAAATTGGCAATTTGAGAAGAATCATTCAATTTAATCCTCTTAAAATTTTGACAAAAAAAAAATCTTTTTGTTTTAAATTATAAATTAATTAAGTTTTAAATTTAATAATAATTTAATTTTACAAAATTTTTTAAATTCTAAATTAAAAATATAAACCAGTTCGAATTTTGATTTAAACTAAAATTAAATTTTTTTTTGGCAGTCAAAAAGTAACTGATGCTTTCTCAAAATCTTGAGTTTAACTCACTATTGTCAGTCGCATAAATATTAAAAGAAGTGAGAAAAATTATTTATATCTAAATTTTTTTAAAATTTGACATATGGTCTCGCTCCGCAGTTCTCTGCTGTAGCTCATTACTATCAAAATTTATTATTTAATCTTTACAATCTGTTCAGTCACTTAATTATTTATACATTTAAATAAAAAAAAAATTTTTATCAATTTATTTTAAGTCTTTTTTAAAATTTAAATAATGAATTGAATTCTAACAATAGAAAAATTAATTTAAATTCAAATTCAAACAACTTTTTTGTATTAATTAAAAAATAAATCTATTTGCTATTTTTTTACAGTACTTTTTTTTACTATCAAAAAAAACAATTTGACATAAAGTTAGTTATCTAATTATTGTAGAAAAATGCTTCATTTTAGTCAAGATGTCTAAAGCCTTTTATTTAAAAATTACTAAGTTATTATTTTTATTTTTATTTTAGCTAAATGTACCTTTAATTAATAAATTTTTTTGCAAAAAAATCTACGAAAACAAAATGGATTTGTGGTTCAAAGAGTTTAGAAGTAATGTATCTAAACAACTCACACAATAAAAACTATCCAAAATTTTAAATCATTTACTTATTTATTTTTTATATATACTTTTATCAATATTTTTTTATTCACAATTTTATATTCTATAGTCAATTGTAAAATTTTATTCTAAATTATGATCTAAAGAATGCAGGCTGAAAAGAAGGTTTACGCCGTTCTGAACTGCCTGGGGCCTCGGCCCAAATTATTTAAAAAAAAAAAAAAAAAAATAAAACAACTTAGAACATTTGAAAAATAAAATAATTATTTTTTAACATCCAAAATTTATACAATATAATCAATATTTAGAAATGTCTTTTAACTTAACAGTTTAATATTGAAATAAAATTCTTTAGTAAAAAATAATATGTTTAATTAAAATATAAGATGCTAGCGTTGTTGATCCCCAAATAATCATTTAATTTTAATCGAGTGTAAATTTGATTCCATGTAGTGCAAGTAGAAAATTTTTAAAAACTAAAAACATTTTTCATTCAAAATATTTTAATTTATTAATAAAAAATTTTATTTGAAATTCAATTTCTTTTAAATTAATTTTTTAAGGAAGAAAAATATTTCCGACAAAAAAAACAAAATCAAAGACAAAATTAGTATTTAACATGTCATGCAAGTCCAATCCACGATAAATTAGATCTGACTTAGTCTTTCTTGAAAAAACAAGAAATTACCTCAGATCAAAGATGAAGTTAATCAGTGCTGATTAATCAAATGTGAATTGAATTTCGGATTATGATGCTCTGTGATTTGAAATAAATTAAATGAGTTTTAGTTGAAGTTTTTGATCCGTCAAGCTTTATTATTTAGACTAATTAATTTTATTAATAATTTTAATTTTTTTCAACTCATCATTCCTCTTTAAGTCTTTAGTTTTGCGAAATGTCACTTCTTGAAAATTAATCAAACTTAAACTAAAATAACTTATAAATGAAACTAGGATTTAAATTTTTTTCTATTAATTCCATTTGTGCCTTAAATAATTTTTATACCAACAATTTTCCTCATAGACTTGCTTTCGTGATTAATCATTTCAAAATTAAAACACTTCTATTTCTCCAAGATATTTTAACATTTAATAGCTTGATTAAGAAAATTTTTTTTGTTTGAACAGTATCAGAGAAAAAAAAATCGGCACAATAAATAAAAGTTTTTAATTCAACAAGAATTTGAGACTATTTAACATTATTTGCTTTTTAATTTGAGATGAAAGGAAAAAGAACCCTTGATTGAAATATTATTTTTAGCAAAAAAACTCATTTAATAAATAAAAAATTCGATTATCGAGCAATTTCTTAGAATAAAGAAGGTTTTTATTTATGACTCTATTCTAAATTTAGTAAAATGGCAATCGATTTCCTGCAAATTATAAAATTTAATCAAAAAATCTACAATTCACTAAAAAAATTAAATATAATAAATCTAATATAAAATAAAATATAAATGTAAAATTAAATATAAAATATAAAATCATCTTTGAACTCAATACTTTTAAAATTTTGTATTAGTAAAATAATTCTTGATCTGCATCCATTGAGTATATTGTACTAGAAAAAATAAATTTGACAGATCAACATTAAGACTTTTGAAAATCAAAAATTCATTCATTGTCTAAGTATAATTCCATAATTTCCTTGTGAAGTAAACTGCTTATTCATGTTTATAATTCTTAAATTTTGAAATTCTTCTCATAAAAGCTTCTTTTTTGCAAAAACTCTTTTAAAAAATAAAAAAAATTAATTTAACATAAAAATTTGAAACAAAATACACAACTTAAATATCTTAATTTCAAAATTGAAAAATTTTAACACTTGATTTTTTGTCGTCTTTAATTGTGAATATCTTAAGTTTTATTTGAGTGGAATTAACACAAAAATGCTCTCTTCTGGGAAATTGAAATAAAAAGTATCAAACTTTGGAATAAAGGTATAAAATCTAAAGCTTGTTAAACCACCATCATCAGAATATATTAAAAATATTGAATTTATGTGTATCAAGTATAGTTTAGGGAATTAAAAACTTAAATTGGCATTGTCAAGCAGAAAATAAGGATTAAAATAATATCTGGTAAGAAATAAAAGGATAATTTAATTTTAAGAAAAAATTCAAGTCATTTAATTATTTAATTTTTGCTCTTTTTTCCCTAATTAATGAATAACATTTTTTTAAACAATTAATCTTTAAATTTTATTTTTTCCTGCTATTGTTTTTTAAAAATTGACTAAAAATAAGTTAATTATTTTTTAATCTTAAACAAATTTACTAATTTTTGCGTAAATAAAAAATTTGACACTTGTTAATTTTTCCTTTAAAAAAGGTAAATAAAAATCATAAATTGGTTTTACTAAATACTAAAAAAAAATTATTAGTTTAAATTATTGAAAAGTTTATTTTTGTTAAAATTTTTCTAAATGAATAGTTTTTAAGCTTTATTAATTATCCATATTTCGAACAAGTATCAGTGGCAGTTTTTAATTTAAAGTATTCATTTACTTCTAAATCTATTCAGAATAAAAAGTAATTTAGATGAGATTTTTTCTGAATTGATTAGCTGATCAGCTGTTTCTTACAAACATCCAAAAAAAATTCTCAGCACGTCTTTTATTTTTTTAAGATATCAACTAAATTTCTTTAAATAAATTGGAATTATTTACATTAAGCTGAAATTTTAATTTTTGCAAACAAGTTTATATTTTCTCAAGTTTCGAAAAATAGAAACAGACAAAAATTTTTTTTAGATTTTGAGCTATTGATTATCAGGTATTTAAACTCAAGGAGAAGATTGACTCAAATAAATTAGTCTTAAAAAAATACATTCATTTCTAGAAAGCAAACAAACAATTGACTCAAATTTTAATAAACTAAACTTTAAGAGAACGTTCAATTCTAAAAATTTTTTTCCCAGAAAAATTAATTCATGGAATAATATTCATAGAAGATATTATAAATAAAATAAATATATCTTTAAAAATTAGTCAAAATTCAACAAAAAAAATTAACTTACTAATTTTTTTGAGAAGCTTATTTTTAAACTAAACTCTTACTTTTCTTCAAAATTTATTTTTCTTCCGCTTTTCTAGAAAAACATTTAAATCAAAAGCTAATCTTAGATTTTTTTTTAATGTCAAAATCTGATTTATTACTATTAAAAGTAATTTATTTCAAAATTTTTCTTTTTTACATTAAAATCACAGTAGTGGCTTAAATATCCATCACTAGTTTCATTTTTGACTATTGATAAACTGATCCTTAATTATCACAACTTTTTTAAATATTAGATATTGAAAATTAGTGAAAAATTATTTATTTCCTGACAAATATAGACTATTTTAGGTGTTGAAAAAAAAATTTTTTTATGGGAAAATTAATTAAATAAGTATAAATTCTCACGGAAAACTTGAAGACCATGATCATGATCAAATTATCAAAATTTAATTGATTAAAATCTTAAAAAAAATAAAGAAATTAGCTTTTTTTAATTATTTAAAATTAAACATTAGATGTTTATTAATTTAATTAAAACAAAAACAAATCTTTTTTTTCTAATTAATCTTTAATTGATTCTTTTAAAATCTTTATTTGAAAACTTTAAAGACAAATTTAAAATCCACATTAAGGTATCCAAATTATGGCTTTAAATGATATTTTAATGTTAATTAAAATATATTACGGCGAAACAAAGTTAAATTTTGTGTTGCAAATATTCAAAATATTGACTAATATTTAATATTTCTTCAGATAAAAATTCATATAAATTTTTTCTAGTCAAAGATTAAACAAATTGTGTTTAATAAAGTTCAGTCATTTATTATTAAAAAATTGATAAAAATACCTTTTTATTTAAATCAAAAACTTAAAATTTTGATTTGAAATTTACATTTGATCATGAACTTCAATTTGCCATTCTCATGGTGTCTTATTTTTTGAATTTTTCTAAATCAGCAATCTTTTCTGTATAAGTTAAATATGTTCTAAGTAAATAAGTTAATAAGTATAATAAGTTCTTAAATCTAAGTAAAAATTACATTAAATTTTTTTCCGAATTAACAAAAAGTAAGACACAAATTAATAAAAATGATAATACTAGCGTAAATTTTGCTCATATATTTGGTGTCTAGATAAGCCATGATATGAAAATTTTTAAGTAATTAATCTTGTTTTTTCTAAATTAAATGTAAAAAGTAGTGGATTAGAAAATTTAAAGACAATAAAGACAAAATTGAAGATTCTTAAAACCTTTAGTAATCAACATGTGTAGCTTTATGTGCCAGTTCAAAGCACTCACCTATTTATAAAATAAATAAATAATTTTAAAAAAATGTTTTTTATCATTGGTTTTATTAAACAAAGAATGTAAAATATAATACCTCAAAATGTTCCTTAAATTGATTTAAATATTAATTATTCAAAATTGAAACATATTTTTGAAAATTTTAAAAAGCTAATAGTTCAAATAAAAAATATTTGAATTGAAAATTTTTATTAAAATATTTAAATATTTTTTTATTGATAAATTTTAAATAAAAAACCCTTGAAATATTAAAACAGGTCGAAATTTTAAAAAGGAAATATTTTAAACGAAGTAATTTAATTAAATTTTAAGAAAAAAGACTTTTGTATTTTTATTCTAAAATACTAGTTATCAAAAAAAATAAAAAAACAAAAATATTGATATTAATGAGTATTACTTAATTAATCAATTTTTATTGGCGAAAAAATAGAAAAATTAAAGAGAAATTTATTTAATGATATTTAAATGTAAGATAATGTCAAGAATAATTAAATAAATCATCAGTAATTAAAATTTAAATTTTTTTACAAAGTTTCTTTAACCCTCAAATTACATTTATTCTATAAATGAATCATTGCCATTTTAATTAGATTCGCGATTGAAACTTTCATGATGAAAAATCTTAAAAAATTAATTTGAAAATTAGCATTCAATAAAAGTACTTATCATATTAGATAACATCTTTTCATTAAAAAAATTAAAAAAACTTTCTGAACGAATAGAATTTTAAATACCAAATAAAATAGAAGTTTTTGATAATTTATCTATAAGCAATTTTTTTAATTCTAATTTTGTTCTGAACATAACAATCAACTTGAAAAAAAACTTTAAGTTTTATTCAAAGGTTAATCAAAATAATTACAAAGTTTTTATAAAAAATGATTTTAATAAAAAAATGTTCACTTTTTTATTTAGTTACTGTAACAAATTAAATATTTTTATTAAAAAAAAAACAGCTATTTTTTTTTTAAAATAAATAAAAAATTAATAAATCCTAAATGAAAATATGCATTTTGTTCCCAATAGATGTTACTATTACTTTAATCTTTTTTTTTCTAATTTTATCTATAAATTTTCAGAATTCAAAATTTTTCGAATGATCAACAAATTAATCTGTTGAAAACTTTTAAAAAAGGTTTTCAATTTGATCTAATAAAATAAGAACTCATTCCCACACAACAAAAAATGAATGTTTGTTTTATCTTAAGATACATTTTTAGGTGATGAAAAATTTTGATGAGTACTTCTTGGTTTAATACAATCTTGAGTTCATTTTCAAATTGAAGGAGGTCTTGGTTAATGAGTATTTTTTGTTGAAAAATTATTAAATTTCTTGTTAGGTTTTTGATATTCAATTATAATGAAAAAAATCTTTCATACCATGGTTTTAATAATGATTTAGTGCCTAATGAAATATGTCATTTTCAGATTCCACGTCAAAATCTTTAAACCTGTACGACGAATAATGTATTCGCGTTTTTTAATCAGAATGACTTGCGTCAATATCAAATTTTCAAGAAATTCTTTAGCAATGGACATTAATTCAGCAGCAGATTTTGATATATTAAATTCTAATTATTATTATTATTATTATTTAATCTTCAACGAGCATGTGCCTGTGGAGCACCTCGCTATGAAAGATAAGATTTGTTGAGATTCAATTATTTATTATTATTTATTTGTAAATCTGTATCTTCAGATTAACAAAAAAAGCTTAAAAAATTTTCTAATGATCAATATTTTAAACTTTTTTGACTTTGTTCACTACTGACCCCTCTGTGATTAATCAGAGGGCAAAAATTTAATAGTAATACAAACTTTGTATCACCCAAATTAATTAAAAAATGCGACGGAGGCTACCAAATCAATTTGTTTGGAATATGGAGTTAATGCTCTTACTGTTCGCACTTGTCAAAATTGGTTCTCTCGATTCAAAGCTGGCGGTTTCGACCTCAATGACAAAGCACTTGTTGGGAGAACCGTCGAAGCTTATGACGCGTATTTGGAAGAGCTGCTTGAGAAAGACCCGAGGCGATCGACCAGACAGCTTCAAAAGATTCAAAAGGGTCCAATATTGCGCAACGATTTAACATTTGTGTTTCTCTCTTGTCTAGGTAGAAAAAAAAGATTTTTTTATTGAAAATCGTAACTGGAGATGAAAATTGGATCTACTTCGATTACCCCGTCAATAAAAAACAATGGGTCGATTCTAATAAAGCGCCATTATTTACTCCGAAACGCGAAATTTATTGTAAAAAGGTAATGCTTTGTGTTATGTAAGATCAGAAGGGTATCATCTATTATGAGCTACTGCAACTCAAGCAAACGATAAACGCAGACCTTTATTCACAACAAATGATTCTTTTGAGCCACGCTTTGGAAGCAAAACGGCCACACAGAGCTAAAGGAGAGAGAAAAGTGATTCTTTTACATGACAATGTTAGACCACATGTTGCAAAAACGACTCGGAACACGATAGAGAATCTAGGCTGGGAAGTCTTATCTCACTCAGCTTATTGACCAGACTTGACTCCTTCAGATTACCCTTTGTTCCGTACGATGCAGCACTTCCTCAGTGAAAAAAGTTACTCAGACTTGGAAGAAATCAAAAAAGACATCTGTCAATATTTCATCTCAAAACTACCCAACTCCTACAAGCGAGGGATCAAAACTAGGGGATTAAGTCTCATCATCAGTATCAACCTCATTTTAAATAGATTTATTAAGATAAGTGGTGGATTTTAATTTTATCAGACTATTAAATAAACTTTTAGCCGCTTTTTATTTAAGATATCTTTTGAAATTTTAATTTAAAATTTAAAAAAAAAAAATTTTTACCAATTGTTGCCAATTTTTAACTTTTATTTGGACTTAACGAAATGATATTTTTTAATAATATTACTTTGACTTTGGGAAAAAAAAGATTTAAAAGTTAATGTCAAATCTGACTTTTAATTTTGGCCATTTCTGATAATAACAAACTATTAGATTGAGGTTGATTTGTAAAATTTAAGTAACTTATTTTTCGCCCTGTTTCCATTGTGTAAACTCTGCAAAATTGCATGCCATTTCAAAGCATCGAAATTTAATCCGCAATTAATTTGCAGATTTTTTGCAGAATTTTGCAGTTGGTGTAATAAAAATTTAAAGATTAAGTTTTTGTCCATTAGAACAATGGTTACAATTTTTCTTTTTTGGATTTTAAGTTCTATATAAAATTACAAAATGCCTTCTTTTCAGTTCTTTGAGAATAATGTGGTCAAGAATTAACAATCTTTGAACAAACCTCTTATTTTTTAATAAAGGAACCTAATCGGTAGTTTTTCCCTGGACTTTTTCAGTCATCTTGATATTTTGCCATTGAAAAGGTTCAATAAAAAAAATTCAAACGAAATTAAACTTAGGTTATTTTATAGTAAGTATTAATGGGTGTTCAAAATTTTGACAAGTAAAAAAAATATGTTCCTAATGACCGAATTTATCCAAATTTTGTACAAATATTAAATAGACTTTAATAATTAGCCCTTAATCATTTTTATGCCCTATCGTTCAAAAGTTATTTGAGTTTGTACAATTTTACTTTTTTTCAAATAAATGGTTTTAAAGAAAAAATATAATTTTTAAGTTTTTTTTAACATATATGCAGGACTCATTAAGAAATTAAATAAAAACATATTACGAGTTATCCGTCGAAATTATCAATGCCCCATCTAAGAATAGCTTTAAGAACAAACTGGATAGCTATTTAAAACTCAAATAACTAATTATAAACTTAAAAACTTAAACTATATATATAAACTTTATAATAACTGTATGTAAAAACCAAACAGCTGCCATAGCGAGGCTATATCTAGTCTTGCTACGCTAACATTATTATTAATATTATTATTAATTATATTTGTTGTAAAGCTAAGTCATCAATTAATTAAAGTTAAAAGTTTCAAGTGAATTAGACATTCCTTTCAGCAGATATGAGGAAAATTAAATAAATATTAACTTTTTTAAGCTATTAAAAGAGTAAAATTATATTTTTTTTCAAATAACTTTGAACGAAAGGACAAAAAAAATTATTATGGACTCATTTCGATCGTTTTTATTGGAAAATTAAAAATTTTGCTCAATTTTCAATTTTTAAATTTTTCAAATAAATTTGATATAAAGCTGTATTTTGGCATATTTTGAAAATGATTATTCAATAATGATTAACGGGTGTAGAATAAAATAAAAAATTTATCATAAAAAATTTTTTTATTTAGCTAAGACTTTAAATTTTTTTTAAATTATAACTGAACCCTCCTATTTTGAAAAAATAATATCACTTAAGGTATTGAACTGCATGACGACGTATGATATCGAGCCTAGAGCGAATACTCTTGGCATGGTCTTGTACAACCTTTGGGTCGATATTGCTCAGGCAGGCGCGAATTTTGTTTTCGAGTTGCCTAAGATTTTTTGCCTTCCAATCACCCTAGCAACTTCAGCTTTTGGCAAATTTTGGTTACTTTTTACAAAGTTGTACAAATCTTTTTTAATGGTTTCGTACATTTTTTACTAACAACTTATCGAAAATTCAACTTTATGAAATATTTTTTTTTATTTTAAAGCTAGGATCAGTCTGATTTTAAATTTTGAAAAAAATTGGGAAAGGTATTGTCCACTCTGATAGACAATTAAACTTAACTTTTGTGCCATTTTTTTTCTACACCCGTTATTAAGTAAACTAACATTTTTTTAAATTTTTATTGAATTTTTTAATTTTTCAAAAATTGGTCATTTTTATTTAATCTTTTTAGTAGACTCGACATCCGGAGAATTCAAATTTTTATTACCTTTATCGGTTGAATTATTCTATTTAGGAGCTTTTTAAACCTTAAGCATCAAAAAGCCAAAAAAATATTTACAATCGGATTTACCAATGGCTTCAATCTGCAGTGCAGACCATTTTTTAAAAAAAAAAAATTGTGCTCTACCCTCAGCAAATAAGCACTGGTGGTTCAGTGGTAGAATGCTCGCCTGCCACGCGGGCGGCCCGGGTTCGATTCCCGGCCAGTGCATTTTTTTCATTTCAAAAATTCTTATCATTTAATTTAGCATATTTTAAAAAAAAATCTAAAATGTCTAAATCAAACTTAAAAGTGTATGCTTTGCGTTTGAGACCTAACCAAGACTTGAACCAAGAATTGGACAATTTTGTTAAACAAAATGGCCTCAAATCTGCTTTTATAATGACCTGTGTGGGCAGTCTAACCAAAGCCACTGTTCGCATGGCTTTCGGTGGACAAGAAGAAAACGAAGTAAACTTTGTCTTTTTTTTCATTCTTTTCTAATTTTCAAAGGTAAAAGTCTACCAAGAACACATGGAAATCGTGTCCTTAGTAGGCACTCTTTCTTGCATCGGAGGCCACCATCTGCACATCTCGCTTTCGACCAAAAATGGCCAAGTTCTGGGCGGACATGTGTTTGGCGAAATGAATGTTTTCACCACAGCAGAAATTGTCATTGGCGAATGCGAAGACTTGGCATTCAAGCGGGAATTCGACTCGGCTTCAGGCTACGACGAGCTCGTAGTCTACCCAAGAAATTAATTTTTTATCCTAAATAAAAGAGTTAAAGAGTTTATTTTTAATTTATTTAAAGGTTAAATTCATGAAAAATTCATTTGTTCTTCTCAATTCTAAACATTTTGCTCCACCATTGTAAAGAATTATACCATTTTCTTTTTGTTTAACTTAAGCAATTCCATATTTATTGAATACTCGAATTTTAGCAAATTCTTGGGATTATTATCTAATTGTTTCGCATTAAATGGTTTTATAAGGCTCTGTTCTTTATTCAGCATACAAAAAATAAAAATACATTTTTGTTCAAGAAAATATTAAATTTTCGAAGCTGCATTGAAGAATTGAGGGCGGATGAACATCTAAATTGTGCTATTAACTTAAATAAATGCTTAGATTATTTATTTCGATAAATTCAATCAATGTTAAGCTAATTGATTATCTCTTTTCAATAAAAGTTTCAATAATGGTAAAATTTTTTAAGTTCTATTAGCTGTGTATTTTCTATGTAATGCAAAAAATACCAAAAAAAGGTATGAAGGAAAAGTCGGTACCCAATTTTATATTTTAGTCTAGTTCCTTGAGAATTTTGAATCTATTCAATTTTTTTATAATGTTTTCAGGATTCAAGATTTTCAAAGATGCTATCAATTTGTTCTTAAAAAATTAAACTTTTTATTTCTTTTGAAGCTTTAAAAAAAATCATGTGCATTAATTTTTATAAAATTTAAAATTGTTTTTTTACAAATTTTTTTTTTCTATTTTAACCGTTGCCTCAGTTGGACGTAAATAAAAAATAAAAAAAAAATATAAAAAATATATAAAAAAACTTGTGCACAAGAAAAAAATTTTATTTAAATTTTTAGTTCATTTAAAAATTTTAACTCAAACATTTGAAGATAAAAAAGTCTTAAAACTGGAAATTTTCAAATTGATTAATATTTTATAAAATTTAGTCAACCAAATAAATAGAGTTTCTAAGGTCGATAATAAAATTATTTTCTAGAAATATAAAAAAAGGCTATCTTTGCTTTTTTTAGATTTTATTTTGAATTTATGATAATTTATAATTTTTAGTCTTATTTTCACTTTTATTTTCAAAAAAAATTTTAAGTCAAGTAAGATTACTTTTTTTTTTAATTGTGATTTTAAAAATTTTTTTTAAATTTCAAGAAACCTGACATTTCTTTTACTTTATGGCCTTTGAAAAACACCGAGATCAAACTTTTTTTTCATTAATGATTATCATTTTGTCTTTTTTTAAATAATCTTTCAAAGAAAAGGAAAATTTTCAAAAGTTAGAAAAATTTTTATTAATAGTTATCTGCACAAAAAGCAAATCAATTTGAAAGATTATTTTCTCAAACTGCATTGTTTTTTTTATTTATTATACTGACTTATTTTTTTCAGATGATCAATATTGCCTGGTGGAAATTGATAAACATAAGAATATCGAGTTAATAATTTATGTTTAAGTGAAGATTGATTCTTTGAAAGAATATTTTGAGTCATCATTTTATTTAGATGAAATTTTCAGAGAAACTTGAAAAATAATTTAATTCAAAATTATATTTTTTTCAAATCTTTTAATAAATTATTTTGGAAATTATCCAATATCCATCAGAATGGCTTACAACTTTTCTTGAACTCTCATAATCGCGGATTTTCGATATTTAAAATATTAAAAAAAAGTTTATTTAAAATAAAGAAATTTTAGATTTTTGAATTAATTATTTACAAGTTAAAGTTTATTTAAAAATAGATAATATGAAGTTTTGAAGAGTTCAGTTTGGTTGTGAAGGCAGGTCAATTTTTGTCTTATTTTTTTGTTATCAGTTCTTGTTTTGGCTGATACTGATAGAAATTTCATCAATAAATTAAATGCCCTTTATTCAATTAAGAACTTTATGTATTTGGAAAATTGTTTTATGATTTTTAAGATTTTTCTTAGAGTTTTTTGTACGCTCGATTAAATCCGAACATTTATTTTCACAATAAATTCGCCAAAAAGATCAAATTTTAGAAGAAAAGTTTTTATTTTTATGAAAAATATTAAAAAATTTATTCCTATTTGGAATGATTTATTAATTTAAAACAAAATTCTTAAGTAAAACAGAAAACGAACTTTGAATTATTTTTTTTTAATTTTAAAATTAAATTTTAAAATCCAAGTCTTTAAAATTTTAAAAAACGTAGAGAAAGTTGAAAAAGATAAAGATAATTAAATTGAGAACTTAATTGATAACACATTGATAATATGAAATTTTAGGAAAAATTTTCATCTTCAAACATCACTCAAGTTATAATAAAAAAAAATACTTTCAAAAATTTAGTCATTTTAAAGTGTGGATTTTTTACTTTATTATTAATGCAAAATAAAGATTATATAAATTTTCTGAAATGAATCTTTGGCAATCTAAGAAGGTTATGATCCATCGATCGGGTGAACCTTAAATATAAGTCTATTGAAACAGTTTTATCAAGATTATTTTTTTAGATTAAATTTCTGCTGAAGTGCTACAAGAATGTTTTGTAAAGAAAATATATTTGTTTTTAATGTTCGGTATAGCAAGGTTCAAATATATTTGCTTAAATTGAATTCTTGCTATTGATTTATCTAATCTTTTTTATATTTTTTTTTAATCAAACAAAATTTTTCTTAAGCAAATTAATCATTTTCATCTGATGAATAATGCCGATCGATAAGATACCACGATTCAAATTATCTTCAAATACTTTTGAGTCTATTGAGTTAGAACTTAAGGTTAAGCTTTAGGAAATTAAATGTGTTTGGGTTAATTTTTTTATATTTCCAGTGAAATTTTTTATATAAAATATTTAAATCAATATTAATAAAAATTTACATTTCTCAAAGCCCTTATAAAAATTATTCCCAAAGGATCAGTTTAAAGAAAGATAATCAAAAAAAATTTGTTGTTCAAAATATTTTAATTAATAAAAAAAAGTAGAATAAATCTTCAAATCTTTCTGTTTAATCTTTTTGACAACTGGTTTGAATTTTGTAATTTTGACAACAAAAACTCTTTGAAGAAAAAATGAACAAAATTTTTATTCACAAAAATAAAATAAATCCACTTATTTGTATCATTTATTTTAAGTTTTTTTTATTTAAATCAGGCTAAAACGATGAATTCTAATTGAAAAAATAATTAAAGAAGCGACCATTAAGCCTCAGCATGAATTTTAATTTAATGAAAATATTATTCAGACTGAGTAATGCTATTAAAATAACTTTTTCGTCTGATCAAATTTTATCTATCAGAATGTTTAAACCTAAAGAGAATTTAAAAAAAATCGAGCTCAATTTTAAAAATGTTCACCTTTAGTTCAAATTTATCAGTCAATCAATCAATGCTTTAAACTTGATACCATTTATTGATAGTTAGATGTGAATTTTATTGACAGAATTTTTTTTGAGGCATTCAATTTTATTGTATTAGATTATATCTTGAACGTATGTCTAATTTATCCAATTCATCAGTAATCTTGAATAAATGATCTAAGTTAGATTTTAAAACAATGAATAGACAAAAATATTTTAAAACCTGATATATTCGTACTTTTTTGAAGAATTATTAACAGTACACTCAAATATTTGGAAAAATTTGACTAAAATATACTTTATTAAAATATTTTGTTCAATTATCAAAATTTTACTAAGAAAAGGTTTTTAAAAACGGGGTTAACAATTAGATTTTGGATTTTAATAAAACATCAAAAATTATTATTTAAAATGAATATTTATTTTTGGATAAAATTTCGAGTAAATTTATTTTTTTAATAAAATTCTGTCATTCTACTTTAGTTTTTTTAATTCTGTTTTTTATTGATTGTAAGCAAATTTGACGTTAGTAATGAAAATTTAGATTTAATTTTTCCAATAAAAATTTCAAATACATTTAAATTAAATTCCAAGCTAAAAATTTAAATAGTTTTAGCTTCGAGCTATGATTTTATAAGACTAAATATTTATATTTCTTTTTGTCTGACATTTTTAAGGAATAATACAGATTTGTTTGAGTTAATAAAAAATTTTTATTTCAAAATTTTTAAATGATTGTTTCAATCTATTTAGATAAACTTTTTTTAAATTCATGAAAAATAAATTTATCACTCTTATTCCTTAAGTTTCATTAAAATAATTATTGTAATAATTTTTTATATCTAATTAATTTTCATTTATTTTTTTTTAAAGATTAAAAATATTGATTAAAGTTTAGTTTTAATGGACATTTTAACATTTTTTTTTGGGCCTAACATAGTGATCCCTCACCTAAACCTTACAACTCCTCAGTAAACAATATCTTATTTTGTACATTAAATGTATTTTATTTGGCTTTTTAGATAATTAAGATTTTAAGAATTTAAGAATTTAGTTTTTCTATTTAATGAAATGTCTTGTTGAATATTTTTTTAATTATTTAAATAAAAAAAAATTATCTAAATTCGATTTTACTTTTTTTAAATTATTTAAATAAAAAAAAATTATCTAAATTCGATTTTACTTTTTTTAAATTAGAAAATTGAGACAAAATTTATTGACCATTCATTAAACTTAGCTTTTTTTCTTATTTATTTGAAATTTAGGCTTTTTTTGTTCGGAAAGAAAATTTTATTTTATTTAATACAATAAAAATATTTATACAAAAAATATTATTTCTTTCTTGTTCTTCCCCTATTTTCTTTATCAAGTTTGGCAGTAAGAATCTGATTTTATTGAAGATTGATTAATAATTTTTATTCGCCTAATTGAACCCTATGGAATTGCTGATTGATTTTTATTGCAGAAGCGATATTTGTTTGAATGGTATGAAAATATTCGCATTTAATGGGCCAGTTGATTTTGTCTGGTCTGCAGGCAATATTCAGACCTAGAACAGGAAATTTTAGCAATTTTTTCCAATGTACCAAAGCTGCTATGTATCGAGAAATTTTTTGAAATTAGACTTTAGTATATTTTAAGCCTCAAGTCACTTAAATACTTAAAAAACTTAAAGGCTACTACAACTGTATTTAAGAATCGTTTTTATTAGCCTTATTTTTCAGCTTTTTTAATCAGATATTAATTAACTTAATTAAGTGTTAATAAAATTTTGATTTTAAATGCGTGAGTGAGTTTAAAAGAATATTTAATATATAAAGGTAAAGACATTCCTTTTATTTTATTTTATATTGATTTTTTTTAATCTGAAAGATTTTTAGTTTGGCACAGATAAAACAAATTAAAAATCATTAGCAATAATTTTACCATTGGTCTTTTAATTAAAATATGGAAATCAGCATTAAATAAAAAGAGGACTTCTTCTCTTTTGGTAAAAAGTTTTCAAGTTGTTTTTTTCAAATGATGGGAAATATTTTCAAATCTTTTATAATCGAATTAAATATTAAATTTAATTGAATTAAATTTTTTATTAAATTATTTGTTTATCACATGAATGTTAATCGTTTTTTTTAAATTAATCAAAATAATTAAGTCGTCGCCAAAAACATAAGTCATCCAATTTTAATTTCATAAATTTTTCATTATTTTTTTTCCGAAAAAAAAAATCTTTAATTAAATTTGCTAAAAATTAATATTTTTGATAGATTTTGTGATTAAAAAATATTATAAATTTTTGTTGAAGCAATTTCTTCAATTATTTCTTAATTTATGTTTTAACATCGATTTAGCTGAATTTACTTCCAAAAAAATTTTTATATTAATTTACGGGTATATTTATGTTTCTTCTATGATAAATCTACTTCATTTATTCTTATCTAAAAGTAAAATAGCCTTATTTAATGCAAATGGTTAGTAAAACTTAAAACTTAAGTGAAATGAAGAAATTGTCAAAAAAATAATGATTTTTTAATAAATAATATTTTAAAAATAATTTTTATTTAAAAAAAAGGAACTGAATCTGAACGGAATCTTTGTGTTTTTGTGTATTAGTTCACAGATTAACCAGGCAGTTAACTATGACATTTCGTTCCAAATCTAAATAAATTTGATTAAATAATTACTTTTTCACAATAGATGAAAGAAAATGGCAAAATTTTCAATAAATATGTATTTTGCTGATAAATAATGACAATCTTAGTAAATTTTTTTTCTTCTAGCAAATGTATCTATTCTCACCACTCTCGTCATGGCTAAAATTGAACTTTAATTTGAAAAATGAAAATAAATAAGGACTAAGCAAACATTTTATTTTGATTTATTTTTAAAGTTTTTATTAGGTTATTTGAATTTAATTTTAAAAACTCATTCAATTAATTAAAGAAATTGTTGATAATAAATTTTATTGGGATTGATTTTAAAGGATAAAATAAATTCGCACCATCAAAAAATATAAAGACATCAGGCATTGTGAAATTTCATACAAAACTTCCAATACAAAAATAAAAAATTTTTATAACTTTTGTTCTAAATGTCAAAAACTTGTTCTGTAAATGAAACAAAGTGAAACAACTGTTGTTTCACCTTCAGCGGAAGTCTGCAAAATCTGTGTGAATTCTGCAAAATTGCACCCTATTTAAAAGTATTAAAAATAAAACGCAATTAATTTGCACAGATTTTGCAGACTTCTGCGGAAGGTGAAACAACAGTTGTTTCACTTTGTTTCATTTACAGAACAAGTTTTTGACATTTAGAACAAAAGTTATAAAATTTTTTTATTTTTGTATTGAAAGTTTTGTATGAAATTTCACAATGCCAAGACATCATTTTTATTTTTTTATTAACCAAGGTGCTAAATTTGATATCATCTTTTATTTTTTATTTTGAAGCAGAAAAATAATTTTTATATCAGCAAAAAATATAACTCACGAAAATGTTTTCGACCCTTGAGCTTTAAATGACAGATTTAATTTTATTAAGTTAATATTAAGTTAATTTTTATTTTTGCTTTGAAATTTTCAATTTATTAATTTACTTGAGAGTGTATAATACATTGTCGTAGAAGTCTTCCAACTTTCTAGCATCGTCATTTATCATTTCATTTTCATTATTTTATAAAAAAAAACAATTCTCAGTCAAATCTCTCAATTTCTCGACACTCTTTGGCAATTTGCTGAATGGAATTGTGATATCGTCATTCCAGCCATCGGAGATTCAACACCACCCTGTTTTCTCTATTGACCTGCGTACTTGTGCATTTCTCTTTCAGTAATTGAAATAGCTTTTCAGCTTTTAATTCCATGGAGATATTTGGTTTCAACAAGAAGTTGAGTTGCATTAAATTAATAAAAAAATATTCTCTTAAATAAACAACATAAATTCAGGACGTGTTTGTTTATAATAATTTTTCTGATAACAAAATTCAACTCCGAATGAGATAAAAACAAGTTTTCGATGTTCCAAATCGCCAATTTGAGCGATCAATCGAACTCAAGCCATTTCTAATTTCTGCCATTGCAGTCTAATATTTATCTATTTTTAATTATTTCAGCCATTTAAGCCCAAAGTTGTTTATCTAACAAAACAGAAACAGGTGCTTTGAAAAAAACACGAGGATCAAATATAAGAAAAAAATCAAAAGAAAAGTTTTGTGGCAACAATCTGGTCACGTGCAATTCCAAAAAAAAAATCATAGTTTCAGTTTATATCTTTTTAAATAGAACAGATAATAAAAGTCTATCATTACGATTTCATAATAATATTTAGAGCTCTAATTTATGAAAAGAATACATTGTCAATTCGAACAATCTGTTTTCTAATTTTAATTTATTCAACAATTTAAATAAATTTTTTGTTGTTGAGAGAGAAAAACTAGCTCTCTTCGTCAAGTAGCAGTTAAGTAATTTTTTAAAATTTACTCCGTCTAAACCTTGGTCTAAATAGCAAAAAAAATAATGAAAAATATTTTTTGATTAAATTATTCAACAATGATTAGAAAGACGTAAATTTTTAATCAAAAATTTGGGCTTTTTAATTTTAAATTGGATTTTTTTAATAAAAAAAAAAATAAGAATTGTATTAGGCTTCAATTTGATACATAAAAGCAAGTAGTTGATTTAATTGAGTCACGTTTTTGACCATGTGACACAATGAAAAAAAATTTTTTCTCAATTTTTGGTTAAATACTTTTCGTTAGAGAAAGATCGTCTAATATTCATCATAAATTTAAAAAAAATTTTTCTAATGGCAATAAAATAAATTTTTTTCTCACATGTCCAAATTTTTCATTAATTTTTTTGAAGGATTTTTTTTGAACAACTAAAAGGACAAAATAAACATTTCAAAATCAGCCAATTTTTTCAAAAAATCCATTCTCAACAAGCTCTCGATGCAAATTAATTAAAAATACCATTCCATTTCAAGTAAAAAATGCTTGTGCAAATACTTAAGTGGACTGTTGAAAAATTGTACATGACTTTGGTAAAGCCTGACCTAGACTATGTGGTGTGAGTTTGGAGGCGAAGAGGAAAAGGTTTAGGAAAAAGTGCCAGAGCGATTTGTAAAAATCCCCTCATCACTTGGAATTTAACATGACTGCAAGAGGAGACTTGATTAAGATGTACAAATTAATTAATGGTTTAGAGAAGGCAAAATTAATCAGATATTTAATAAATCAATAAATAATCAATCTTAGGTTACAATAACAAAGGGAATAATAAGACAATTCATAGAGAAAGCTCAAATTATATTTTAATTCATTCAAGTTCCGTATACAGAATAGCAATTGATTGAATTTCAAATGACTTTGAGTAATACAACTCCTTTCGCCATCTACGACAAATCTAGAATTCCATTAAATTAGAAATGTTATCTATGTAGTTTTATACAAATTAAAAAAAAAATTATTTAATTCAAAAAATTAATTTATAAGTTTTATTTTCCTGTAAAGTCTCAAACAAAGGGAGACTGTTAAAAAATGTTAAAAAATGTTTGTATTCAGAATGTTAAAAAAATTAAAATGCGTTTTTAAATAAATTTATTATTTTAAATCCAATAAAAAAGTTAGTTTTTTTTAAAGAAATGTCTACAGATTGAATAATTTAAGAAAAAGGAATAGAAAAATTGTGTTAAGTCGCTAGATGATGAAACAGGGCAACAACAATACTGAAAATTATGCAAAAATTATTTACAATTTTTCATTATTTATTTTTTTGCAAAATTTAAATTATCAATCAGAAGAAGATTTTTTATTTTCTCTATAATTTTGTAAATACATTGTTTGAATAAGCAATATTGTCAATGATGGTCTTGGCAAATTTAAGAATATCACGGCAAAAACTGTTGCTGATTATCGTCATGAAATAAATTGATAGGCAATTAAGATTGCCTCGAAGCTACTTAGCAAAATGTTTCTTTGAGTTTAATATTGAATAAAAGTTTCTAAATTTGTATGGATTTAATGTAATTTAATTTAATATTAAGACAAATTGAAGTTCATGATCAAATAAAAATTTCAAACAAAATTTTAAAATTTAGATTTGAAAAAAAAGGCCTTTTTATCAATATTATAAAAAAAATGACTAAACATTATTAAATTATTAAACATAATTTGTTTAATTTTTAAATTAAATGAATTTTTATCTGAAATAAAAATAAAATATCAATCATTTTTTTTTTAATTTTGCAATTCAAAATTTTACTTTGTATTACTGTAATATATTTTAATTGAAATTAAAATAAAATTTAAAGCTTTAGTTTGAGCCATGATTTGGATAATTCAATGTGGATTTTAAATTTGTCTTTAAAATTTTAGAATAAATAATTTGGAAGAATCAATTAAAAATTTATTTATAAAAAAATTTTTTTTTTTATTAAAGATGTTAATTATAAGATAAATTTTTAATTAAAAAAGTTTATTTACTTCATCATATTTGTTTAGATTTTAATTAGCTAGGCTTTGATCATGTGATCATGATCATGAACATGAAAAAATTTAAAAATAGTGTATAAATTTTTTTTTAAAAGTCAATCTTTTAAAATATTTTTTTACAAGGTATTTTCTAATTTCATATTTTTATTGATGTTTTTGTGTCTCACAGCATTTCTTATTTAAATTTCTAACTTATCAATCCTGTAACTATTTGTTATGTCTGTTAATTAATAACTTACCACTGTCTTCTTTAGCAAAATTATGAAATTTAAAACATTTAAAACTGTTTTGATTTTTTTCATTTTTAAAAAATGAAGAAAGTGTTGTTTTTTACCTATTAACAATTTTTTTGTATTTTATTTATTTTAAATTTGTCAAGTTTTTTTCATCTTTCTATTTGATTGAAAGAAGAAGATTTTAAGATTTTTTATAGAGCTTTTGATCCAGCGGACCATTAGATTCATTAAATTGTTAATTTTTTTCCCATAGTAATAAAAATTTAAATGTTTATACCAAATAACTTTCATTTTTTAAAATCCAATATGATTTTGAATTTTTCATATTTTAAAGCATTGCTTTTTAAACTAAAGTTTTTATATTGAGAAAAAACGTTAAATATTTTCAAGCTTTATATTTCAAAATTTTTTTTGTTCTAAACTGGTCAATAAAGAAAATTAAGATGACGATGTAAATGAAATAATTTTTAGAATTTTTTTCCAAGTCAAATCATACGACTTGACTTGACTTCAAAATGACTTTGAATTGGCTTTTTTTTTACTTTTGCACAAGTCTGGGTTAAACTAAATAAAAATATTGTCAAATAAAAAGTGGTACCAAAGCTTTATCACACTAGGAAATTTATATGCCTTTAATCGGATCTATAATTGACTACTCTTTTCCGTGTCTGAATTCATTTTCAAAGGCAAACTCTAAAAATATTCAAGGCCAATGTACGGACATTCCGTTCAAAAGTTATGGAGCTTTTAGGTTTAAGGAATAGTCCTATTTTTGCTAAGAAAAAAACAAAAAAAAGTAAAACTGGAATAATTCAATGACCGTTGAGTATTTTCAAATCCGGTCAAAAGCATCTTGTAGAGCTCTTTGAGCTCTTGAATTTGAGTACCTTATCATTACGGTAGCTTAATTATTGACCAAATTGCAGGAACGTGAAGTTTTTGAATTTGGTAAGAATTAACTTGTTTTCAAGTCGCATAACTTTGCGAATTTTGAAGCTTTTTTCGATCTGTAAAAGCCAAAGGCAATTTCACATTTATGAAAGAGCATCAAATTTTCTATTAGAAAAAAAAATTACCTGGGAAAAATCCTGTACAAAAGTAAAACATTGCCTATTTAAAGTTTTTGACTATTAATTTAACGATTAGTATTTTAATTTAAACGAACAGTTTTATTTGATCAGTATTTTATTTTATTTTTATTAGTATTTTATTAAATTGATCAGTAATTTAAATAATTAATTTTTTTACTGAAACTATAAATAATAATACCGAAAAATAAAATACTGATCAATTAAATTAAAATACTGATATTTCAAATAAAAAAATACTGATAAATTAAATTAAAATACTGATATTTCAAATAAAAAAATACTGATCAATTAAATTAAAATACTGATATTTTAAATAAAAAAATACTGATCAATTAAATTAAAATACTAATCATTTTTCCTTTCCTTTATTATTTTTATCTTATTTAACTTTATTCTAAATTTTTTTTTTTATAAATATTTTTATTCTGAAGGAGCATTAGCTCGGTACAGATAAACGAATAAATAAATAAATAAATAATTTAAATAGCAGCCATAGTTTTTTTGTATCTAGTCCCCCCAAGACACATATTGCATAATAAATTTTCTGATACCAGAGAAAATTCTGAACAAAATGTGGGTTTTACTTTTACATTTATTGATTTTAAATCTAAAAAATTCAACGAAAAACTCCCATTTTAAAAAAAAGAAAATTTTAAAGGAAAAAGAATGAAAGGAATTGGAATTGAAAAGGAATTTTTCCCAGGTAATTTTTTTTTTTTTTTTTATTTTTTTCTCTAATAGAAAATTTGATGCTCTTTCAAAAATGTGAAATTTGAATAAAGTCAATGTACATTGTTGAGGTTTTTGCTGTTGAAAAGCACGTACTATTCACAGGGTCGGACCCTTTTGGACCCCTAGGACCAACAAAAAAAAATTTCACATCCCCTAAAAAATAGGTTTTCATGTATGCAGATTTCGAATTTGAGGTCGAAATCCGCATCTGAAGATAGAGTGGACGTTTTGCATTTCCGAAACCTTATAAGGTATTTAATAAGGGGCTGTACTCTAACAGTCTTCATTATGTAGATGCTGGCCATTTTTCTGCATCGTTCTTGAATAGTTTCTGAATTAATTTGCTGATTCAATTTAACTGTAAGTGCAGACCTTAAGATTTTATCAAACCAGTTAGCATGACAAATTAAAGTGAAATTAGAGTAGGTCACAGCATGCAAAGTTTTAAAGCAAATGTTCACAAGACTAAGATTGATTATTTAGTTGACTGAAAATAAAACTGTTGTGTAACATCTCATTGTTTAGATGCTATTTTAATTTAGAGAAATGGCATCGATATTTGAGAGGAGTTTGAATAAGCAATTCATTTTTGGTCTTATCTTCTAATTAGATTATTCAAATTAGGCCTGGAAATGAATCGGAAGAGAAACTGTATCGAATTCTCAACCATTGTGTGTGTGTGTGTGAGTTGAATAAATACTGAGATGCAAATTATTTATATTTTTTTGATTGACATTAAGAGCTTTTTTAAGTAATATTCGAAAAATTATTAATTCGAGCTTGGCATATTCTTCAATTTTACAGAAAATTAAATGAATTTTTTGGGCCTGAGCAACAATACTCTATACAAAAAGAAAACGTTTCCAAATTCATCTTCACATTACCTAAGTTTACTTCATAACGTCCACTCTATCTTCAGTACATGCTTTATTCAATTTGATCTTAAATAAAGCACTTCAAAGCTCTTTTATTTAATTTAATTTTTTTAAAAATAGCTCTAGAACAAATAACTCAATTTATTTCAGACTGTTTTTTTAGAGCTGTTTTTTTATTGACCATAATAATTTTTATCTAATAACTGAAAAGTTAAATTAAAAGATTAATTTTTACAAATAAAGAACATTGAATTTATTAGAAAAAATCCTTAAAAAATAAATTTATAAAAATTAAATTAAATAAATTAGCTTTGAAGTGCTATATTTAAGATCAAATTGAAATAACATTGCAAATTTAAATTGTAAATATTTCAAAAATAGAAATTAAATTTCATCGCATTTTTCAAATTGCAAGTTCAAAATTGTATTTAACTTTTTTAAAATAGACGAAAGAATAAACCATATTTTTTGTTAAATAAAATTGTATATTAAACAAATAAAGGAAATTAAAAAATAAAAGTATTTTATTCTCTATTCATTTAATAAATCCATATTTGATACCAATAAAGTAGTTGCTTCTAAATTTTTGGCTGTTAATCTTGACCTATGTGGTCTGTTTATGTAACCAGATTTAGAAAAAAGTCTTTCAACTGGTCCTGGTGAAGCAGGTATTGAAAAAAATTTTTGTGCAAGTCATAACTTTGACTTAAAACTGTGACTTATAAACAAGTATTTGCAGGCATTTGCAGAGCAAATTTTGAGCTTAGTCTAAAAAAAGCTAGTCAATTTTTCATCGTTTTGTTCTGTTCTTTTGTACTGGATTTCCAAAAATCCAATAGTTTTAGATAAGTGTTGTGACCACAATTTTCACAAAATCGAATAATAATCGACTTATTTTTGTATTATCTTGCTAGATATTACAGCCTCATTAGCATAAACACGGCTTTGGTGCATGCTACAAACATCATCTCGCCATCCTTTAACATTCCCTACTTACACCGCATGATCTAAAGATTTGTTTTGAACTTTGAGTCCGCGTTTATTTATTTGTTTATCTGTACCGAGCTAATGCTTTTTCAGAATAAAAATATAAATAAAAAAATTAATTAATTAAAATAAAGTTAAATAAGATAAAAAATAAATAAAAAAAAAGGATAAATAAGTCTAAGTAATAAAAAGAAAATTATAAACGATACGTTGAAATGACTAGAGGTTATTAATATTTAAATATTTGATAGTTCAGGAAAAAAAGAAGTCGATAGGTAGCAATTACACAATGGAGTTGGATATTCCATATATCTTGATTCGAAACCTTCTCTATATTATTCCGACAGTCTGACAACCAGTGGAACAGAATGACTCAATCCTGCCTTGACATATCTCTGATTTGAAACTGTTAGTAGTTTAAGTTTATTGAAGGTCTCTTGGTGCATAATATTGGAGGGGGTATCATAAAATAGGTCAAATTGCTGAATTTTGAATAACTTGTATTTTTTTGATGTTAGTTTCAGACAATGAATTTAATCAAGGAAAAGAATAATCCAAGATTGATCCCATCAAAGATTTGTAAAGATTACCTAATGTTTTTGGTTTTAGACCCCATTTCCTATTTGAGAGATATTTTATTATATTAAGCCTTGAATTACAGCGTTCTTTTAATTCATCCACCATTGGACTAAATGTAAGTTTTGAGTCTAGTGTGATGCCTAAGTATTTGATATTTTCCTCATTATTTAAATTGTGTCCATTTATTTTAAAGGTTAAGATTGATTTTAACTTTTATTTTTTTCTCAAAGATCATATAACATGACTTTTCAATAGAAATTTTCATTTTTCATTTGAAAAGCCATTTTTCAGATTCGTTTAAGTACTTATTACTTATTGATCGTGTTTTCAAGATTTCCTATTTTTTTGAAAATAAAAAAAGTAGTCAAATCATCTGCAAAAAGAAGAGAATATTGACAGTTTGTTTTGTTTCTTTTTGGAATGTCATTTATAAAAATGCTGAAAAGAAGTGGACTAATTACTGACCCTTGTGGAACTCCAGCTTTAATAGGGTATTGATCACTTAGTATTACTCTAAAAGATCTTAAATGCAGAAACGATCTTATCCAATATACTTTATCGTTAAATAAATTAATTATACCATTTAAAAACAAATGCAAATTTGATACATTGCTTTATTATTCTTGTTTGATATTAAATTATTAATTAGAGGCGAAAATTTGTCCATATCTAAAATAAAATTAATAGTTTAATTTAGTTCTAAAATATAAATTTTGACACTTAGTTATAATTAATAACCAAAGCACTCAAAAAATTCTATCAATTTAAATTTCTATATTAATTTTTTTTCTATTTTTTTATTTTCTTTAATTGCAATTGTAAGTTTTTTCTTTATATTTTAGATTCTATATTTTATTCTATGTGTTAATATCTTTGTATAGTTCACCGCCAATTCTAAGACAAAAGTTATAAAAGCAAAATTCCCATAATGGGACATAGTAATGTACATGTTACTTGTTTGTGGGGACTAGGTAGACCCATTAAAGAATCCAAAAAAATAGTTCTACTCCAAATAAAAGTGGTAGAAAACCGAAGAACAAGTATCTACAACAAAATTCAAATCGGCTTGATGCCGCTAAATTAGAAGAATCGAATTTAAAAGAAACAGAAAAAATTAATATTATTGATCAAATTTAGTACTAAAATTATTAATAAAACATCTAATTTACTTTTTAAATGGCCATCAATTAAAATCAAAATTGACAGATAAAAAGCCTCAGATTGAATCGGACATAAATTTGTGGCCAATTAGTCACAGACATAACAACACCCGATCTGGGTATGTTTTAGAACAAAAGTTTAAAAAATTTTTTAAATTTTGGCTTTTATTTAGTTTTAAATCATTTTGACTTAAGACTTTTGAACTACTCTGAGTCAAGGTCATTTAAAGTACATCATATTTTTTAAGAACAAATTTAATTTGAAAAATTATAATAATAATAGTTAATAAGTTTAGTTTAACTAAATTGACAAAGCAGGAAGACTAACGTAGTCCCGCTTTAGAAGACTTTTCATTTTTTTTATTTCAAACGACATTGTTCAGTCTGTTTTTGAACTGGTTGATCGAACTTGCTGTGACAACCGTCGTTGGCAGCTCATTCCATTTGTTCACTACTCGGTTTGATAGAAAGTTTCGCCTTGCTTCACATTTTGTTAGCTGCGAGCAAATGCAATGCTTTGCTCCCCTTACTCCTCCACTTGGTCCTTCATTATTCACAGAACTCATAAGTTCCGTATCGTAATACCATTAGACATGATTGTATTTGTTGTGAATTTTATAAAATTGAATCAGATCTCCACGCTCTCGCCTTTCTTTTAGAGTTTCTAATCCCATATTAGCTAGTCTTGACTCATAATTCAAACTTTTTATTCGTGGAACAAGCTTCGTTGCTCGTCTTTGTACTTGTTCAAGTGTAAATATATCCTTCTTTAAATAAGGATTCCAGGCAGGTGCACAGTATTCTAGATGCGGTCTAACATATGTTTTGTAAAACTGCAAAAACGATTGAGCATCCCAATACACAAATGTTTTCTTGAGCATACCAAGCATGCTGTTAGCTTTTTTAACGCTTTTTTAAATTGAAAATTTAAATTTAGCAAAACGGAGAAAGAAAGAAGCAAAGAATAAAAGAGATATTTATGTAAAATGGCTTAAAGGTAATGATTATAATTAAAGGCAAAAAAAAAATTTTATTCAATTTTCTTTTTATTTGTTAACATGTAAAAGTTGAGACTATTTAGTCCAAATTTTAAACGCTAAATAAAAAATCTTCATATTTTTTGAATACTAATTCACAAATCCTACTTTACTGGTCCATTAGATTGCTGACTAAAGAGTCTTCTATTTTTACTCAACTTTTATGCTATTATTCTTTTGGCGCCCTTTGTATAAATAACTAATAAGAGTTTAACTCGCTAAAATAATAAATTTTTTTCTTTCCAAATTATTTGTTGGTCAGAATTTTTTTTTTTTCTCGATAAGAAATTTACATTAAAGGAATAGTAATTTTTTAATAAATAAATAATTATGATATGTTCGGGAACATTTTTTTTACTCTTAATTTTTTTAGATATGATTTTTGAATTTTTTAAATTCTAATTCAATTTCTAATTCGAGTCATTTAAACATAGCATTTATTTCCAATTTTCTGGAAATCAATGCTATCTGCAGACTAGGGTTTCGATGCAGCATTTAAACTTCAAAACTTAAGTTTTAGTGCTACATTTAAAGTTAAAAAATATTAAAAAATATTTTTAAAAATGAATAAAAACAAAAAAGTAGTCAAATTAAAATTTATTCATGTTTTAAGTTTTAATGTGGCATTTATTAATTATTAAATTCGAGTTTACGTGCAGTATTTATTTTTAAAAAATCAGGATTAAAAAATAAATATTAAAAGTTACAATTCAAGTACTAGTTACAAGCCAGGCTCTGTTTTGTGTAGCTGCTAATGCTGCTGCATCTTTTTTGGATGGCTTTTTATTCTTGCTGCCTGGTCACCTTTTTTCGACTCGGCACCCGTTGGGTTTCGGAAATTTGAGATCTTTTAGCCTGGGTCTGAGGGGGTGGATTGGCAATTGGATTAGAGACAACAGCTTCAACTGGAATGAGTGTAGTGTATACAGGCGATGAATTACTTATAGGGGCTACCATATACACACCTGTTCTGGTGCTCAAATTTTTTGATTTTGTAAAGTTCAGTAAAAAAGAACAGAACAATGTGATATAAAATTCAAAAATTTTTTTCAAAAAGTTTAGCATACCTTTATAGTTGATGAAACTTTGAATGTTGGCTAATGTTGCGTTCATGGAACTAATTTTTAACTTTAAAAAAAAAGTTATTCAATTTTTTATCACTTTGCTCTGTTCTTTTTTACTGAATTGTACAAAGTCAAAAAAATTATTTTGATAAAATGTTAAATAAGTGGAATTTTATTGAAGAAGAAAATTTTAAATAACAAAATTAAATAGCTACTTTTCTTGAGAGTAATAAAATTTTTTTCTGTTCTTTTTTATAAAAACTATTTTCATTTGGCTGAAAGGAAAGGCCTAGTTTCTATTCCAATTGACTAAGGTTTTGCCTAAATTATTACTTAATTAAATAAATTCCTATCAAGAAAAAGATATATTCTTGTGTAAATAATACGCTCAAGCAAGCAACCCAGACAACTTGTCATACCACTTATCATGCTGGTAAAATTTATGTGACAAATCATTTAATTTAATATGTTTAATTGTTCAGTGGTTCTTAAAAACATACATTCATGATTAATAGTAATTAAAAGCAATTATTATCAATCAAAGCCTTAAATCGAAAATTTGAAAATGCTTGAAAAATGCAGCTCTACAATCTGAACCTAGTTTTTAAAGATAAGGTTCGAATTTAATTAATTTGATTAGAAGGTAACCGTAGTTTGGATGCCGCAGGAAATAACTGTTATAAATAAGTATTGTTAATTCAATACTGCTCTATGAAAAATATTTTTGTTCAGTATTTTCGATGAATAAGCATTTTTGAGAATTCTTTGAATAATTTTTATTTAGCAAATTAATTAGATTATTAGATTAGATAAATAATTAGATTTTTTTAATTGGACTGATTCAAATGATAAAAATTCTAAATCCCAAGGTTATTTACCTCAAAGAGTCTTAGAAATAATTTTTATTAAAAAAGGGAAAAATAAAACAATTTATGTAGCTAAATTGAAAAAAGCCATTACAGATACTCAATGCTTGAATGTAATGTTAAGGATTAAAGACAAATTAAACTGTAAAATCTTTCGGATTTCTTTTCTGATGGCACACTAAAAAAAATTTACTTTCTTTCATCGATTTCAGTTTTATACAAGACCATATTTTTCTTTAAAGTTTTTTGAATCACTTAACTTGTGAGGGTCATTTTCAATTTTTAAAAATGCAAAAAATTTTCCAAATAAAAGTTTGATTCAAAAATAATTTGAACTTTGTTTAATCTGAATATTTTCAATCTCAATATTTATTAAATTACAAAATTTATTATTTTTTTTCGTTTAATTTTAAAAAATGTCAAGTAAAAGAACCCAAGAATAGTAAAAATATGGAGAAGGAATATTTTTTTGTATTTCATTATCAAACAAATAATTCTTAAAATTACAAAAAATCAAAATATCGAAAAAATTTGTCTTTAATTTTTCTCTTTTTCATTCTAACTCTTTTACTGAAAACTGAATTTTATTTTTTAAAAATTATTTTTTTTAACCGAATTATTTAAATAAAAATGGCTGTTTACTCAATCTTAAGTGAAATTCTGTTTCAAAATGAAGGCGTTTTGTTTAGCACAATTCTTTGAAAATCTTTAAAGTTTGAAATTATTTTCAATTAAATGAAATAATTGAATTAAAGAATTCAGCTTATTATTTTAAACCTATATAAAATTGTAGTAGTAGTAATAGTATGAATGCTGTGGGGATCGCAGATCCCGAGCAGAACCGTCAATAGACGCTCTGCTTTATTAGTCTCCGTCTAGTTTACATATTCAGCTTAACTGTACCCCAGAAGTTTATAAATTCGATTTTTAAAATTATTCGTATTGATTGTGCTTCTAGCTGTTTAGTCTATTGTGTTCCAGTTACCAGCTGTCCTGTTAGTAAAAAAGAAATGTCGAACTGTACAATTTCTAATAATCAGTCGTTCAATAGCTAACTGACCCTTTCTCGTTCGACCTGCTGGACTGTCAAAACCATTTGAAGCTAGTAATTGGTTTCCATGTATTAACTCAACCTAATCATGGTCGTGGTGAATCTTGTGTAGCTGAATTAGATCACCACGCTGCCGTCTTTCTACAAGTGCTATCCAGTTGAGAGCTTCTCTTCTAACTGCATATGGTTTCGATTTGAGTTCAAGAAGAAGTTTAGAAAATTTCTCTGAACACGCTCAAGTATTTCTATGTCATTACGTCGATAAGGATTCCAAGCGCCGACTGGAAACTCAATGTGTGGCCTAACGAATGACTTAAAGAACAGATTCACAAGTTCAAGAGAGAAGTAGGTGAATGTATTTTTTATTCTAGATGCTACCATGGAAGCTCTCGCTGTTCCTCTCTTACATTGTTCTCCTGATTTTAGATCACTGGTAATCTTCAAATCACGCTCTCTACTTATTTTTACTTGTTTTTGACCACCAATAATGTAATTAATTGACCATTCTATTAAATTATCAAGGTCCTTTTGAAGAATTTTGAAGTCATCTTCATTGCACAAAGGGCTCATGAGCTTTGTATCATCTGCATAAAGCTTGCAGGTAGATCTGCATACATCAGGCAAGTCATTGACATATATAACAAAGAGTAGGGGACCAAGCACGGATCTTTGTAGCACTCCGCTAGTAACTGGCTATTAATCGGAAACAATACTGCCAGTAACAACTCGTTGCTTCCGATCTGATATGAAGGAGCGAATCCAATCAACTTTAAGAATTGGGATACCATAAGCAGCTAATTTGACAAGGAGCAGTTTATGTGAAACCTTGTCAAATGCTTTCGCAAAGTCGAGATATCAGTAGGTTGCCTTCGACTCATGGCATCACTCAGAAAGTCAACAGTTTCAAGTAAATTGGTACAAAAGCCTTTTAAGGAACGAAGCAATGTTGTTTTTTTGAGAGCTTATTATCTTGAATGAGATGCTTAACAATATAGTCCTTGATGATCGGTTCTAACACTATTGAACAGAACTGATGTACTGTCACCACTCCATTCAACGTCTGGAAAATCACTCATCACAACTACACTGGAATATTCCTTAGTTGTGCTGCAACATGTAGTGATTTCAATATACTGTAATAAGTGGCAGGATAAGTGTCGCAAATTGTCAGAGGTGGTCTGTACAAGCAGCCAATTTATAGAAGACTATCTTCTACAAGACTGATTGACAACCAGACTTGTTCACTTTTCGAACTCAAAAGATCGATGCCAGATGCTTTAAAAGATTGGATATCGATTGGAACGTCCCCGCCCGTATTTTTGCATTTAAAATTTGTCCTGAAAGTTTGGTTTCCATACAGCTCGGTAAATGAGCTCTTAGTAAACCAAGTCTCTGAAATTCCTATAAATTATTGATACGTAAGCCTCCAAGAGATGCATCTTGTTGTTTAACCTTGTTGCGTTCATATAGAAGAAACTTAATTTATCCATTGTCTCAATCGGTCTGGATGAACGTGATAAAGATCAAGATATCACCGCCATGGATGGAGACGAAAGCTCAGATGAATATGTCTCAAACGATATCGAAGATAGACAACTATTAAATGAGATATCCGAGTCATTTAAGTCGAGTGTGCTTGTTGATGGGGCTACCAAAGCGATGTTAGGTACACTTTTTACTTTTTCAATAGGACAGAATAAATTCAATGCTGTAGAAGTTTGTTTTTGAAGATTATATAAGGCAGTAATCTCCTTCGATAAGTCAACTTGTTGCTAAAAGCGATCTACACTAGACAAAACCATCCTAAGTTCACTATTTTGGATACCCAAAAACGTTTCTTGTCATCTTCACATCGCTTGAATTTGAGTATACGACTATTTGCTGTTTCGGAATCAGATAATTTGCTGTTCCTGGCATCCCGCTCTTGTCTCAGTTTACGGTTAGTAATTCTTTCACTCGGGATAAAGTCCTCGTTGATAAAATGTCTTTAAGGGTTTCAAAATCACGAAGCTTCTTAGCAAAACGGAGCATATATAGTTTTTTCTGATGATGACTCCATTTCGACAATAATTAACACATATTCGTTTGTGTTCACCAATATTTGATCATTTTTCCGAGTGATTTTTCTCGTCTTTTTCTCGTTGCCATTATTGCCAATGCGTTCTCGTCCTTGTGCGCCATTCCGGCTATGATCCTCGACCAGTTAAGCGGGGTGGCACTTGAGACCATTAAGAGACCTTATGACTGCTACCAGGTCTGCCTCTCTAGCGTAAGGATTGACAGTTTTAACAACAGGCTTGGTGATTACAAACTTGTCACAGAGGGCGTCAACTAAGAGACCCTAATGGTCCAAATTGGACACAGGATCTGTAAGTTCCATTTTGAATATGAATTTAAATGAAGGCATTTTGTTTAGCACAATTCTTTAAAAATATTTAAAGTTTTAATTGAATGAAAATGAAATAATTGAATTACAGAATTCAACTTATTATTTTAAACCTACAAAAATAAATTAGCAAAAATTCATTCTAGAGAATTTTCTTTTTTTAAATAATTTCACTTTAATTAAAAATGTAGAACTCTTTCTCAACAATAGATGACGGAAAATGGTTTCCTTTTCTTATTTTCTCATCTTTCTTAAGGAGAATTTAAAGCTTTTTTAAATGGTTGTAAATTTATTCCTACCATGTTTTTATTCTTTGTTATTTTTTTTTCCTAATTAATTTAAGGACCAGCCTCAGTCACCCTCTTTCAGTCTACAATCTTTTAAGCAAAAAATTAATATTTCGTTTGTTATATATATATGTTTTTTTACATCGATTTGAATAACGAGAAAATGAAAAAGTAGCAAAAATAACATAAAAAATATTTGAATAGTTTTAAAAGGGGTGTTTACTTGCTTTAATTTAAGATCATTCAAAATTCTGAGTTTGTTTTAGCTTACGAGGGCTTTATTCAAAGAAGCTGTTCCCTTAAATAAATGATAAAATTTTCTTCGATTTTTTCTCAAACAAAGATCATTGCTTCAAATTTACTCTTCTCATTAAAAACTCTAATCGAGATTTTTTAAGTGAAAAGAAAAAAAACATTATTTATTAATTTATTTGTATGTTTTAAACGAAAATACACACATTTTTAAATTAATAAAATGCTAAATTTGTCTACAATTAATTGGCAACAAAACAAAGTTATTTACATAAATGCAAGCTAATTTAAATTGGGTACGAGTTTTTGAGTAAAAATAAAAAAAAGTTCTCTGTCTTTCGTTTGGTAATCTTTAACGGGTTGGGTACTTATTTTCCAAAAAATACTTATAACGAATTCAGGAATTTGTCTCGAAGTCTTGAATTAAATTTCATTCAAATTAAGGTAATTAACTAATCGAATGAATAAATTTAGTAATAATTAATTTTAGATTGAAAATTATAATTTATCAATTTATTTTAAAAAATTATTCTACAAAGGGTCTTGTAATAGCAATGTTAATTTGACAATTTGAAAATTATTTTTTTAGTTTGACTTCTGAATGATTATTTTACAAAACTATTAAATGATTTCTAAGATTTAATTTAGGTGACTAGGCATATTGTTTTTTTAATTTTAAATATTTACAATTTTTTTAAATACAATTAAAGTCACCGTTAAGTAAAAGTTAAGATTAAGCATCGATTTTATTTTATTTTTATTAAAATTACATAGCAGAATAACAAAATTTTTCAATTAAAAAAAAAAGATAAGAACTTTTATACTTTTTTTAAATTTAAATTTAAATTTTTTTTAAAGTATCAAAATTTCAGTGGCTTTATGCGCATTTAAGTAGCTTAATTTCGAAATATTAATTAAGATAATAAAATCTAGTAAAAAATATTTATAATTCGGATAATTTTTTAATTTTAATAGAACCAAATAAACCTAATTTACTATTTCTAAAAAATGATTCTGAAAAAGTTATAATTAATACATTCGATAACTGAATATTTACTTACAAAATATTTTTTGTTTTTATTCTTTAGATCAAAATAAACGCAAAAGAAAAAACACAAATGTTATTTTTTAATATGTTATTTGATTCTAAGAAAATTGTTATTAATAATCATAATTTAAAAGAACAATATTTTTAAAATATATATTTCAACTCAGTCAGAGCTTTGGCAAAAACAACCCGCTAGTAATGGTAACAATAATTTATTCAAATAGCTCCTAAGTCAAAGTAATTAAACTTCTCTCTTGAAAACCTCATTAATTTGTAATAAAATTATTTTTTGGGGCTGTAATCATTCAAATAATTTTTAATAGTACATCAACAAATTTTATTTTTTTCAATTAAAATAAATTTATCAACTAAATAAAATTGATTCTTCTTTACTTAGAAATGGATCGCTTTTTCATCTGAAGAGAAATAGGAAGCTCGAATTTTTCCTTTATTTTATTTTAGTGAGCTTTGGGTTATGGCTTTAGTGCAAAGAATTTGATTAAAAAAATAAAATTAATTTCACTATAACATATTTTTAAGAAATTCAAACTTCTAAAAAATTTTGGGTAACTAATTGAGAGTAATGTGAAGTTATAAAGATTTAAATTAAACATTAAATTATTTTTTCTCTTACACTTAAAATTCCTTTTTTTTTTCCAAACACAATTTATACTGGCCCATACTTTTTTAATCACTAATTTAACTTCACATGTAAAAATTTACTTTTATCTATATTAAATAAATTTTAGCGTAAAAACAATTTTGTTAAAAATAAAAATACTTTTTATTTAAAAAGGACTTTTTCAATAAATAAAGCTTTTTTTAAGTCTGAAAAAAAACTTAAATGTGTCAAAATGACTTCTTAACTCCAAAATACTCAACACCTTTTTTTTAAAGTTATTTATTTTTGTCTAGCTATTACTTGAGAGTTATGAGTGTTAATTTTTTCAACAGAACTGCTATCAGATTCATGGAAATAATTCTTTTGTCAAAAAAGTTTTTTTATGTGAAAAGAATTTTTTTTAAATCAAAAAAGTTGTAATTCAAAAAAAAGTTTTTTTTAAAGTAAATTTATTTTAGTGATAAAAAAGTAATTTTTTTTACATAAACAATTTCGAGCTTTTCATGTTTGTATCTTTATTTATCCAAAATAAATTTTTTAAATTTCTACTATTTATTTTTAATTTTGAAACAAAAATTGTCTGTACATCTAGAAAATTGGGAAAAAATACACTCTTTATTTGAAGTAAAATGTAATGAAAAACTGAATCTCATTTCAATTTAATTCAATCATGATTTAGGATTTTGAATCAATTTTTGTAATTTTTTTTATAGCAATCTAAATTTTTGAATTCTATGTTAAACTTTTACTATTTTTTAGCGTAATAAGGATTAAATATCAAGATCGATTAGGTTCAAAGAGTTGCTAGCTATTTTGTGTTATTGATGTTTTAAATAGCCAAATTAGTAAAATTACTTCTAGTGTCATTGAGGAAGTAGTGTCAATCATTCGAAAATATTTTTACAACCAAAAGATGAATTTAAACATAAATTAGTAATCGATTTCGAATTTAGTTTTAAATTTTGATTTCTTAAAAAGGGACTCATTGACAATTTATTTTAAATATTAAAACAGGTAAATTTTTTTAGAATTAAATTTCAAAATTTTTAAAAGTCACCACTGCAATTGCAATAAATTTTTTTGAGTAAATGAGAAAGTAAATGATTGTTTTTAAAGATCGAAGTATAATTTCTAAATATTATAAGCAAAAGGTAATTATTTTTTAAGTATAAAAGTGGTTGATAAATTAAAAATTAAAATTTTTATTTAGTTTTTTTATTTTAATTATTCACAATTTCAGTCTTTTCTAATGCTGAAGATAGTCCGAAAATTCAATTGTGAAAATCACGGTATTAGGGAAATATTTAGAAATTTTAGTAAGAGAATTGAAAAAAAATTATCAAATTTTTGATTAATTTATTCAATAATTAACTCAATGAAAAATTTGACACGATAAATAAACGGGATCAAATAATATTTGTATCAAATGTCTAAAAATTCTATATTTGAATTTTTAGAAACATATTTTAAGAGTTCATTTATTAACAATAAATTATTATTAACAACTTTTAGACTTTAATTTGTATTTTTTGCGCAAGGTAGTGTCAATATTGAACATATTGTTGTAGTGTAATTTTCTTCATTGAATTCATTGTATCAAAAAGAGATTGGATTGATTAAAATATCTTTATTCTCAAACAAAACAGAAATAACCACCTGAAACTTAAAATATATTTCCTTTAAATACTTTCTCTAATTCGTCTCGAAGCCATTAATTAACCGCAATTAATATATTATATTAAACAAGTAGAGTAATGCTTAGCAACTGATCTAACTAAGTAAATCAGCCCTATAACAATATTTTTGAACAATATTTTAAAGTTTAGATAATAAAATATTTAAAAAAATAAATTTTAACAAAAAAAAATTAACTTTAATGATCATTTGTAAACGATTATTTTAATTCTCATTTGAATTTATTAAGTGGAATTTATTAAATTTAATTTAGGAATTCGAAGGATTCTGGAGGTGAATCGCTTTCATAATATTGAAAAAAAAATTTTTAATTAATAAACCATGAAATTTTTCAAGATAGCAAAAGTCTTTATCTAAAAATTATAAGGCACTAGCAAAATTTCAATTCATCATTATCCACTGCAAAAGCGCAAAAAAAACTAAGTGCTAATATCATGATGGGAACCTTATTCTTAATTGAAAAAGGAAGTTAAATAAAAATTAAGTGGCAAAAAATGAATGAATCAAAAAAAAAAAATTTCTTCTATGGAAAATGAGTTTCTTTACACAAGGTGTTGTATTTTTACTTCTTTGATGGGTGTTGTTTTTCAAAGATACCATTTTAAATACATCAAAAATAATAATTTATAGCATAAAAATATTTTTGTTATTCAAAAAATTTTTGAAATATTATTTTAATTTAAAAAAAAGAGAGAATTAATTAACTTTAAAAAAAAAATTTTTTTGAAAATTAATTTTCGCAACTGGTGAAAATATTTTTCAATTTATTTCTAATATGCTCAAAATTTTCTCTTAAAAATTATTGTATTTTTTTGAACCTATATTTCTAATTTAATTATTTTTATTCTTTTTTATAAATTTAATGAGCCTTGGAGTGGTACAGATAAACAAATAGATAAATACAAGAAGATCGTCTATCGATTAGGCTTTTGTATTCAATAATAAAATTATTCATTCTATAAACGCCTTATGAGCGATGAAAAAAATTAATGTCAAAAAAAATTTTAGTATAAAATTTATTCTCTTTAATTATCTCTAAATGAGAAAGAACCCAAAAATATTCGCCTCCATTGCTAAACTTTAGCTGCTCAATTAAAAAAAATTTAAAAATTCTAAAATATTTTAAAATAGTTAAATATTTAAGAAAATTTTGATATTAACGTTTATTTAATTGTTACATCATCATAACACAAAGATAAAACTTTAAATCTATTTTAAAATGAATAATGTGATTAAAGATTGGCTCTTTTTAAATTTAAAAAGTTTTTATTCTTGGTTTATTTAGTTAAGTATTTGAACAAGCTGAATTTATCATATGATAAATATCATTTTAAAAAAAATTAAAAATTCTCTCTTTTAATTTTTTAAGAAAAATTATTTTTTTTATCTAAAAAGTCCTAAAAAATTGAGACAAAGAGGTTTAACCCGCGAATAAAAAACTGGAGATTTTATTTAAATTAGATTATATAAATGCTCTTAAATAAAAAATCTAAGATTAAAAAAAATACAATTTTATGCCTAAAATTTCTTTATTTTAATTCTTTTTTTCGAAATTTTTAAAAACATGGGCTTATAGATTAAAATAGAGGTAAAAATTGGCCTTTTGTTGCCCTTAATTAAAATTTAAAAACAAATTAAATTTGATTTCTTTTTAGCTAAAAAGCTGAAAAAATTGATGAAAACAATCTTATTCTATAAACGCTTAAATAAAGGATTTTTTAATTTTTTTTTGATTTTTGTTTTAAATAAGTTTTTTAAATAAAATTATTTGTTTAAAAAAAATAAAATTAAACATGTTGATCTCATTTGTTGAATAAAATTTTGAGGATTCTTTTTAAAATTTTATTTTTTATAAAAAAAACAATTCTTTAATTAAATTTTAGGTTTTTTTATTTCTTTTTTTCGAAATTTTTAAAAACATGAGTTTAAAAGAGGTAAAAAAATTTCTATTTAGCGCAAGTTTAAAACACTAAGGATTTTTAAAATTTAACTTTTTAGCTAAAAAGGTGAAAAAAAAATAATCAAATAACCAAATTTAGCCTATATTCCTTTAATTAAAAATATAAAAAAAAATTTTAAAATAAAATTCCACTATTTAATTCTTTTTTTCGAAATTTTAAAAAAAAAATTTTGAAAAAATTGAAGAAATCAAATTGATTTTTTGGTCCTTGAATAGAAAAATTTTATTTTTTAGATGTCGCTAAGTAATTTTAGATAGAGTTGTAAAGAGGAAAAGAAAAAGTGCACTATTGTCAAAAGGCGCTTTGTTGAATGAAATTTTCGAATGACGACTTGACAATCAAATCTGAAAATTATGATAATCTTGAAAATGAAGCCATGGACCCAGACGAAAGCGACTTTAATCTAATAAAAAAGTTCACTAGCCAAAAGCGAGTATTGCTGAACGTGGGCGGCACCCGCCACGAGGTCATGTGGCGCACTCTGGAAAAACTGCCAAGCAGCCGCTTGGGCAAAATCCGCTGGGCCAAATCAGTGGCGGAAATAAGTCGCTTGTGCGACGACATCAGCCTGGCCCACAACGAGCTCTACTTTGACCGCCACTCGTCCTCATTCGCCTCCATTCTCAACTTTTACCGCACCGGCAAACTGCACCTGGTCGAAGACATGTGCATTTTGTCCTTCCACGAAGAGCTCGCCTACTGGGGCGTAGACGAATGCTTTCTGGAACTGTGCTGCCATCTGCGCTACCACCAGCGAAAAGACACAGTGCTCGAGGAAATTCGCAAAGAAGAGGAAATGGAAGGAGAAAAGGCCACCGAGGAAAAGTTCAGCCAGTGTTTTCCCAAATTTCGCAAGAGCCTCTGGGATCTGATGGAAAATCCGCAGAGCTCAACCACTGCCCGCATAATAGCCTTTGTTTCCATATTCTTCATAATCATCTCATCGGTCACTCTCACGCTCAACACAATGCCCGAGTTTCAGATAAAAACCAACTCATCAAACACCAACACCACCAGTGCACCAAACCATCCAAACCATCCAAACCACCCAAACCACCCAAACCATGCACTCTACACAGAAAATCCCTTGTTCGAAATAATCGAAATAGTGTGCATCGGCTGGTTCAGCTTGGAGTATCTGCTGAGACTGTTTTCATCACCGAACAAAGTCAACTTTGTCAAAAGTCCCCTCAACCTCATCGATCTCATCTCCATACTTCCTTATTTTGTGACCCTGCTGCTGGACAACCAGAAATATGACAATTTCAACAATGCCAGACGCACTCTGACCTTGTTCAGAGTGCTGAGAATTTTGCGCATATTCAAGCTGGCGCGACACTCCACAGGACTCAAGTCGCTGGGCTACACTCTCAAAAGGTCCAAAAAAGAGCTCGGCCTGCTCATGATGTTTTTGTCCATTGCAGTCCTGTTGTTCTCCAGCCTGGCCTATTTTGCCGAAAAGGAAGAAGTGGACACCAAGTTTACGTCCATACCATCCACGTTCTGGTGGGCCTTGATCACCATGACAACTGTTGGCTATGGAGACATGGTGCCGTCGACCACCCCCGGCAAGCTGGTTGGCGCCATTTGTTGCATCTGGGGCGTTCTCGTCATCGCTCTGCCCATTCCCATAATTGTAAATAATTTCACCGAGTTCTACAAGGAGCAAAAGAGACGCGAAAAATCGCTCAAATACAAAGAAGAACGGGTCAAGGCCAGAAATGGAATTAACCAGTTGATCAAGATCACTGATGAAATCAAACTGGAAACTTTGATACCTTTGCTTGGCCAGGATAGGGTGCACATTGCTCATGAGAGAATTTAATTTAATTTAATTTTATTTAATCATTTGTTTTTTTTTTAATTTATTTTATTCTAAAGTGTATCATATATTTTGTCAAAATTTATTTAGTATTTTGTTTTTTTTTAATAATGTAGTTAAAGTGTTACCCGAGACTGTTTGGGCTTTTGAAAATTTTTTCTTTAAAGCCCAATGTAAATGACAGTTAACAGAGAATAAGAGCATCTTGAAGTTGATGATCAATTCAAAAAGTTTATCTTTAGATAGTAAAATAAATCTTTGATTTAATTTAAATAATTTTAATGTAGCATGCTCAACATGTTTTGTAGATTTAAAAAATTAAATAATTAAAAAAATGTTTTTTCAATTCATTGGTAAAATCGAATTTTAAATTTTAATTTATAAACAGATTTGTTGTAAGAATTTGATTTTGTTTTACATTGCTTGTCTTTTTTGAAATAAAAAGTTATTTTAAATTTAGTAATGACGCATACTTTTAAGGCAAATTACGAAAATTTACGTAAAATTAAGCAAACTCCTATTTTTCGACGAAAAAAATAGTGAGAATAAGTAAAAAAGGTATTGTAAAAATCAAATACAAATTGAACCAAAATTCTTCCTTTTTCGATAAATTAAAACAGAAGATATATTTTATAATTTTGAGAAAAAGTTAAAAATTTAAAATTTCAGTAAAATTTTCTAAGTTACTTTTAATGGTTGAAAATAGGCAAAAAGATTCAACAAAGCAAATTTAATAGACAAGAGAGCTTAAAGTTTTATGGCTTATATTAAGAAAAATAAGAAACAGGAATCAGAAACACATGTAAGCCGAAAGCAAAGTGTAAAGTAAAAAAAAACGCAGTAAAAGCACGCAGTTTTTTTTTCAAAATGGACTCAAATATTTTCCTTAAAAAAAATTTGCCAACGTTTAAACAGGGTGTCGTACAGGGTGCCTAGCAGCCAAAAAGTTGAGAGATTCAAATACTCTCAAATCTGTTTATATTAATCCAGATTTGACTGAAATCGAACAAGCTTTAGACTATGAATTGAGAAAACAAAGAATGGTCTTTCAAGACTCGCCCTTTCTATATGGCATCCGTGTAAATCAGATCGTTAAAAAGCAATAATCATTCATCAGAAGCGTCATCACGTCTAGATAGACTTGAATCGTTAAAATGTATGTATTGAAATGCTACTTCTTGAGACAATAAACTAAATGAATTCAGTGTTATTATTGAAACTTATAGCCAACAAATTTTGGCTGTTAGTGAGACTTGATTCAAGATCATCTCAATTATAAACTTTAACTCTGAAAAATATTTAAATGCCGGTCTTTATAGGCCAAACAATTTAGTTGATATCAAAGATTTTGATTTAGTTTTCAAACAAGCTAAAGACTATGTACATGAAAATGGTTTTAAAGATCTTCCATCAATAATCTGATCAGATGGCTGTTCGTCAGAAATCTTTAACGAAATGGCATCGAACATATATTCAGAGAGACGATAAGCGACACTTTTTTATACCAGCATGTAACTGTTCCCACTTTTCAAATAGCAGACGAAAAAGCTGTCAACACTTTAGAATTGATTTTCACGACTCAATCTGGCAGTATGTATGCAATCGATACAAAATTTGTGCTTGGTAACATTAATAAAGGATATCTCGTTATCTTTTTCAATTTTGATCTCAAAAACAAGGCTAGAAAGCAATCATATACTTGTAAAAAAATTTTTTATAATAAAACTGACTGACGAAAAATTTCTCATTTTCTCAAAAAAGAGGAATCTTAGATACAAGAACTGTTCATGTAACTGGAAGCATATGAATCTATATAAAGATTACAAACGTATATGTAAATCAGTTTCATCAGAAATCAAAAAAGCCAGACTAACATATGAACAAAATTTAGTGGAAAAAGCTAAGAAGAATTCAAAAATATTGTATTAATACTTAAATGATCAACAAGTAATCAAAGAATCAATCAAAGCTTTAAAAAAGTCGAACAATGAACTAACGCTAGAACCCAAAGAGATATCGAATATTCTAAATAACGAGTGATGCATAAGTAAATGGACAAAAATTAAAAGCGAATATCTCAAAAAATAAAAATGATATTAAGTTCTGTTTTTTTTTCTGATGTAAAGAATTTATTTTTCAATAGAATTATGATTTTTAAATAATGAGAAAACTCCATCGTGACCGATTTTTCTGAGATTTGCTTTGACCCCCGTCATAAGGGATTTCACAAAATTTAAGTCAAATTCCTTCAACTTTAATTTAATGCGGTTAATCAGCTGTTGCTCTGTTGAGGCTTGCCAACCACCCTCGTATACTTTTTCACTCAAACAACCCCAAAAATTACGAAAATACAAGATCATCTTTATATGATTTATATTATATCTAAAGATCAGCATGGATTTGTCAAGAAAAATTCATGTATAACTAATCTTCTAGAAACTCTAGATTTCATCTCAATGAGTCTCGAAAAAGAATCCCTGTTGATGTGATGATGCTGGATTTTGCGAATTTGATACTGTTCCTTAAATGGATAGAAGCTTTCTTGAATATTAGAAGACAACGAGGTGTTCGAGATGAAATTTTGTCGGATTGGGTTGAGATATTTAGCGGTGTACCACAAGGGTCAGTGATTGGTTCACTAATGTTCGTTTTTTTTACAAACCAACAAGATTAGACAATGTTGGCAAAATGTATGCAGATGATACCAAAATGATCTCGCAAACCATATCAGAAATAATCGCAGTGAAACTACATTCAGACTTAGATTGAGTTTTCAGGTGGACTCAAGATTGGCTTCTTCTCTTCAACACATCAAAATGTGTAAATATCAAAAGGAAATTTCGAGGCTCCAACTTAGAGATACCTTTTTTTTTCCACAGAACCGCTAGCATATTGAACTCGCTGCCAAATCAATTTGTTGAAGCCCCCAATGTTAACAGCTTTAAAGCAGGCATTGATTGCTGGATGAGCAGCAATCAATCACTTCAGCTGTCTTAGTGTCCCTTGTCAGCACACTCTCTGGCTAGCCAGCTGCAGTCGTAACTAATACTTCTCCTACCAAATTAAAGAAATCCTAATGTTCAAACAAACAAATAAAATAGTTAAATAAATTTTTTTCATTTTTACAATTTTTTATTAAACCTCATAAAAAATAAGACATTACTTATTAAGTAAAATTTGGTAAATTTTTTTTTCATAATTTAAAATGTGAAATTAATTTTTATCTTGAGTTTTATTCAAAAACGAAAAAAATGTTATTTTTTCTCATTCGAAACAAATTTTTACTTAAAAAATAGTAAATTACAATATGGTAAAATTGTATTTTTTTGCTAAAATTTCGAAATTTAACCTTAGAATCACGTGTTATATTATTAAAATATAACTTATAAGCATCTCTTTTAAAAATAAAAAAAAACAAAAAAAATTTTATCTTAAATTTGATTAATTTTGGACATCAAGACAGCAAGGCAAAAATGTCGTCGAATGCTTTTAAAATACAGCAGATATGAATTTATAATTGATGATGAAAAATTATTGTTATTATTATTATTATTAATTTAAAATCAATTAATAAAATGCAATTATTTAATTTATTTTATTGACAAATAAAAAGTAATTTATTCCACGTTAAAAATAGATTTTATTCAAAGTTTTAAACTTCTTAAATGAGATATTTTGCCAGGAGCATAAATATATTTTTAAACCATATTGAATCAACCTAGCAAAAACTAAATAAGTATTATAGACTCAACTACACAAACTAATCAATATTAATGAAAGATTATTTATTTGAAAAAGTGAACATAAAGCAAACTGACGCAAACAAGCTATAAAAAAACCAAGCAACATTACCAATTTATAAACAAATCTTTTTATTTTTAAAAACTTTAATTTATGGAAGATAAAAGGCTGAGTAAGAAAATCGCATATTTCAATAGCCCAGGCTTTTCGCGAACAAACGTGAGCTTTTTTTTCTAAATCTCAAATTATTTCCTTCTCTCTTTCTCTCTCTAAATTAAATAATCTGTTATTAATACCCAAATTTAATTTAAAAAAGAAAAAAAAAACTGCCGAATATGTGACTTTTGGGCTTTCTGTTCAATTCTTCAGGTTTCTAGTTAAGCAAAATGAAAGACAAAAATCGATAAAAAAATTAAATATAATTAAATTTAGCTGAGACAAATTGAAAAATTTCATTTAAAAGCCAACTTAGAATCTGCTAAAGCTGAGCTTGTTCAGCTTTCGATTTGTCCCAAGATGATAAATGAAAAAGTGCTGGTCATATCGGCCAAAATTTTCATCATCTTCCTGACTGCCGTGCTCAATGGCATCATCATTTTTATCTTCAAGTTCCGGATCAAACGTCACACATTCTCGGACTATGTCTACTTGTCCATAGGTCTGTCCGACTTCATCATCGGAGTTCTCAGCATGAGCACCCAGAGCATTCTCGACCAGTTCCAAGAGTGGCCTTTTGACAAGCTCACTTGTTTTTTGAGCATTTTTCTCCAATACGCCATTCCGGACACCACAGTGTTTGCACTTTTGGTCCTTGCCGTTCACATCTATGTCCAGTTGACATCCCGGTCAAAAGTGGTCGAAAAGTTCACCCTGTCCAACATAACCAAACTAGCCTTGCCGTGGTTTGTTGCCACTTTGTTCTGGACCATAGCCATAGTCTACTTTGTTGTTACAGACAGGTACAGCGCCACGACATGCAACATCCTGCCCAATTTTGGCTTCAAAATTACCAAAGTCTTGCTCTTCGGCTTTTTGCCCATATTCCTAATTATTTCCATTAATGTTCTGTCTGTCCGCGAGCTCAAAAAAAAGAGGGATAAACTAAAAAACTCCATAAACTACAAGTGCTCGTCAGGCCGTCTGATTGTGCGCAGACTAAGCCAAAGCATGCCGATGTCCTACACACAATCGTCCACCAGTCTCAAGCTCTCGCTCAAAGCCAAGTCCTACATGAGCTGTTTGCCCAGTGTGCTTGCCATATTGAAGCTGGATAGCAGGCAAGACCGCCAAATGAAGAGAAAAAATTTCAAAATGAGCAAAAAGGATTTTTTTGAGATAAAGAGAAGCCGGTATAAAAAAGTGGTTTTTTGTATTTTGGCATTGACTGCGTCCATAGTGTTGACCCAAGTGGTGTATCAAGCCAGTTGGCCGTTCTACAACACCATCGATTGCAGTTTGAACAGTCAAATCACAGTTGTGGTGTACGAGATTGGTGTTTGGCTGTCTTATTTGACTTCGCTGGTCAATCCAATTCTAGTGCTAATTTTCAATGAAAAATTGAAGAGAAACATCAAGAAAATTTTCCGCATCTACAAGGATCAATGATTTATTTTATTTCAACATGGACAATGCGTTCCGTGTTTTAGTTTGTAGGTTCAAGGGACTTTTTGTTATGAATAAAAAAATAATGATTTGTTCTTATTTGAAAATATAAAATTAAATCAAATAAATTGTTCATTTAAAATATTTTTTTTTAATGTGTAAAAAATTTAAAGCTGAAATCGCATTGTAAAGTTTTAAGTCGTGATTTGACTTAGTATTTTAAAAAATCAGGCCAGAGGAGATAATGGGAAAAAGTCTTAATGAAAAATTATACCTTTTCCAGAGTTGTTTTTAAAGTCGCAGGTCCTAAGTCAAGTCCAAGCCCAGACTTAAATTCCTTTTTTTAAGTCCGGACTTGGACTTAAAAGATCATTTTGCCCTGGTCATTTTTTATATCACCAAATATGTAATGCCAATTATTATATATTTATTTGTTTAATCTGTATCGAGCTAATGCTCCTTCAGAATAAAAATATAAAAATATTTAAAAACAAAAATTTAATGCAAAAGTTAGATAAAATAAAAAAATGCTCATCAAACAGCCACCAAGCATGTTAAACGGCTTCCCAGTCCCAATCATCAAATGGATTCGTTGTTTTCTCGCAGATCGAAAACAGCGCGTCGTTATCGGAGATGTCATGTCTGTGTGGAAATCAGTAACAAGCAGGGCACCGCAAGGTTCTGTTCTTGGGCCGCTTCTCTTTATAATTTACACAAATGATCTCCCAGAAGTCTGTCCATCAATTTGTAAACTCTACTAAGTTTATGAATCGTGTCGACTGTGAAGACAATCTAAAAAATCTTCAACAAGATCTTATCAAACTCCAAGAGTGGTCCGAAACTTGGCAATTAGGTTTCAATATAGAAAAATATGTTGTAATGCATTTGGGAGCAGGTAACAAATATACAGATTATAAAATGAATGGACATTGCCTTACAAAAACCAATAAAGAACGATATCTGGGTATTATCTTTACAAGTGACCTTAAATTCCATGAACAGTCAAAACGAGCAGTTGCACGAGCTACGATGATTGCATGCAAGATCAAAAAAACGTTTTCCTACTTTTCAAAACAGCTTGTAAGTTTAGTTTTCAAGTCTTTCGTAAGACCGCATCTCGAATTCGCAGTTGGCGCTTGGAATCCTTACCGAAAAAAAGACATTGAATTACTTGAAAATGCTCAGAGAAAATTTTCCAAATAAGTCCCAGATCTCAAATCAAAACCATATGTTGAAAGACGTGAAGCACTCAAATGGCCTACTCTTGTAGATAGACGCTCACGAGGTGATCTTATCCAGCTTCACAAGATCCAACACCGTTTTGATCAAGTTGAGCTAATAAATGGCTGTCAACCTCTTGCTTCAAACGCTCTAGACTGCCCAGCAGGTCGTACCAGACGTGGAAAATTAAAATTGGAAAGGGAACTTATAAAAAATTGTGACGCCAAGTATCATTTTTTTACCAATCGAACTGCCGGGTATTGGAATTTACTTGATGAGGCAACAAGAAAAATAACCGATACAAATACTTTTAAAAAAAGATTAGATAAATTGCTCAATTTAAACTGACAGTTATCTATTTTATCTTTATTTATACAAATCAAAAAGAAATACAATTTATAAAACCGTCAAACAACAGCGCCACAGGCTGTCATAGCTGGGCGTTTACTGACACTACTGCTTGGAATACAACAATCCCTACAGCTCATATACTACTACTCCTACTAATAAAATAAAAAGAAAGTTAAAAACGGTATGTTGAAAAAGAAAGACAAAAAAAATACTTTTTCTGGGTAAATTTATTTATTTTTATTTAAATATCTGAGAGATCAGGAAAAAAAGAAGAAATAGTAAGGTAGCAATTACACAACGGAGTAGGATATTCGATGAATCTTGATTCGAAACCTTGTTTATATTCTTCCACTAGTCTTACAACAAATGGGACGGAATGACTCAGCCGTGCCCTTACATATCTCTCACTCAATTCAAAAAGTCGATTCGAGACTGTTAGGAGTTTAAGTTTATTAAGGGCCTCATGATGTAAAATGTTGGAGGGAGTATCAAATTTTAGTTTTAGGATAGACAGAACTGCTGAATTTTGAATTGTTTGTATTTTTTTGATGTTAGTTTCTGATAATGAGTTTAAACAAGGAAAAGAATATTGATCCTATCAGGGATTTGTAAAGATTACTTAGTGTTTGTGGTTTTAAGCCCCATTTCCTATTTGAAAGATATTTTATAACATTAAGTCTTGAGTTACAACGCTCTTTCAATTCATCTACCATTTGACCAAATGTTAGTTTTGAGTCCAACACAATTTCATCGCCAAAAATAAAATTAAGAATTTAATTCCACTTTCTTAAATAAGAACCGATTTGCGAAAAAAAATTGAACAATTACTTTTGATTAATTTATATTTATCTTCAAAAAAAAACCTTGACTCAACTATCTTGTAAACATAACCGTTAAACGGAAACGGAATATTGTTATACTTTTTTTTCTACCTAATTCCTAATTACTAAAATTTTTTTAATACATTTTTGTTTACCTAATTTAATCAATAATTACGTTTTTTTTTTAATAATAAAGTAATGATAAGTAAAATTTTGTTCAATTAGTTCTCATTTTTTTAATCTGAGATTTTTTTGTTGCATTAAATTCCTATTTCAAAATTGGCATTAAAAAAACTTGGCAATAAATTCCTTATTACCCATTTTTTTCCAATTGAGGAATGTTTATTTTTCACATCTCAATATTCCCTAAATCACAACCAATGAAGCTTAACTATAAAAAAAATCAAATTGTTCCATTTGATTCTAAATGGTTATTACTAAAACATTTATACCTTTACTTATCTCCCAAAGAAAGCTTCTGCCAGTCAACTTTGAGACAAAATTTTACGAGCTTTCACACAAGACCAAAATCTAAACTCTAGCACATTTGGTTCGACCTCCATTAAAGCTTCAAAAGCTTAGCCAAGTAACTTTAGAAAAAAAAAATAACGCTTAAATTTTCTAAGATTTTAGTAAACCAAGATAGATTAATAAAAATTCGTATATTAACAATGGAATAGCTTTTCGTCAGTAGATAAATATTTTTTAGCAGATAATTCTAATGAAAAAAAGTAGATAAAGTGAATATTAGATAAATCAGTTTTGTAATAGGATAAAAATCATTCAGTAGATAAATTAATTCAGAGGTAGATAGTTCTTTAATGCAGTAGATAATTATCATTAAAGTGTTAATATCAAAGATGAGAATACTAATCGAGACAGATTGAAATGATTTTATGAAAGTTGTGAAAGGCTTGCTGCAGAAATGGTTTCTTGATAGAGACGAGGACTTTGAGACGACATAGGAATGAACATTGGGTTACAAATGGGTTAATTTTTTAGGTGCAAATTTGAATCAAGATTACTATCGTCTTATTAAAGTTATCGTTCAATTGTTAACATTAACATGATATTATAATCTCTAAAGAAGAAAAAGACGGAATAAAATAGATATGATAGTAAAATTATAATCATGAATCAATATTAAACTTTTGTTTAATTTTAAAATATAAATATTGAATCAAATCATCCAATTATCATGTTAGGAATTTTAGATTATATTATTTTTGTTAGTCAGAATATTAATTTAGCTTTTCATTTTTGATTAAAATTTGAATGATAAATAAAGAAAAGTACAAAATTTAATAAAAGTTTTTTTTCATTTTATTTGCATTAAAAATTAATTTTTTTATTTTTAAATTATATAATAATTATATATAAATTTTAACTATATAATTATTTTATTAAATCTATTTTTTTTAAATACTTGGCTAAGATTTTGAAGCTTTAATGGAGACCGAACCAATTTTGCTTGAGTTTAGATTTTAGTCTTGCGTGAAAGCTCGTAAAATTTTAGCCAAGAAAAATGGCAGGGGATAACTGGCAGAGATTTTCTTTGGGAGATAAGTATAGGTCCGTGTTTCAGTAATAACCTTCTGAATGACCAATTCAGAATTCAGCAACATCAAATTACCCATAATTAATTAATGCAGCTTAGTAGTATCGGTTTCGGTGAATGGCTTTTATAATGCGGAAAAAGGAGTTCCATTTTTGTACTAAATTTATTACTTAATAAACCATGAAATGTTTCAAGATAGTTAAGTCTTAATGTAAATATTTAAAAGGTCCTAGCAATATTTAAATAAATCATTATCTATAATCTTTATCAATAAGCGAAAAAAAATTCCGGTTTAAAAAAAATGATCCAAGTTGTTTTTTTCATGAAAAAGGATGTTTAATAAAAATCAAATGGCATAATGCGAATGCATGAAAAACAAATTCTGTCTTTTATGATAAATTTAGTGCTTCACACCAAGTTTTGTTTTTAGCCTTTTTTTAAAGCGCTGTCTCTAAAGTATGAGATTTGAAATAACAAACTAAATGATAGGATAAAGAATATTAATTAAAATTAAAATCATACATTTATTTTATATTTTAACTTATTTTACTTTTGTCTTATTTTTTCTTTACACTTTTATTTGATTTTCTATTGATTTTTTATTTTTTTCTTAATCTGATAGCACAGATAAAACAACTAAATATTAATAAATTTCCTTTTAAAAACTTTTAATATCTGAGAAATTAAATTTTAGAGTTTTATGATTATTTTTTTTTCTATAATTTTTTTTTATAATTAATTATAAGCAATTTAGGAAGAAAGTAAATTAGATAAAATGTTTATCTTTTTTATAGACAGTCATTTTCTAATTTGTATAAAAACTAAATATCCTATGTTTGCTTTAATATAAAGATCTTTTGAACTCCTATTTGAGCCAAATGACCCATGGATTTTTCAACAAGATGGCGCTTCGGCACAAACCGCTCACTCAGTAAGCGACTAGTTCAAAGAACAGATAATTGAGGTTCTGCCATGGCACTATATCATCTCGTCGAATTAACCTATCGAAAATACTCATAGAAAGATAATCGAAAATAAAAAAATTTACTATTTGTTTATTAGTTATATTTTTATTGAAAATAAATCAAATGCAATACATATATGTTTAAATAATAATAATCATAATAGTTTTAATCTTAGCAATCAATTTCTAAAGCTCACGAAATGTTATCTAAAAAATACAAAATCTTGGCTCTTTGGTATTTTGTCATATATTCAGTACAGACCTTCAATAGTCTTAAGTCTTTTTTAGACAGAACAGGCGTATAATCATCTCCACTGTTTAATTGATTTGTCAAAACTTCCGTACTATTTTTCTCTATTTGCAATTGTTCGATAAGCTGGTTTACTTTGGGATGTTTTTTTATTGTTGACTCAAAAGCTTTAAGCCAAGTCTCGATATTATTATTGGTTCTAGCTTCCTTAGACAACACTCTTTCATAACAATTCCAAATTTCTATGCTAAATGACTTAAGATTTATATTCAGTATATAATACTCTTCAAAATATTACAAAACATGATTAAAATTCCTATCCTTGCAGTTCAATTTTCAAAACTTGCACAAAATCATAAGCTACATCTGTGATGTCACATGACATCACGCTTTCAAGATGTGAAAACAAAACTTTAATTATATCTTTTGTTAAAATTTTATATTGTACTAAACAAAGAATGTTTACTAATCATAAGCTCTTGATAGCACATCAAACACACACACTCTCAACTTCTCTCTTTTTGGCTTATTAAAGCAATGCTTTTAGTTAAGCTTTAAACACGCCCGACTCTGCAACTATCTAAGCCAATGTTTTTTTACATATTAAAGGAGGTCTCTTTTACAATTCTTTTATGAAAATAAACTAATTAATCAAATAATCTCTTTAAACTAATCTCTCCAGAACACCAAAACATCTACAACAGGTAAAAAAGCCAATGCTTGGATACGACGGTAAGACTGTCTATATGAATTGTCTCTGTCCTTACAATATAGATACATACATTCATATATATACGCATATATTTATATTTCGACTAATTTTCGATGAGTTAATTCGACGTATTTATTCGACGAGACATAAATTACTTTTCGACGAGCTTTTATATTTGTCTTTTCGACGAGATGATAGTTTCCCTCTGCCATGGTGCGCCCGTTCACCAGACCTCAACCCAATCGAGAATTTATTGTCATACATGGATGCCAAATGGTAAACACTAAAGTAACTTCTATTGAAAATTTAAAAGAGGTATTTCTCAAAGAGTGGTAAAAGGTTCCGACTGAGTACGTACAAAAATTGATTGAATCTATGCAGGGAATAAATACCACATCCTAGATAGGTCGACCGGTATACCACACGAGCTTGAGGTTACTAAGACGGAGAAAGATCTGGGAGTCCATGTGAGTAACACTTTGGGCACAAGGATTCAGGTGGATAAATCCGCGGCAAAAGCCAACTCCATGCTTGGGATGCTTTGCAAGACGTTGGTCTCGAGGGATACGTACGTACACCACGTACGTCAGACCGTGGTGTACATTTTTGCCAAAAAGAGTTTTGGCTTGTTACGCCAAAGACGGTCAAATATTAAATTATGAAAATTTGTAAACTTTTGAACGGTTTTTTTTTAATTAATTGTATCCATTTTTTCTTTTTGTATTATGTTTTTTGATTGATGACAAATAAAAATAAAAAAAAGCGGCTTATTATATATGTAAAAATAATTCTTTTGTTGACAAAAAAAATAACAAAAAAACTTTTGCTACATACTGTATTCACTTAGAATTAAGGATATATGAATATAAAATTGAGATTAAAAAGGAAATCAAGTTCTTAGGTATAAAATTTGATTCTACCAACGGTCGATGAAATAAACAACGCTGTAACGGCTAAACAAAATAAAATTAGTATCAAGCAAAAAATGGGGTTTAAACTTTATCACGGTAAGAAATATATTTTAGTCTTTTATCGGATCTACTATTGAGTACTTTTTCATGTGTCTGAATTAATTATCAGAAACTCTAGAATTATTCAAGAAGAAAACTTAACAAATCGTTATAAACTTTAACTAAAATATGATACTCCTTCCAATATGGGCTTATGCGTCACAAGGGCCTTAATAAACTTAAATTCTTAAATGTCTAGCATTGACTTTTTTTGAGCGAAAGATATGTAGCGGGAGGACTGAGTTATTTTGTTCCATTGGTTGACAAACTGGGGGTGAATATAAAGCGGGGTTTTAATCAATACATTTAAAAAATAAAAGAAAACATAACAAGTTAAAATAAAACAAAAATAAAATGAAATTAAACAAAACTCATAGAATAAATTTTGTTAGAAAATATTTCATAGAACAATACTCATTGATTTTTTTTCTTAAAAATTATGTTAAACTTTAAAAGAATTTTGTCAAAATTTGGCTACAAAAGGTCTTCACTATCTGAAGTCGGTTTACTTGAAGTTTTTTCTTGATGATACTGATAATGGCAAAGACTTAACCTCTTCATAATTGCATCAACCCACAATTCAACAGACAGACAATGAAGCAATCTTCTTTAAGGAGTTAATGAAAGATGGTGCAACGCAAAAAAAATAAGGAGCCTGAAATCTACAAGATTGAAGTTGAACTTGAGAAGGAAATTTTAAAATTAGCAAAATTCTATCCTAAACTGATATTTTAACAGGAATTACAAACATGACTTTTTGGAATCAATACATGGATGAAATGCCAAGGCTAGCAAGATTGGCTCTGGTGCTACTAAACATTCATGTTTCAAGTGCTTTTATAGCAAAATTTTTTAGTATTTGCGGAATAATATGCTAAAAAAATAGCGGAAACATGAAGGATGAATTAATAATAACCAGAAGCATGCTAAAGGCTAACATGAAAATTTTAGATGATTTATGCTTAAATTAAAAATAAAATTAGAGAAAATTTTATCTTATCTTAATTCCATATACTTCAAGTCTATCAGCGTAAAAATAAATAAATTACTGTAACTAGAAAGCGCAAAATTTTCATAATAATTTTTTATTAAATGAATTACCTAAGCTTGAAATAATTACATTATTCATTCAGAAGATATTAAAAAAAAAATAAACAAATAAAAAAATTGATTTGAGTGAATATCACTCAAACTCACACACATACTCAAAAAAAATGCGTGAAATTGTCTGCCGCTAACCCCCTTTAATTTTTAGTATAATTATTAAATTACTGATAAAGCACAAAAAATTCAAAAAGGAAAATAGTTTTTAAATAGTTAAATGAAAAAAATATTTTCAATAATTCCACTGGAATTGTTTTGGGGCTTGCCAAATTCATGACCAGATGGTCACATTTTTTACTTCAAAAATTCGAATAATTAATTTTATGATCAACTGGTCTCAAAATTTTTCAATAAAAATTATAAAGTAAATTTTGTGAACAAAATTTTTTTTTTCAATCACTCAGACCATTTTTTTTTCTGGTCATATAATTTAAAAAAATTTTTTTAATTTAACTAAATAATATATAATAGTCAAATATTATTATTGTTTTTAAATAATTTTGAGAGTGATTTAATTTTAATATAGAGTAAGAATTATTGAATAAAAGAGAGAAAAAAATGACACAAAAATATTTCTTCCTGCACTTCTTGAATATTTATTTTATTTTTCAAGTTAAATTTTTCAATTAAATTTTTTGAAGCCTAGCATTTTTCTTACATAACGAAATTCTAATTTCTCGTTTTGACATCAGAGATACAGTCTTGACTGTACTTCAAAAATTAATAATATTTTATTTGACGATACAAATAATCTTTTTTAAATAAAAAAAATTAGTTATATTTCCATTTATTTGACTGAATCCATTCACCATAATAACTCACTCTTGTGTATATCCTTAAATAAAAAAATAAAACAAAATTTAACAATATCCTAATAATTGTACCCAGGTAGACCAGGTCTAGCACACTCTTTGCCATAACTTACAATGCCAGCTGTAATAAATCTATCTTTTTGATTAACTTTATCCAAGACAAAAAGCGACCCTCCACTATCTCCTTGGCAGGTATCTTTTCCTCCTGAATACTTACCAGCACATATTTGCGAATTCCAGTCATTTTTATAAATGGAAACATCCTTGCATTTACTTCCATCATAAATGGTCAAGTCTACATTTTGAAGTAGATCAGAGCCTGTTTGATCGCCGTAATTGAGTGTTCCCCATCCGATTGCGAATGATTTAATATTTACTTCTGACGGATAAAAACTTGTATTAGGATTAGGCAAACATGATATTTGAATGTATTGGTTTAACTCAGCTTCTTTGGACAGCTTGATTATACCTATGTCATTTAATTTGGTAGTTTCGTCATAGCGCTCGTGGCGGTATACCTTTTTGACCGAGAGTTGCATTGCTGGTGGCTGATTCATTTTTGTCCTGTCATGTACACCTAAGTAGACTTTGTACATGGATTCTATTGTGGGATAGTTTGAGCTAGTGGTCACCTTAGTCACATAGGAAATACCATTATAGGTGAAACGCACACTCTCTTGAATGCAATGAGCAGCGGTCAGCAATGTATTGCGATCTATTAGCACAGCTCCGCACGAATATGCTTGGTCAATGGACACATAGACACCTAGTGAGGATATGTAAGCTAAATTTTTGTAGCTAAAAACTACAAGTGCGGCACTAGGCCAGCTATTTGGCACGGCCTCAACTCCTCCGACGATGCGCAGGTTTTGGGTCTGCCACGTCAAGCCGCATTCATCACAGAACCAGTAGCCATCACCCTGATAGCCATAATCACAAATGCACTCTGGTCGAAATGGATGGTTTATGCATTTAATTGCTTTTTGGTGACATTTTAAAAGTTTGCAAGGTACTGAGAAAAAAAAAATTTTTAATTTAATTTTAGGTAAAAACTGTTCAAAAATTAAATTTGCATTTTAAAAAAATTTATTTGAATTTGTTGTAGCTTTTGGCAAGTTTTTTTTAAATGTTAAACTTTTTTAATTTATTGATCAATCTTTTTTGAATTCATTAAAATAAAATATTATTTTTTCTCAAATTTAAATTAAGAACTTCTCTTAAAATTAATGTATTTTAAGAAAAATATACCTTCAACTTTATAAAAAATTTCTTCAAAGATTTTTTTTTTATTGAAAATTTTTTTTTTAATGAAAAAAATGGTCAACGAAGGCAACTTGAAGTTCATGATCATGATTACATGATCAAAACTAAATTAATTAAAATCTCAACAAAATCATTAAATAAATTCTATTTTTCATTTCTTAATATTAAATGTTTAATATTTTAAATTTAAAAAATAATCTTTTTTTTTCTAATTGATCTTTAATTGATTCTTCTAAAATCTTTATTGGAAGACTCTATTGACAGATTTAAATTCATCATAACTTATCCAAAGTAAAGCTCAAACAAAGGTTTTAAATGGTGCTTTAATATTAAAGCAAAACCATGTAAAATTTTGTATAAAAAAATTTAAAATATTGATTAACATTTAATTTTTCAAAAAAAAAATCTTTAATTTTTACTTAGTTAATGATTAAACAAATTATGTTTTATAAAATTAAGTTGTTTATTATAAAAAAATTCCTAATGAATACCTTTTTTATAAAAGTGAAAATTGTGTTTTAAATTTACATCTGATCATGAACTTCAATTTGTTTTTATGCTTTATATTTATAATAAATCGATTGAAAAATATTTTTTCAAATAGGAAATATACAAAAAAGAGTTAAGGGGTCTGAACCTTACCTCTCTTTATTTTATTTTTTTATCATTCTTTGAAAAGATATTTTCAAAAATGGTCAAAAATATCTTTTTTTTACTCGTTCAATAGACTGCAAAAAGCTTTATTTTAATTTAGATTGGAATATTAAATTGTCAGCAAATTTTACAAATGTGCACAAATATAAGAGTTATCATTAGTTAAAAAAACTAAACAGTAATTGAAAACCAAAATCAAAATAATTAACATTTTGTAAAAATTAAAATCCACCTTGAAAACACATTTAATATTTTTATTTATTTTTTTCATTTAGGTTTGCTCTTGAACAAGACCTTAATTTTTATTATTTTAATTTTAAACGTTCAAAAAATAAGAAAAACTCTAAAAAATACAACTTTAAAGTTGAATTTAATTAAAAAATTATTTAATAAAATTCAACGGTTTTAGCCTGAATTGAAAATCAAGAAAATATTAAATTTCTAAATAAAATTTGAGTTTTATTATTGAAAAATTTCATAATATGAAAAAAATCCGTTTCATTTATTTAATAAAATTCAACTTTTATATTTTTTGATAGAAAAAATTTATATTATGTGTGACGCCAGATTTTCAAATTAATTAGATTTTTTTTTCGTTTTATTTTCTTAAATGTTTTAAATTAATGTAAAAAAAAATTTAGAGAAATTTTTGTTAAAGTCAACTTACTAGTGGCAAAAAGTATGATAACGACTATAATTGCTATCAGGACCAAAGCTCCTATACACGATCCAGCAATACATATAATTTTTTTTAAGTTGGACTTTTTATTTTTTGATTGCGGTTTTTGAATGTCATTGTGTAGGCCACTCACAGCATAAAATTCATTATCTGAATGTCGAATTTGCATTGCTAAATTTTTTTTAGAAATTCGACAAAAAAATGTTATAAAATAATTTTACAAAAAACATTATTAAAAAACTGAATTTTTAGTTACGTAAGATTATGCTGAGACTTTATTTTGCATAAATTCATAATTCCAAAAACATTTATTTTAATCATTACATTTAAATGAAAATAATTTAGTTGAATAATGTTGATGTTAAGGTGCACATTATTCTACTAGATTGTTAATTTTGGTACAGTCTCACCTTGGCAACAAAACTATTACTTATTAATATTGATTTTTCTAAAATTAAGATTTTGCTTTATTTTTTTTTTATTTCATTTCATCAAAAAATTCATTTACATTTCGGAAAGCTTTCCAAATATTTAAGTCAAGCATATTTTTCAAATATACCCATTTCAAGGCAAATATTTAAATCGAATACCTAGTCAAATTAATCAAATTAATGCGCCTTGAGAGTTGTTTTAGAATTTAAATGCAATATTAACTTGTAGCTAGCTTTAAGAGAAAATTATTTTTGTTACATAATTTTAAATTTAAATAACTGCCGGCATCATTAAGAATATTTAACACAAGACTTTTGACAAATATTTTTTTAGAACTTTTTTTTCAAGTTTGATCATTTGTAAACTCTTCTTGATTTTTAAATTATTTAAGGATCATGTGTCGAAGTTTAAAGAAGGAATGAGGCATAAGATAACTTCCAAAAGATACGCAAAAAAAATTAACAAATTTAAAAAAAGCTAAAAATATTAAAAATTTTATTTTTGATAGTTTCAATAAAAATTCGCTAATTTAATTAAAATAATTAAGAATCAAAAAAATTTATATTTTACTTAAAAGTTACATAAAAAGCATCAAATTTTTGATCGTATCATCATTTGGAATTAGAATAAAGTCAATTGATCCCTTTAAATTCCACTAGAATATAAACATTAGTCAATTCGAGATCGATCGCACCATCGGTGTATCATAATTTTGTTTGCTGTTACAAAATTTCAAAATTTTCAATTAATAATGAAATTTTAATATCTATTTATTTAATTATTTAAGTGCTAAATTAAATTAGAAAACTAGTAGAATAGTAGTAGTACTTCTAAAAATTGAAGTAAATTTCTAATTAATTTTTTTTTTATTTAAAAGTTTGGCTTGAAAAAGGGACAATTATTTAAATTATATTTTAATTTATTAAATTTAAATTTTAAGTTAAATTATGTCTATTTGATATGGGTTTTTAATCTTTTTCAAGCTATTTTATATTGGAAAATATCTCAATTTTTAACTCAAACAAAAAATAAAAATATTCTAAAAAATAAATTTTCAAAAAATTATATTCAACTTTAAATCATATTAAATATTCTTTTTTAGAGTTTTCAAAAGTTTCTTGAAAATAATCAATTCAATTGATTAACATTTTTTAAATTTTTGATAAAATAAAATATACTTTTAGTAAAAGTATATTTTATCACAGAATTTAACTTCTCTTAAGATATATGAGACTGAAAAATAATCTTTTAGATTTTTGTAAGTGTTTTTATTAAATTAATTAAAAAGGGGAAGTATTTTGATTGATCATATTTAATTTAAGTTTTTTCTCAATTTTTTTGTACACAAAAATGTGAGAAATAAAATTTATAACATAAACAACTTTAGAAAAAATTTAACATGTAAACCAAATAAGCTACAAAATATTTCAATTTAAATTTTTAAAATGTAGATTGAGCTTATTTTTTTAGATAATGTAATTTAGCAATGTATTGTAAAACTTTTCTTTAAATCGAAACCTTCAAAATTCAATAAATAAAGCTTTTTTTAAATGCCAAAAGTGGTTATAAATTAAATGTTTTTTAGATTTTGAATGTCAAATTTTATTCAACGATAATAAAAATAAACTACTTGTCTTTTATTTTCGTAGAAACACAAATATTTTTTTATTTTTAAAACAAAAATTCATGGTGAGTTCGATGTTTTTTAACAAAATGAAAAAATATTATGAAGAAATTTTAGTGAAACTATTATTTGAAAGGTTTTTCAAAAAATGCTTTGATTTAAGAATTAATATTTTTGCTTTTAATTTTTTAGAGGATTATTTTAATTTGTTTTGTGTTTGCTTTACTAAATTCTAAAAATTAAGACTATTTAATCAAAAATCAAATAAATGATTACAAAACCATGTGTATATAGAAAATTTAACAAAATCGTTGAATAGGTGCTCTGAATATTCAGCAATAATTGAACAAAAATATTTCCTTTTTTGAAAAATTAAAATAAAAGACAACAATTACAACATAGTTTATTATGAATTTCTTATGTAATAAAATTAATTTTTTTTATTCATTTTTAATATAAAAAATCACTTAATTAAGTGAATCATAAACTAATATTTTTTTGATTAATTCGATTAATCATTCTATTTAATTTTTATTAATCATGTTTTTAGTCCTCTAAACTTAAGTGAAGGAAGACTACAATTCTTGCTTCAGACATTTAAATATTTCCTAATGCCAAAGAGTGTTTTATGTTTTTTTTTTGATTCATTTTGGTTTCCATTACGAAAATATTAGTGAAATTACAAAAAATTTAAAAGAAATTTAAAACCCAAATCGCAATAATTTCAAAATAACAAGTTAGATTTTAAAATCTTGTAGTTAAAAAAATAATTCTCCTATTAAATTACCTGTCTGGTCATTTTAAACTTAAGACTGCTGATCAGAAAGTTGGTGCATGTCAAGTATGTATTCAAAGCAAAAAAAAATCAACAAATTCTGAAGTAGAAAAAAAAAACAACAATTCAAAGAATTTTCGAATGGCTATCAATTAATAATTTGAGAGATGTTAATAAATTCCTGAAAAAATAAATAACAAAACGACTTACCATTGGTACTATTGCCAAATAACTTTTTATATAAATATGCTACAATTAAAGATTAAATTTACTAAACTAAAAACAATTTACAAAATTTAAAATTTCCAAGTTAACCATTTAACAATACGAAAACGAGAATTATCAATAATTTATTTGAATTATGTATTTTGGCTTCTTTTCGACTTAATATTACATGTGATTCCAGATTTTTTAATTTAGTGTTCGAGAAATTTTCAATAATTATTAATTAATGTCAATATTATTTTTTTGTATCCAAAAATTAATTTCTAATTAATGATGTCAATATTTTTTATTTATTGTTCAATTTTATTAAAAACAATACATAATTTTTTTTATGTCTAATCTATTTTAAAAAAATATTAATAAAAAACTATTGTTTTCCAAGACCTTTCTTTGCTTTTTCAACTCTACCGGCTTTCTTTTTTGGTTCAATTGCAACAGTAATGAGATGATTTGGAATTGTAGCAATAACATGATTAGCGGCTATGGCAATAATTTGGTAACATTGATAATTTTTCAAATAAAACCAACAACAACATTTGCTAGTTGGTCAGCTGCTTGAGTTAAATTTCATTCATAAATTCCATTAGTAAATAAAAATCTAAATTCTTTATTTTCATATAATTCTTATTTATATAATCACTGTTGATCAGTCTTTCTGATTCTTTTGTAGTCATTACAAAAAATAATTTTTATTAAACTTTTTGATAATTGAATTTTTTGAATGCAAAAAATCAAAAGCCATTTTCCTTGTTTCACCATTTTCCATTGCTGCTCATCCAGCAATCAATGCCTGCTTTAAAACTGTTAACATTGGGGGCTTCAACTAATTGATTAGGCAGCGAGTTACATATGATAGCCGTTCTGTTGAAAAAAAAGTTATCTCTAAGTTGGAGCCTTGAAATTTCTTTGTGATATTTAAAGCAGTGACCTCTTCCTTGGTTTTTAGTGACATTAAAATTGTTGCTTTTTTCAACCAATTCTATTCCATGCATGAACTTGTATAATTGAATTAGATCACCTCTTTTACTTCTTTCCATCAGATTTGGAATATTCAAAGCCTTCAATCTGCTTTCATACGGTTTGTTTCTAATTGCAGAAACAAATTTCGTAGCTCTGCGTTGAAAACTTTCAACATTCTCACAGTCATATTTAAGAATTGGAGACCATATAGGCACCGCAAATTCCAAAAGAGGACGAACAAAAGTTAAATACAGAGATCTAAATAACTTACAATAAAAACGAGCAAATGATTTCCTGATGCGACCTAACATTTTATTTGCTTTGTTTGAAGCCTCTAACACTTGATTTTTCCATTTCAGATTTGTATTAAAAATAACTCCAAGATCTCTTTCGGTATCTGACGTTGATAGCTGCTTACCATTGATAAAATAAGGAAAATATTTGTTTTTATGACCATAATGCATGACCACACATTTTGATGTGTTGAAGAGAAAAAGACAATCTTGAGTCCACTTGAAAACTAAATCTAAATCTAATTGTAGTTTAGCTGCTCTTATTTCTGATACCGTTTGCGAGAGCATTTTAGTATCATCTGCATACATTTTGACAACATTCTCTATTCCTTTTAGTAGATCATTGGTATAAAATACGAAAAATAGTTGACCAATCACTGAGCCTTGTGGTACACCGCTAAAAATATCAATCCAATCCGACAAAATTTCTCCTTGAACAACTCGTTGCCTTCTATTTTTCAAGAAAGCTTTAATCAATTTTGGTGTCAGACCACCAAAGCCATACGCTTTCAATTTAACTGTTAGTCTTCTGTGCGGAACAGGATCAAATGCTTTCGCAAAATCCAGCAGAATCTCATCAACAGGGATAGTTTTATCTAGACTCATTGAGATGAAATCTAGAGTTTCCAGAAGATTAGTTATACATGACTTTTTCTTGACAAATCCATGCTGTTCTTTAGATATAAAATTATTCTTATAAAGATAATCTTCCATTTAGGTTCTTATTATGCTTTCCATAATTTTGCACGGAATTGAAGTTAAAGACACAAGACGATAATTGCTCTGCATTGATTTATCACCTTTTTTAAACAATGGAGTAATATTTGCTGATCTGAAAATCAAAGTTAAAGGAAAAGTAAAGGCTTCTGCACAATTTTTAAGCAATGACGGATGAAGCTTGTCTACACCACATGATTTATTTTGATTTAGGTCTTATAATTTTTTAAATACCACTTCATAACTAATATCATTTGGATCAATGTCAATATGTTTTCATTAAATTCAACTTCAAAAGGTGGAAGCTCACCATCTTGTTCAATAACAAAAACATCTTGGAAACATTTATTAAGAAGATTTGATATCTCTTTCGGTTCGTGCGTTAATTCATTGTTTGACTTTTTTATGCTTTGATGGATTCTTTGATTACTTGTTGATCATTTAAGTATTTATACAAAATTTATACATTTTAAATCAATAAAATAAGAGCAGACACATATTTTTAAGAGAAGAATACCACGTTAAATTTAATTTATCTAAAATTTTATTTATTTTTAATTATTATATAAAAAATTGAATTTTTTGACAAATTTTCCCAATTTTATTCGAATTAAAACACATATGCTTCAAAGCCATTTTATAAATTACCAAGAAAAAGGATAAAAATATACAATAATAAATTGTTTTAGATTTACTAGATTAAAATTCTATTTAAAATATCTCTAATTATTTTGAATTAAATAAATATTTTTTTAATATTGGATATGAATGTAAATAAAATTATAGAAAAAGAAAATAATTAAAATAATTTTTTTTTAATGTTTTATTTAATTCTTTTTTAATTTTTTATTTTAGTTATTACTGATCAAACAAATCCTGATAGTTATTTCGAAAGAAAATAAATAATCAATTGATAAAGAAATTAAACAGGCTCTGCTTTCATGACAAAAATTTTTTGGATTGAATCCATTCCCCAAAATAGCTTATTCGAGTATATATTCTAAAATAATAATTTTAATAGATTTCATTAAAAGCGAATTTTTAAATTACTGTGGATTGTCAACACCTCCACAAGTTCCATTGCCATAGCTAACAATTCCAACGGATATAAATTTATTTTTTCCTTGAATACTGTCCAAAACAAATAATGAGCCTCCAGAATCGCCATTGCACGCACTCTTACCTTCAACAACATCACCAGCACATATTTGAGAATTCCAATTTTTTTCAATCTCTGATCCAACATCTGAGCACATACTTGGATCATAAATGTACACATTTAAATTTTGCAATAAATTTGGCAAAGTTTTAGCCGATTGATTGGTATAGCCCCATCCAATTACCCATGATTTAATGTTAACACCAGTTGGATAGTAGTTTTTAGAAAAGTCTGGCAGACAGGCTAATTGAATATTGCTGTTCAGAGCTACCTCGTCATCTAGCTTAATTACTGCAATATCATTTAATAACGTTGAACCACTGTATTCTTCATGCTAATTAAAAAAAAATAAAATTTCTCTGTAAATTTTTTCTAAATTACATTATAAATTTTTTTTATTGAATAAGCTCGAGAGCTCGAAAGAGCACTTATGTCATTGATGCCTAAAAAAATCAAAAACATTGACTCTAAGCTGGGAAATTTTGAATTTATTTTAGCTTTGGAATAATAATCCTTGTTGTTGTATGTGACTTTTACCATTGCTTGGAGACAATGTGCTGCAGTTAAAACATGCTTTCGGTCAATTAAACTTCCTCCACACAGACCTCCTTGTTTTACATAGACCGATGTTGTCGATCCATCTTCTAGCTGAATTGCTACATCTCCCTCATAAAAGAAGCGCAAATATGCAGCACTGGGCCAACTATTCGAAGCAGCATCAATGCCACCAATTATTTTCAAATTTTTCTCAGCAAAAGACAAACCGCATTCATCACAATAATGGAGGCCATCTCCTTGGTAGCCAAAATCACATATGCATTCAGCTCTAAAAGGGTGATTTATGCATTTACTTGCTTTTGAATGACAAATAACCAAAGAACAAGGAACTTAAATTTAAATTTTTTAAATTTAAATTTTTTCGAAAATTTGAGATTACTAGTGCCGAATAAAGCAATCAAAATTATGCCAACTATCAGGATTAGAAAGCCAAGGATAATTGATGATATGCACAGAGCCTGTAAAGGCTTAGACTTTGGAACACATTTTTGTGGACTTGGTTTTGTTGCAGAAATTTCCGAGTTGATTTTCATATTTTTTAAAGTTTTTAATTTTGAAGTCGTATCTAAGCAATGTTTATACATTGACTTTCAATCATACTAATTTTGTTTAATATTTTTTCAACATTCTTTGAAAGAAATATTTTAAGTCCTGATGTTTTGTTTCAATTTTTGGTTGTGGGTGTCTTTTTCTTCTAGATTTTAAAAGGTGTTTTATTCGTAGATCAACTGAAACTGATTTGATTTGAATTTCTTTCTAAAACCAAATAAACCAGCGGTCAACAAAAATTTCTAAGATTGATGTAATATAGCGACTTCTTTGTCGATATCACTGGAAAGTTAATTAAAATTTGAGTGTTTGAGATAAGAAGGAGCATAAATACAAATTCCTTTACGTCTAACGGGAGATCGGATAGACGGGCCAGAAGGAAATGGTAACGTGTGAATATATGTTTAACCTGGACTCAATTGGATTTCCTTAGTGATCCTTAATCTAGGCCCTCATTAAACTCATCCACAAATTTAATAAAAATAATCACAAAATCAATTCTAAACACAAGCATTTTGATTTTTTTATAACAAATTTATTGTGAATTTAACAAGTTTGATGTCAATGAACTTTTAAAAATTTCTTTCAATGATTTATTTTAAATATAATAAATTGATTGGGAATGAAATTGATTTTGTACTCAATAGTTTATTTTAGGCCTATAATTTTTTTGTCAATAATTTAACTTCACCTGTATTACAGCTACCATAGGTATGGTAGTTTAGACACAGCTACCATAGCAAGGCACTTATCGCATTGCTCCGCAGTTAGTCTGCTGTAGCTAATTATTATTATTATTATTATTAATGACTCTCTATACTCTTCGTACCAGTTAATAAGGGTTGCGGACGACAAGCTGTAGTTTCCATATTTTGCTCTTCTCTTAGCCAAGAAGTTTGCTAGCTGAATCATCTTTGGAATTTTTCTGGGCGAGGGGTATTGTGAAGCTTATGGAAGTGTTGGTTGATTGATAAATAGTTTTTTTTTTTGTAGATTAGATGAAAAAACACTTAACTGATAAAATTATTAAATTAAAGCATTAATGATCAATTTAATGTACACTTGTTCTTTGTTCTTTTCATGTTTTTGCTGGTTTACGACCCAAATTGCGCCAAAAAAATTAAAAAAAAGATTTTTGATATGGAATTAAAAAGAAACAATTAAATTTTTTAAAGACTTTTTTTATAGAGTTTCACCTTTTCCAGTGCTTGTAAAATTGATTTTTGAAATATCGATAAAAATTCTAATAAAAAAATTTAATTATTTTTTTGAAATCACTAAGAAAAAAAAATCTTCAGCCTCAGAGTTAAAATACTCAAAGCCTTTAAAAATGTAATTTTAAGCAGTCTCAAAAAATTAAGCTATCAAAAAATAAAATTCTAATGTCTGATTATTTTATTTTTTTTTCAAAATTCATTTAATTAAAAAAAATGTTTTTCTATTTATCAGATTTAATAAACTTTTCATAAATTTCTGACGCCTCAAATATCATGTTATTTTCAATAAGCTGACTTTTGTCATCGTTTAATTTATTATACAAAAAAGTATTTGTCAACATAGCCTTGGCCAAAATATCAATGGGAGTAGTGAGCAATGTCGGGGCAATAAACTGAAAAGGCTTTGTCAATGCTCTAAAAATGCTCTCTCCAACTCTGCTTTCTTCTCTTTCTGTACCTATCAGTAATCTTAATATAAATTAAAAAAAAATGCATAAAAAATATTTTTTCATTAATTTACTTTGGTCTGTAGACAAAAGTCTTGTCGAAACCATGTTTGTTAACAGCTTCCTCTGCTAGACCTTTCACTTGCGGATAAAGCAATGAAGAATTTTTATTTGCCCCTGAGCTGGAAACCAAATGGAACTGTTTGCAGCCATTTTTAGCGGCAACAGTCGCCGTATTGTCAACATAATCAAAATCCACCTTGCGAAACCCGTCCTTAATTCAGCAATTCTGCTTAAAACTGATTGATTAAATTCATAGAATTTATACCACTCCGGCTTTGCCTCTCGTGGTTCCTAAACAGCAATAGATGACATCTATGTTTTTGAAAACCTCTTCATATTCTTCTAGTTTATCAAAATCAACTACAGTTTGCTCCTTTATAAAAAATTTTATTTTAAAAATTGAAAATGATTGTTTTAAATTACTCCTTTTTTGTAAAACTCTTGGTCAAAATCAACTTTTCTGCGTCCGATTAACAAAGTTCTGCTAAACAAATCATTGCTTAGTATCTCTTTTGCCAGAGCTTTGCCGCACTCGCCGGTGAATCCAACAATAGCTACGGATAAACTTTTGGGCTCGATTTTTACCAAATTCGAATTCATTTCTATTTTGATAATTTAAAATTTTATGCAATTATTTCACCAGTAGATGTATGTAAAATAAAAATGAATCACAGCACTTTAAATCTTGTGACTAAGAAATAAATTATATAAATTTACCTGAATAAAGTAAACTTTCAAATATTTTTATTTTTATTCAATATTTTTTTTGTGAGCTAAATCAAATCTAAAAGATTATTAATCATTTTAAGAATATTTTTGAAATTTAAATTTCTTACTTTAATAAATCGCTTGGCTGAAAAATAATCTGAAGTTTTTTTAATCAAACTAAATAACAATATAACTGCTTTAAAATTAGAATTAAATTTCTTGATTTTAAAATTAATGTATAAATTAAAGAGCGTAATGTATTTGTACAAGAAAAAGGATTAATAATTTTTTTCTTTAGAAATGTTGTTTGATGAATTTTAGAAAAAAAAAGTGACTTGAAAATTTTCATGAATAACTTTGATATTAATAAGTCAGTAAAGTAAACCTTTTACAACAAATTTACAACTAAGACTGAAAGGTAATGCTCTTTAAAAGTGATCTTTAAAAAACAAAAATTAATAATAATCAATATTTAGAACTTTTTATTTTTAAGTCACAATATTAGGGACTCTGACTTAATACATAATCACTCAGTAAATACACATAAAAAAGTTTTAGAGTGAATATATACATAAAATTGTTTTTTTTTTTCAAAATATACATACAAATGTAATATTTAAATTCTAATTCTAAACAAATTAAAACAGGCTTAATTTTTTTTATTTGAAAAAAAAGAAACTAAAATTGTTGCAAATTATTTTTCTATTTTCAAACTTTCTGAATGCATATGTACACAAATATATCTTTCTATATATATGTATAAAAAAAGAAAAACTTTATGTATATATGATGAGAAATATTATTATTATTGAGTATGTATTTAGAGTAAAAAATTGTATGTATTTATTTTTTTATGTATTAAAGCATGCATTTTTATGTGTATGTACTCAGCGATTATGTATTAAGTTATAGTGCCCAATATTAGTTTCAGGAAAGAGTCCTGAAGTCTGAAAAAATAACCAATTCTAAATATGCGTTTATTAGGCAATGTGAAATTTTAGTACAAAAATTACAGTACAAAACGTAAAAAGCTTATAATTGTTTTTCTAATTGTGCAAAAATGGTTCTGTAAAGAGTACAATATTGTACAAATTTTTGCAAACGAATTCTCTGCAAAAACTCTGCAATTTTCTGTAAAATCAAAAAATATTTGATTAAACTATGCAATAAATTGCAGAGTTTTTGCAGAGCTTGGAATTCGTTTGTACAATATTGTACTCTTTACAGAACCATTTTTGCACAATTAGAAAAAAAAATATAAGCTTTTTACGTTTTGTACTATAATTTTTGTACTAAAATTTCACATTACCGTTTATTATTGATGATGGGTGGCAGTGCGAATTTCGGAACTAAAAAAATATTAATATATTGAATAACTCTTCATTTAAGTGACTTAAAATTCTTTTTTCAATGTATAATTCAATCTAGAACATAAAATTTTAGAAAAAAAATTTCTTACCTGTGATTCTAAAAATTTCTTTTTGTGTAAAACAAAAAAATATTCTCACGTGAATAAAAATTTATTTTAATGTGTATTAGTTTTGTGTTCAAAAACATTGATTTTTGTTTGCTTTTTTTTATTTTGTATTAATCACTTAGTTTTCGTTCAAATTATTATATTTTACTCAAAATTTTTGATTTAATTTTCTTGGCGGATTATCTCAAAATAAAATGTAAATTATGAGAATTTTATCTTTCTTATATAGTTAAATAAAGTTTATGTATTTATATTTTTCATTCCCTGTATTTATATTTTTTTCTACCTCTCTCTAAAAAAATTATGTATTTTTTTAAATAAAATTGAACAATAAATTAAAAATATGGAATAAAACTAAAATAAAATTATAAAATAAAATTTATTTTGTTTTTTTTTTTAAAAAGGAAAACAAAAATTCAGTTAATTATAAAAAATTGTGTTATTTTTGATTTAAATTTGTTACCTCAACAGTCAGAAAAAAAGTAATTTTTAAGTCAAGTCTTTTATCTCCACTTTTTAGCAGAGCCATAATCTGCCATTTTAGTGGGCTAGACACAATTTTTTTTACCCATTTTTTGACAAAATAAAGATTTTTTGGTAATGTTAATTTGAAAGGAAATGAGTACTTGGAGAGAATTTAAATTAGGCAGTTTGAGAGCACAATTTACTCGAAATTAGAAGATATATAAGAATTAATCATAAAGGTGTGAAAAAAGATTGTAATAACTGTTTAATCTTTTGGATCTTCCGAATTTCTAAATTTTTAAACCTACGCTTATTTTTTAATTTTTATAAAAAATTTTTAATAATAAATATTTTAAAGTTAATTCTACTTTATGCCGAATTTGATATATCACATTTTGGAAAAAAAAATTCAGTAAATTAGTGTTTTTATTTATTTTCTTTTGCACTCAATTCTTCGTCAAATTCAATTAATAAACAATTTTAGATAAATTTCTAAATTTTTGCAACATACTGCACAATATTTTTTTCGAGCTTCTAGACTTACTCATGATATACGATTTTTTTTATAGATTCATCAGGTGAAGGGTCTTAATATTATAAGATTTTTAATTTTTATTAATTTTTTAGTTCATTGGCACTTAAGCATTAAAATTCAAAATATGGCGTCTTTGCGTCCGTTCTAAAGTTATGATCAAAAATGTGAAAACACTAGACTTTTTGAGATAAAAGCAATAAAAATATTTAATTCTTTAATTTTAACTAGTACTTTATCAGAATTTTATTTTATTTGATCCTGTCCCTTTTTGAACTTTTTTGTACTTTTTGATAATTAAAATAGAGATTTTAATAAAAGAGATAGAGATTCCGCGTCGAACCCTGTTTAATTTTTAATATGATTAAAATAACCAAAAAATACAAAAAGGGAAAAGGTTCAAATAAAATTTACACATGTTTTGGTCTTTCAGAACTTTCAGAGCTTTGGCGTTTTTAATATATTGTTTTTATTTTTTATTGTACCAAAATTCACAATGCCAAACATTTTTGTGAAAAAAATTATCTTGATAAAGTATTTGATAGATTTCAAAAAAAATTAATGGTGTTTTCTGGATACATTAACTTTTAAAGCTTTTTAATTTTTAACCATCGGGTATGGTACTGGATTTTTATGCTTAAGCTAATAATTAATACAAAATTGCATTTTAATTGTAAGATGCATTTAATAACATGGATTTTATTGAATTATAAATTATAAAAAAACTTCAAAATATTTTAGAGAGTTATTTTTTGTCATCAAATAAACAATTTTTGTTGATCAAAATTTTATCTGGTTCTAAAAATAAAAGTCCTTTTCAACAGAAATATATTTAACTTAAGAAAAATAAAGAATCATAATCTGCAGCTCCAAAATTTCTTTTTACCGTTCAAAAGAGTCCTAAGAAAAACAAAGATGAACTGTTCAAAAATTGTATAAATCCAATTTTAAAGTACTTAACAGAAATGGTAAAAATATTGCTAAAATTATTTGCCAGCCAGAATTCTTACCATAAGTTCATTTTGGCAAAGTTACAGACTGATTCAAAGTTCAGCTTGAATTTGGTGATGCATTCATCATTAGGGTGCTTATAGCTTTCAGACAAACAAAAGTCAAAATTTAGCTTTTAAAATTGCTGTAGAACTAAATTTTTTTAGTTTAAATAAAAAAATTAATAATCATCTTTTATTGAATTTATAGGGGTTTATTTAAAATAAGTTTACAAACAAGTTACGATGCAATAATAAACTTGAACATTAAATGATTGAATTTTCTAGAGTGTGTTTATTTCAAATAAATTAATAACTAGATAAATGGTTTAAAATTTGCTGCCCCAAAGAACTTGAATGGCTTTGGCTGTTTCGTTGCTCAGTTGGGGGCCTATTAGAGGATGATATTGGTGCAGAATTGTGCAAAGCCAGCTAGTACAAATTGACAAATTAATTAACTTTTATAATACAAAAATAATACTTACAATGTATAACAGCATACTGATGTTAGAACAAGCATCACCCGGATCAGCCTTTAGAGTAATGTTAGGGACAATTTTTTTGAAAAAATAAATTTTACTCTCTATTGGGTCCTTTGGCAAGGAAAGGACATAAGCCACCGACAATAAACCAGAACAGAGAAACAATTATGAGTGGTATACCAATCGATTCCATTTCGTCTAAAAGTTAGATCTAAATTATAAAAATTTAAATAAATTAAAAATTTGGATTCAATTTTAAAAAACTCTAAACTAGATAATTTGATATCTGGATTTTGACGATTAATTTATTTTTTTTCTTGATTTAAATTGCTTGTTTAAAATTCTAAAAATTGCAAATTTTTTTTTCATTATGATAATTTTCTAGTTTAATATTTTATTTTGTCATAATTTTTTAAACTAGAAATTTTTTTTGTCTTTTTCAATTCTTAAATTCTTAGTGAATTTGTTTAGAATAAACGGTGTTGTCCATGTCATAACTACCCAAATCAACTCGAAGCTTGTACGCCAACTAAATAAGCCGCATATTACCATTTTTTTATTATCTGCTTTATTGTGCAGTCTAAAGCTAAAGTCAGGTCTTATTTAATTTTTTTAAAGTCACCTGACTTTAAATAAAAAGATTTCTTTTTATCTATAAAATGGTTTAAATGTCCCATTAAAGATTGGTTTTAATATAAAATGAATTGTCATTTTTTTTCAAACTTTTTTTTTAAATTTTTGTTATTTTGTAATTTTTAATTTAATTGAACAGAGTTGTTTTTAAGTCACAAGTCTTAAGTCAAGTCAGTGACTTAAAATTTTTTTTTTAAATGAAATAAATTTCTAAACATTGTCTTTTCATATTTCATATATTTTTATAAATTTAATTATATATTAAACAAACAAAGTAATGTAATTAATAAATGTAATAAATAGTATTTATTCTCTATTCATTTAATAAATCCATATTTGATACCAATAAAGTAGTTGCTTCCAAATTCCTGGCTGTTAATCTTGACCTATGTGGTCTGTTAATGTAACCAGATTTAGAAAAAAGTCTTTCAACTGGTCCTGGTGAAGCAGGTATTGATAAAAATTTTTGTGCAAGTCATAACTTTGACTTAAATTTTTGTGACTTAGACTTAAAAATGTGACTTATAAACAAGGCTGTTGATTTGAAATGACAAGAATAAAAATGATGAACGAAGATTGATGTTTGCCATAAAAAAGTGAACTTTCGGTCACAAAAATAAAATTTCTGTCATCAGATTTGGTACAAGCTCAAAAAATTTGATTTTAAATCTTTTGTTTTGAAAAATTTTTAAGAAAATTTTGAAAATTAAGAAAGTACAAGTGCTTTTTTAACCTAAATAAAATGATAAATAAATAAATTACCTAAATCATAAACCAAATTCGGTCAGGAAACTTAATTATCTCTAAAAATTACTATTTTAAAGCTTTCTGAAGTAAAAAAATAAATTTCGCTGAAAAAAAATTGTTAAAAGTTAAAATTGGATTCTGGGTAAATTTAGGACTACAATGCTTAGATCTTAGCCATATTTTTATTTTATTTAAAAAATAGTTTAGTCATAGTCTTGGCCGGTTGGAATGGAGACTTGATCCTTTCTTTCAGCCACTTGATAGTATTTTCTAATCTAAGCCATATAAATAGCCTAATAAAAACTTTTTTTAACTACAACTTAATTTCGTTGATATTTTAATTTAAGATTTATCAAATTTTTTTTCTAAAAATCTATTTATCCAGAAAAAATGTAACAGCGCAGTAATTAGTCTACATATGATATGAAAGATCTTTCTTTTTTTTTTTCATGATTTTAAAATAGATATTTAATTATCTATAAAATTTTTCTACTATTTTTTTTGTATAATATTTTATTTCAATTTTTCTATGGGACTTAAACTTTAATAAAATAAATGAATTAATAATTAGTCTACAGATTTGACCAAAATAAATAAATATTGTTTTTCTGCATTTCGGTTTTTAAATATCTACAAATATTAACCTGGAAAATGATTTAATAAAAATTAATTAATACTAATTAAATAGAAATCCAATATTTTTAACTTATTGACACTTTTTATTAAAAAACGTTAAATAATTTAAAAATCGAGAAATAATATCTTTTAGCAAGTTTGATAATTGCATCTGTAATGTTTACATTAGTACCTTTGGGCCCGTCTATAACTACTACCTAAACGCTCATGATTAATTTAATTACTAACTTTCCAGTGATATCGACAAACATCTCGCTATATCACAGCATCTTTTGAAAAATAGAACAATAATCAAAGCAAATTAAAACAAAATAAATGATTACATTTTTTACTGATGTAGTTAATAAAAAATTTTTTTTATAAGTAAGTTTTGAAAAATTAAGAAAATAAAATTTAGAAAAATAAGATAATTTAAACCTTTTGTTGAAGAAGCTTAAGATTTTACATTTCCTAGACGAAGAATTTGTGATGTATTGCCAAAATAATTTGATTGAAGACCTAAGGAACTATTGTATTAAATACAATTATGTGCGCTTTTTGTTTTTTCCAAAATTTACGAAAAATAAATTAAATTTACGAAAGTAAAAAATCATTAATTTTCTAGATTTTACGTAAAATTAGGTAAATTTTCAACATACGAAAATGGTCTCCTCCAATTTATTAACTATTTTTTTATTTACTTATTTTACTTAACTTACTTTCCAATTTATTAACAGTTTTACTTACTTACAAATACGATTTTTTGAAATTTCTAACTTTTTGCAAAATTTACTCTCCAATTTTATAACTATTATGACAAAGTAAAATTGAACTCTAGTGTTTATATGTTCAAAATTTTTGTTCTAAATTTTATTAAAAAAATGGATGATAAAACTGATTTTTTCTACATTAATGATGGAGACACTTTGGTTCGACATAACCATTTATTTTATTTGCATCGTTTCTAGTTTTGTTATGAAGGAATTTTCACTTGAGAGATTTTTGACCATATTAATTAATATAGATTCTAATTAAAAGTTAAATTTTTTTTGGTAAATTTTTTAAAAAGTAAACAAGAAAAAAGTAAGTTAATATTAGAAGTAAATAAATTGGAATATAAATTTTTTGGAATCTTTTTATTTGTAATAAATCGAATGCTAGTAAATAAAAAAATAGTTAGAAAATTGTACTAAATCACGAAAATCGTTTTTAAAGCATAAATGTCACAGTAATTTAAGAACTTTGACGTCTTTTTTTTATTTTTTTATTGATTTAGGACTTGATGTTTTTTTTTTTAATTAATTTTTTTTATAATTTACAAAAATCTTGATCATAAAATAAATCAAAAAGAATCCATTAAATTTTACTTTATAATTAATTCAGCTCTTAAATTATCAGGACATTTTAATTTTTTCAACAATTTACTTAAAATGTTGAAAATTTTCCTAATTTACGTAAAATCTGTTAAATTTTTAATTTTTTTACTTTTGTAAATTTACTTTTTTTTAAGCGTGGAATATAACTTTATTTTTAATAAAAAATTTAGGTACTTTTTCTTAAATTAAGTATCTTTTTTTAATAAAAAATGTTATTTTTTAAGAAAAAGTGTTAAAAAGTTAAAAATATTGGATTTTTATTTAATCTAGTGTTAATTATTTTTTTATGTATAATCTTAATGATTGGGGAATTTATTTGATGTTTGTGGCATTTTATTCAAAATTTTGTGCTACTGGAACTAAATTTCTCCTATTACAATATGTTTTATTAAATCACTGAATATTATTAAAATCAAAAAAATATTTTTTGTGGATACTGGCTAATGCTTTTCAAAACTTATTTAGATCCATTACATAGTTTGATAATATTTTCTAAAAAAATATGTTATTCAAATTTCATAATATTTTGGATGCATCACATTTTCTTACTTGATAAATTTCAAAAATATGTGATCAATTATTAATCTTAAAAAAATCAGTGAGAACCAAAAATGTGTTTAAATTAAGTCATTTTGATTATAAATAGTTGATATATTTGGTGTCTATACATAAAAAAATGAAAACATTTTACTTGGCAATTATAGCTTTGGCATTTAATGGTACATTTGGTAAAATTTTAAAATTATCTAATTATCTAAGCCATCATTTTAAGGCTTGATAAATGGAGAGTTGAGCCAACCAGGATGTGGACTAAGACCTCTGGAAGATCAAGCAAGAGTAATTAGTGGAACTGAAGCTACACCCGGCGACTGGGCATGGAGCGTTTCTTTAACAATGAATGGAAGACACTTCTGCGGTGGTGTACTTATTGACGATACAACCGTGGTTTCAGCTGCCCATTGCTTTAGCGGATCGTCTTATATCAATCCAGCCCTTCGGGTTGACATCGGAGTTCATGACAGAATCAATAAGGAAGACTGGGTTCAAACTAGAACTGTATCAAAACTGTACATCCACCAAAGCTTTAGTATGCAGAATTTGAGATATGATATTGCTTTGATAAAATTGAGCGTAGTTTTTTACAAATTAAAATTTCAATTTTTTTTTAAATTTTATATTTATTTTTCTAGTCTAAAATCAATTTGAATGATACTTATGTCGTACCAATTTGTATTGATGAGAGTAATTCAACTATTTCTGAACTTGAACCACAAGGTAAAACTGGCTGGCTTACTGGATGGGGTCATGAAAAGTATCAAGGTGTTTTGACTAGATACAAAATGCAAGGTTCAATTGACATTTTGACAAACAAAAGATGCAAGCAAAGGTATGGAAGTTTGTACAACACTGATGTTCAAATATGCGCTGGTGAAAATGGAGTAAATGCCGGCGCATGTCAAGTAAAATGACTAAAATTTTTTTGAAATTTTTTGTAAATTTTTTTGTCAAACAGGGAGATAGTGGTGGTCCATTTGTTCTTCCTTATCAAGGAAGATGGTATCTAGTAGGTCTTGTTTCGTGGGGATATGGTTGCGGAGACGGCACTGTTTTTGCCAGGTTCAACTATTTCTTATCTTGGATCAAAGATAGAATTAACTTATAAATGTATCAAGTTGATATGTAAATTTAATAAATATTTTTAATGCTCAGATTTTTTCTAAACAATATTTTTTAAAACCGATGAGCCTCATTTTTATGATTACCCCCTGGAATGAAAAACGCCATCAGAATTCAAAATTTTTTTTATTTTTAAAATTTTTTTTTTCTTGTAAAAAAAATTATTTTATAGATAAATTTGTGACAAAAAAATTTTCCTACTACAAAAATATAAGTCTTATTAAACTTACACTAAGTTTGAATATTATAAATTTTTTATTCAGTTATTTATTAATTATTAATAAATACACATTTTTTTCTTCCGAATTTCTTTTTATTTACTTATTTAATTCAAACGATTTACTAAGATAATGGTACTAAAAATTAATTACAGGAAAGATTTTAATTGGGATTCGATTTCAGCATTCTCAAAGAGGTGCATGTTATTTGATGTATTGTGTTCATGAATTATGAGTCCTTTCATTGGTATTTTTTTTTCTAAAAGTAACTTCATTATTCTTCCTCCTTTATGAATTTTTTTCTTGCTCTCATCAAATCTTTTCGATTAAGCAAGAATTGAATAAAAAAATGCTTGTTGATAAATGTAGATTAGCTATAGCATGAACAAAACTAAAATAATTAAGAAGCTTTGAAAGTCAGGCGTTGTGAATTTCAAATACAAATTGAATAATAATTCTAAATTTTTTAATGAATTAAAATTAAAGTAAATAAAAAAATTAAAAAAATACTGCAACAGAGTGCAAAATACTTTATTATATTTCACATGTTATAATAAGACAAAAAAAACATCAATAAGATCTTAATTGATTATTGATTTGACTTACCTAAAAAAATAGAAAATATAAATTTTATTTTTGACAAAAAAGGTGCAAAAAAGTATGTTGCATTTTTTTAAATATTTTTTATTGACTTCAATTTTAATTTATTAAAAAATAAAGAATTTTTATTCCGATTTGTATCTGAAATTCACAGCACCTGAAAGTCAATAGTCATTTAACACAAGAAGACCCGAAAAGTTTTTTTATTTTTTTCCATATTTAAAATTAAATTAAATAAAAACCAAACAAAATTTATAGAAATTTTCTCCAAAATTTACTTAAAAAAAAACAAATTTTAGAATTGAAAAAAGAAATCTAATAACTATTAAAAATGATCAAAAAATATAAACATTAAGACTCGAGAAAAATTGTCAACTTTTATTAATTGCTTTATTAATTTACGTTAAAAGTGTGAAATTTTAAAAGTAAAAAAATGAATTTTCGCAATTTTATTTTAATCTATAATTAAAAAGTTTTTATTTTTTTTACTGAATTTAATGTAAAAAATGGCAAATGGTCCATCAAAATCAAATACGCAATTTTATTAAAAATGACAATATACACAAAACAAAAAAGTATTTTTTTTAACTTCATCGCAAATCTTTTAGAAAAGGTAACCAAAAATTATAATTTTGATATGATAAAGATGAAAAACATATGTACCAAGAAGTTAAAAAAATGAATTATTAAAAATTTAGTTGTTTCTACGCTCACAATTATTTTAAATATTAAAAAAATTATAAGTTTCAACTGAATTTTTTAATAATTTTGCCATTTTTGGCTGAGTGATAATTTTTGGACATTTTAATGAAGTCAAAGATTAACAATTACAAAATTTTGAAAAGGATTGCTTTGCTTCAAATTCACTTTTGGGTTTATTTTCCTCATAAATGCCTTTCGTTTGCTCCTCAAACAAGAAGTGTTTTTTTCTACAATTTTCCAGCAAATAATAATCAAATTGATTAAAAAAATTTTTTTAATTTTTGACGAAAATTATGAAAAAGATGGCAAATTCCAATGATCAGATAAACTGTGTATTTTATTCTCTTTTATTTTTTTATCAAATATTTTGTTTCTAATTTTTTTATTTCTTGTTTTCATGATTCTTTAAAATTTGAACGAGCTCGACACAGATTAAAATTGAAAAATAATTAAAAATTGAATAATAATTAAAAATTGAATGATTATAAAATTTTTAAACTAATTACCTTTTTAGTTGTATTATATGTAACGGGTGTTCAAAAGTTTGTCAAAGAAAAAATATGGTCTTATTCAACCAAATTCTGTACATAAATTTAAAAGACTTTAATAATTAAGTAAACTAACAACCCGAATACCTGTAAAAGATGCCTGTTCTCTAATTTTGATCTAGATAACAAACCACGTTTCATGTTTTTTACAGTACATATTAAAATTAACTTCTTCCTTTCCTCTTACTCGCTTTTCCTCCTGTCAATTTTTCGTTCTTCTTCCGAAATAAGAAGAAAAGAGAGGAATGCTGAAATTAGTTTTAAAATGTACTGTAGTTCAAAAGCTATTTTAGTTTAAAAGTAGTACAAGCTTATTCATAATAGACACGTAAACTGTCCATATATCTACAGTACTTTTGTAAAAGGTTTAGAATGGGCTAAATTACGTAATTTTACTTTATTTTTTAGAAATCTTACGTAATCTAACGTGAATATTAGTCGGTAAGGAAATGTAATTTTACGAATAATTACGTAAAGATTAAGGAAAGATCAGTTTTAAATTATTTAACCAACCACCACCGTTTTATAGAACAATATCCATTACCTTTAATTTAAATTAAATAAAATAATTTTAAATGCTCGAATTGAATAAACTTGCTTTTTTTTGCCTTTTATTATTTTTATATCTATACATGTGAAATCTCTTTGCGAAAAAACTAAAATAAAAGATAAATTTAATTTAGATGAACGCATTTTTAAATTCATAACTTTATTTAATACTAATTTGATGTTCTTCATCAATATTTATTTAAAGGTAATGAATAATAATAGGCTAAAAAAAGCAAGTTTATTCAATTCGAGTATTTAAAATTATTTTATTTAATTTAAATAAAATCGGTAGAAAAAAATTTCATACTTTGTTTAGATATTTATTAATTATAAAAATTTGGTAGTTAATAAAAAAATTTTATTTTAAGTCTTTTTGAGATTGTTTGAATTTTACTTTTTTCATTTTTAAATTATTCGATGATTTATATTTTCATTACAAAATTTTACCAAAAATTGTGCAATTTTAAGTAAAAAGCGGTAAAGAATGTTTAATTTTTTTTTTAATTTTTCATAATAAATTTAATTTTATATTTTGGAAAAGAAGTCAATTTTACATTTTTCTTACCAAAATCCGCATTTTTTGATCGTAAGCATTTAGGAACGATTTTACTAAAAGCTACGTATTTTAATGTAGGCTTAATAATATATCCTTACCGACTAATATTCACGTAAGATTACGTAATTTAGCCCTTTCTGGACCTTTTATAAAGCACTGTATGTTTTACTTGAATTTACAATTTATTCATTTACAGTCAATCCTCGATATAACGAGCAAGTTGGGCGGAAATTTCGTTGCTCGTTATATCGAAACTCGTTATATCGAAATTGCATTGAAAAAGATGGGCAAAAGAATTTTTTTTTCAAAATGTTTATTGGTAAAAAAATAAATAAAAAAGGAAAAAAAATACAAAATTATTGTTTTTTTACAAAATCTTTAATAGATGTTTGTTTGGTATTACATTTTTCAATCACAACATTTTCAATATTAAACAAAAAATCAACTATTTTTGAGAAATCTTGGTTTTTATTAAATCTTTTAAATCATTAATTTTATCGATAGCTTCTTTTGAGCTTATAACAGGTTTTTTAGGTTTTTCGATTTCTTCGACATCAGAATCACTGTCACCATTTTGTGCTGTATTGTTAACTGAACTGATGATCTCAACATCTGATAATAAGCCGCGTGCAGGAAAAAAGTGTTCTCAAAGTGCTCTAAAATTTTTTCTTTAGACGAGAGAATTGTCGAAATGGTCGATGTGTTGACGCTATACTCTTTTGCGAGAATTGAAGTAGCGATTTTTTGTTCGCAATGTTTTTTTATTATTTCAACTTTTGTTTCAAGTGAAATACACTTTCTTTTTTTTTGATTAAGATTGGACATTTTTTATAAACAATTAGATAGGAAATGTTTTCTGGTGATTTATAGTTATTCATGAATATAAGTTAATTGTTTTATTTTTATTTTTTTTTATATAAAAAGTGTGGAAAAATTTCTTTTATATCGAAACTCGTTATATCGAATTAATTTTTATATCTTTTTCTATAGCTCGTAATCGGTTCTAGCCAAGTTGCTCGTTATAAAGGGTTTCTCGTTATATAGGGTCTCGTTATACGGAGGATTGACTGTATTTTCTTTTTTGTGTTTATTTTTTATTACCCAAGAGATATTTTTTGAAATAAATACATTTAATTCAATTGAATAATGTTTAGTATGCTATTTTTCCATTTAAGGAGCTAGTAGGGGTGTATTTAGAAAAAAAAAAGAATTAAATATTTTTTAAATACGCTTAGCTAAGCTAAGGACAAAGAGATTAATTGGTTTTAAAATCAAAATAATCTAGTCAGCCAAATAATTTTATTTTTTAGATGATTAGTATTTCTTTAACGTATCTTTTTGTTTGTTAAAAAAGACGATTGTCATTTTAAATATGTTTTTTTATTTAAATAAATAATTAAATAAAAATTGAAAAATAATAAACAAATATCAAACTAATTAATAAAAATGTGGTAAGAATTATCTTAATTTTCTGAAAATTTGACGTTTAGCTTAGCAAACTTGAAAAATGAATTTATAACATCATCACGTGATACACCAACAGTTAAAATTTGTGTGTTGGCAATGTCGCTAACCAATCCTAACTCAAATAGACGCTGGATTTTTAAAAATTCGCTCAAACTCAATCTCAAAAAGTTGTACAAAAAAGTCACCCACAAAATTCTATTTGATAAACTTGATGCCGCTCTTAATCAAGTCGAGAATGACGCAATATATCCCGGATCTAAGAAGATAATAAGTACCTTTCGCCTTCATTTCTTGCCCTACTATCTTTCATTACTTCGATAAAAGTCTTCTAAAAACCTTTTTCAACGCTGTTCCTATTGATGGACTCAAAATAGAACAAATTTCAGAAGAAAAGTACAAACTAAGACCTGAGAGAAAAAATGGTGTAAGAAAAATTCGAGTTTCTTATCCAAAAGAAGTAGATAACATTATAAGAAGCTTGTAGAAATCTTCGTGTCAGAAACAATGAGTTCAACGGGAATTTTTTTACTGGGAACCGAACAATTTAAAAATTATTTCTTACGGATATTTTTAAGGAAAAGTGAAGTTGGGGCCAATTTTGGTCAAATAAAACATTAATAAATTTTTCAAAATGAATATTGGGATTAAATTTTTTTTAAACAAGTTACCAAATTTTGTTAAAATTCAAAATGGTTTTTCTTAATTAACTATTTTGATATTGATCATTACAATTGATTTGATAAAATCAATCAAAAAATATTAAAAGTTGAATTTTAAACTTTAATCAATTTTAAAATAATTTATTGCATTTTTAAATTTTTTCTCTTTTGAAAATCTAATATTTCAGACAGTGAATTAATTTAAAAAAACTTTAAAAAATTAAATAAAAAATTCAACATTCAATTTTTTTTGTATTGCAAAATAAACTTCACAAATCAATAGTCGATTTCAATATATTTTTAAATTTTGATATTCGAAAATCTTCTTAAGTTATCATTATTTATTTATTTATCAGTTTTATATGTGCCGAGCTAAAGCTCCTTCAGACTAAAAAAATGAAATAAAATAAAAATGTAAAGAAAATATAAGATAAAATTAAAAGTAAAATAAAAATATAATATAAAAGACAATTTAAATAGACAAAGTGTAAGTAAGTATTATATTTTAATCGTATTTTGAATAATTTTTAATAAATTGCCCTATTCAGATAAAAGTTGCTCCCAATTTTATTCTCCGTATTTTTACTCCCTATTTTTGTTAAATAAAATAATATAATAGGAATATCAATCAATTAATCAGTTAAACTTTTTACTTGTATTTCTTATCAAAGATTATATTTGAAAAGTTTTTAATTTGGGTGTATCAAAATGTATAATAAAAACTTTAATCTAATTATTTTTCTATTAATGATAGTGCTTTTGATATCAATACGACAAAACGATAAAAATAAAGAACAGAAATTCTATTACACTTATTTTTTTAATTTTATTTAAATTTAATTTTTTTTTATTTGTCTTATTTTAAGCTTTATTTATTCTTGAATTTTGAATTTTTCTTTATAATTTGACAGATAAACAAATAAATGAATAAAACACTGTTGAACAGTATCGATAAATAAATTTACAAAATTTTTCCTTGGAGTTTTTCTTTTTTTCTAGAATAAGACAAAAATTGAAAAATTGAAAAATTGAAAATTTTTCGAAATAAAAAATGTCGAAGATTTTAGATTTTTTAAAAGATTCTATTTCTTCAAAAGAGACTTGTTTTTAAGTCAAAAGAGAGAACTTAACTTGTTTTAATTCATTACTCAAGGACAACTCATCTTTAGTATATAAAATGAGTTTAACAAAATTTTAATTTTAAAAATTTCTTGTAGAGTTTAAAATTCAAAGTTGATATTCATTAAAAAAAATTGTTTTATTTGACTGAAAAGGAAGCTTCGAAAAATTGTATTAAGCAATCTTCAAGACAAAAAAAGCTTGTTTTGAGTTGATTATTGATTTGATTGGAACTTTTTATTTTTTATTTATTTGTTTTCTGTACCGAGCTAGAGCTCCTTCAGAATAAAATAAAAAAAATAAATGAAAAAATAGAGTTAATAAAATAAGATAAAATAAAAATAAAGTAAATCAGCTAAAAAAAAAAAAAAAATTTAAAGAAAGTTTAAAAGACATATATTGAAATAGGTTGTTGCATGTGACAGAAGTTTACATAGTTGAAGCTTCATGAAAAAAAGAGGAAATAGTAAGGTAGCAATTACACAATGGAGTAGGGTATTCAATATATCTTGATTCGAAGCCTTGTTTGTATTCATCCACTAATCTGACCACCAATGGAGTAGAATGACTCAGTCCCGTCCCAACATATCTCTCACTCAACTCAAAAAGCCGATTCGAGACTGTTAGTAATTTAAGTTTATTAAAAGCCTCATGATGCAACATGTTGGAGGGAGTATCATATTTTAACTTAAGGATAGATCTGACTGCTGTATTGTGAATTGATTGTAGTTTTTTGATATTATTTTCTGAAAATGAATTCAAGCAAAGAAAAGAATAGTCTAAAATTGATCCGACTAAAGTTTTATATAAATTTCCTAGTGTGTTTTGAGTAAGACCCCATTTTTTATTTGACAATATCTTGATAATATTTAACCTTTTATTGCAGCGTTCTTTAATTTCGTCTACCAGTTTATTAAAGTTTAACTTAGAATCAAATTTAATGCCAAGAAACTTGATTTCTTTTTGGGTCACTATTCTGTTTCCATAAATTTTTAAGTTTAGATTTTCACTCTCTTTTTTGTACCTAGAAAAGATTACAGAACACGACTTTTCAACTGATATCTTCATTTTCCATTTAATAAGCCATCGTTCTAGTTCGTTGGTGTATTTGTTTATCTTATTTTCAAGCTTCCCTTTTTGTTATAAATGAAGAATGTAACTAGATCATCTGCGAAAAGCAGAGAGTATTCATTATTTGTTTTGTTTCTTTTGGGGATGTCATTAATATATATACTAAATAAAAGAGGAATAATTACTGAGCCTTGAGGAACACCTGCAGTTATTTGATATTCTTCGCTCAGGTGATCATTCACATTTACCTTAAATGTCCTAGAGTCTAAAAAAGATCTAATCCAGTTAGTCAAGTAATGAGGTGGATTCATTTTAATCAATTTAAAAAGTAAACCTTCATGCCAAACTCTATCAAAGGCTTTAGATATATCAAAAAACAGGCCGCAATCTTCTCGATAAAATCAAACCAATTTTTATTCCAGAATTTTTTTAAAGAGGCTTTTAACTCAAATGTAAGTTGATTAAATTTTTGCTTGAGCTTTTGACAGCGTGTTTTTTGGAAGTTTCTTCTTACTTTCCTACGTTCTTTTATTAGATTAACAATGTTCGGGGGAAGACTGGTCTTGAAGATTTTCTGAGAAAGAAGATTTTCTCAAACTTATCAATTTAAATCTATTTAAGTGTGATATTTAATTAAGAATAAACGCTCTGTTATTTCATTTTATTATGTAAGATTAAAAAATAATTTTTTATCACTTGAGTGTTTTTTGCGAATTCGTTATAAAAAGTTTTATTTTTAAAAGAAATCATTGTGTAGGTTCCTGAGTTTTGTTTCATTATATCAAAAAATCAGTTGATGCATTTTACAATACAAATTTCCGTTCTAAATTACCGATTCGTTATATCGCAGTATTCGTTGAATCAAGGTTCGTTATATAAAGGTTTGACTGTATTTAGATAATGTTTTTTAGATCGTGTAAATTCGGGTTCGTAATATCAGGAATCAACTGGAGTAAGGTAGACCCATTTGACATTTAAAGTTTTTTTTCAAAGATTTTAAAATAATTTAGTATTTTGATTAGTTGTTTAATCATAATAATTATTGTAAAGTTAAATAAGTAAAAAGGATACATTTTTTATCTTTTATTAAGAAAGTATTTCTCTTAATTGTTTAAAAAAGATAAATTTTAAAGATTTGTGTTTTAAGACAATAAAAACCAAATATTCTATGTTTGATGTAATCTGTTTAAATTCATTGTGATAAGATGGCAAAACTAATTCCCATTTTAAAAAAAATTGAAACACCGTATTTTTTCATACTTTTTCAAAATTGTTATCTCCCTATCTCCATTGTTTCAGTTTGCTTGGCTTAATCATCGTCTAAGCTTTCTTTCACAAGTTCTATTAAAACTTGCATACTCTGTTGAGTCAAAAATTTCTTTTGGTCCCTCGTTTTCCTTGTTTTTATCTCTAAGAAGTCTTCATTTCTTTTCTTTACAAATCTGCTTTTGAAATATTGAATAACCTATTAATCGAGATATGGTGTCAACAAGTCATACTAGAAGAATGGTTATGGTTAAGATTACAAGACTGTGGTAACCTGAACATGTCCTTAGAAAATGGATGAGACTGGCAAATGATCGAGTTGAAAAGAAATCGAAATTAATGAATTTTGATTTCAATAGACAATTTCCTTTTACTTAAAATCTTTGCTTTTGTTCCATTTTTATTAGCTATATAGGTCTTTTTATGTAAAAACTAATTAAATATATTATTTTACTGACTGGCAGAAATTTAATAACCTGTGAGTGCAACCAAAAATAGAATTTAAAAAAAAACTAAAACCTTAATTATTTATCTAGTTTCCCAAATGATTCATATTTTATTATTAATTCATCAGAAGGTGATAAAATTTAAAACCAAATAACTTTGACATAAGATTTTTTTCAAGATTTAAAAAAATTGATTGCTAAATAAAAACAGGTGTCTTTTAAATATTTTCGTCTTACATTTTGGTTTAGAGAAATTTTTGTCATATTTGAATTCCTAAATTACCTATCTTTTAATACAACACAATTCCGACTAATTAAAAAAAAACATGAATCAATTAATTTTTTCTTTTATTTTCTATCTCCTAGACAGATTTCCGTCAATTATTTTTTTCTTTTTTTTTATTAAGCGAAATATTTTATTAATATTTTAGCTAAATAAAAGCTTGATTTTCAAAATTTTTACATTTAATTTTCAAAATGATAAATCAAAATTTAAAGGATATTATCTATAAAATATTAGGGGCCTATGCTCTTTTTTTAACCATTACTGGAACAGTGCTGAATCTAATTGTTTTTGGAATTTGCATCAGAAAGCGTTTGTGGCGAACTACCACTTTTAAGTTGATTGCAGTGCTGAGCCTTAACTGTATAATTGGTTTATACGAGTGGAATTTGAAACATTTTATTGATCCATTTTTTGGAGTAGATTTTAACTTTACGAGTCTGACTTGGTGTAGATTATCCATATTTTTGCAATACTTTAGCCTTCAATATTCAGCATGGATTCATTCCTCGATTGCCATGGATCGTCTAAATTCAATTATTATTCAAAAGTGGAAAAAAAAATATTTTACTGGTCTAACACCTTTAATTTATATATTCTTTCTGGGTTTAGTATTAATAACAATTAATTTCCACGTTATTTTTACTAATGGATACAGTATTTGGGTAAATGGCAGTGAAAACATTATTTGCTATGCTCAACCGGACTACGATTACACCTTATTCAATACTTTTGGACAAGTAATTATTTTTTGAATAAATAAATGTAAATATAGGGATACTACGACACTATTTAAATACTTTTCATTACGTCAACTATAGTCAATTAACTATTTTTTACCATATTTCATAAAAATATTGTAATGTGAAAATTAAAAAAGCATTTAATTACATTTTTTCTATAAAAAAAATTTATTTTAAGAAAATTTTATATTTTGATTTGAGAAAAAAAAAATTAATGACTTTTTTGGAAAAATATTCATCTTAATTTTGGTTATCTTTAGAAAGATAGCAAAAAAGTAAATAAAAAGAAAATTGAATGTAGATTTATAGAATTTAATTTAAAAACTGGAGTGAGTATAATTAGAGAAAATTTTAAAGGTCGAGTTTTAGCAAAAAAATTATTCCTTTATATAGTATATCCATATTTGTTCACAGCCAAATTAAAAAACTCAAATGTATTTTTTCTACTGATAAATTTTTTCAAGACCTAAACAAACAAGTTATTGCATTTAAAAATTTTTTTTGATCTTGTTCCAAAATTCACATTACAGTAAAATTACGTAAAAATTTCAAGAAAAAAAAACAAATTATTAATGTCTTGTTAGTTAAATGCATTAATTTTTGATCAAACTTTTAAATAAATGAGCCTTTATCATTTGAAAGCATTTGAGTGTAAGCTATTACCAAAAGACCATAATCTCTTTTATCAAAAATTATTTGACTTTTTAAAAAAAAATCAGAACCCAAATGGCCTTCTTCAGATTAATGACTGAAATATTTTTAATGATGATTTTAATGATTTATAATGATTTTTTTTTGTTTTTATAAGAAATAAGTTTTAAATACTTAAAACTTTTCCTCTTGGATAAAAAAGTTTGAGATTTGTAATTTTATCATGCTGGAAAAGAAAAATCAATTTATTAAAATACTTCTATCTATTAAAATCGAAAATTAACTAAATCGAAAGGTTGTTCTTATTTTAAGGTTTAAAATTTAAATTTTGAGTAAATATTAATTTATTTTATGAACAAAAAAAATTCATTTCTAAATAATATTATTTGAGAATAATTTTTTTAGCTATTTAACTGAATAAAAATTAATGAACTTTCATAAATTTTAATGATATTATTAATCAACCAATTTTTTTATCAAAACATTCACAATTTATTCCAATTTTTCATTAAAAAAAATTTTTTATTTTTATTAGGTTCATTTGTATTTGTATTCGATTGTTCCATTCGTATCAATAACATTGGTTGATCTATTTTTAATCTATATAGCTGTTTTATCACATTGGAACAAATTTAAATCATCATCAATTCAGACTAGCAAAAATATTCGGAAAAAGTTCAATATGACACGAACAGTTTTAACATTAAATTTGGCATTCATCATTACAACGCTCCCATCAGCAATTGTCTCCGGTTATTTTTTTTTGCCATTGATGGACACTGATTATGGAGTCTTAATTATTACATTTTGTGATAACATCACATTTTCGTTACATAGTTTTAACATCTTAACACTTTATTTTTCCAACAAGCGTTTTAAAAAAGAATTGAAACTTTTATTGAAAAATGACTGTTTTGGATCCAAAGTTCGAGCTGAAAACTCTCGCATATTTCATTTTACGACTACTATCTAATGCATTTTTTAAAATAAAATTTTTTGTAAAAATTTTTTATTTATTTGTAAAGAAATCAATCAGGAAATTATTTAAATTTTCAGCTTAAATTAATATTTTGTTTTAAGAAATTGTATTCCCTCGTTCAAATATGCTGCAATGCTTTAATGCCATTATTTACTACAAATTTTTTAGCAGTAAATAAAATAGCAAAAATTGTAAAAAATGGAATTGTTATTAACCTAAAATAAAAATAAAAGAAATTTATTAAATTAGTATCGAAAAATTCGGATTGTAGCGACTCGTAAGTTTTGATCCCGAACTAGCTACAAGGCATTTTGTTTAAAAGCTTTTTTTTGCCAAAAGTGTCTGGCAAATTATTAAATGTTTTAAGGTGCGCGTCATCTAATACGATATGACATATTTTTTTGGATTTTATTGTTTAAATATTGAAAAGTACCTCAAAAAAGCTAGAAGAATTTTTTTTTTAACTCGAACCAAAAATGACTCCTATCTATCAGACCATACCAAATAAACGAAACCTTACTAAAAGTTGCTTTTTTCAATAAAATAATCAAGCTCTTAGCTATATAATTTTTTATTTTTTTTCCACTTAAGACTATGTAAAAAAACCGAATTTTTAGAATATGAAGGTATTTTAAAAAAAAAAAATTTTGATACTAATTTCGCTAAAAAACATACCAAAAATCGATATTATTCCGTAAAAATGCGACTTTCGATTCTAAAAACCAAAAATGTGAAATCTATGGGTGTGATTTAGTAAGGCTATAGAGAGTTTTTTTTTAATTTTTTTTAGTTTTCCTGTTTTTTTAACCCAAAAACCGGGCATCTTGAAGTTAATGATCAATTCAAAATATCATTTCAATTCAAAAAGTTTATCTTAAGATATTAAAAAAAATCTTTGATTTAATTAAAATAATTCTAATGTAACATGATTAACATGTTATGTAGATTTAAAAAACAAAAAAATTTTGAAAATATTTTCTCAATCCATTGTTAAAATCGATTTTTTATATTTAAATGTATTACCTGATTTTTTGTCAGGTTTATTTTCGTTTTGCTACTTATTTCTTCGAGAAAATCGGCTTAAGTCGAATATTTTTCTCATTAAATTTTATTCTTTTATTGAAAAACTATTTATTCAATTGTGTTTTAACACTCAAAGGACCGGCGGTGTCATTTTGACACTTTTTCAAAAATTCAAATTTAATTTTTTAATTAACTATCAATCATATATACATGTTTTAATATTTATTTTAAAGCTTTGAAAATGGTCTTTAAAATTTAGTCTTTTTCATGTTACAGACTTTTATGGAACTAATGTAACATTTAAACAAATTTTTTGACAAAAATAGCCGGTCCTTTGAGTGTTAATTATGTTACAATTTACAAAAATAAATTAAAATTTTTAATAGTTCATATAAAACGGTCAAATATTTAAAAATGACCTCTAGATACAAAACAACAATTGAATGTATATAAATGTTTAATTATATCAGCAATAACTTAACTTAATTAATTTTTTAAAAATCCAATTTTTTTTAATTTGCCAATGATGCTTAAATCAATAAATATTAATAATAATATATCAAAGCAGTTCCAACTATCGAGAAAATTCCATCCGGAACTCAAACTTTATTAAAGCTGATTGATACAATTATACATAAACAGTGCAAAAGAAACTAAAACACCATCAGAAAGAAAAGTAATAAGCTCTTTTATAGAATAAGATTCAATTTTCATATTTTTTATTAATTAATCAAATTACGATAGGTTAAAATAATTAATATTTAATAAATTTTAATATAACATGAACCGGGTCTTGGTAACTGTTACTTTCATACACAGCTGTGCAAGTATTTAGCATATACATTTAATATATCAATATTTGATTATTTAATAGTAAATTATAATTAAAATTTGTTGAAATAGTTTTATAAATATCTTGGGGATTGTGTTTCATTGCCATAAACGAGTTCACAATCTTCTTCTTTTGGAATATTTGCCTGCCATAATGTACCTTTAAACCTTAAAAATATTTGCTATAACTTAATTCAATAAATAATTGAGAATTTGAAGAAGCCAAGAAAACCTTTAAAGTTAGCAACAAGAGTCGCACATATATTCATGTAGTTTTTGAGATTTTTGAAGAAATTCAATGATTTTTCTCTCATCATTTCAAAGATTAATATCAGAAATATTCATTTTTGCATCTAATTATAGTCAAAAATATATATAAGAATTCAAAGTTAAGTACTTGCACAGCTGTGTATGAAAGTAACAGTGCGCATAATTAACGTTACATTCATACACAGCTGTGCAAGAACTTAACAAGACCCCATGAACCAAATGAACTTAACTACTAACCGAAAAAGTCAATAAATTAAAATTTATTTTAATTCAAAAAATATAAACAAAAAAGTAAGGATAACCAGTGAAAATTCATGCCTTTTTAAAAAAATTAAATTATTGCATCGAAAAGTTATGAAAAGTTATGAATGCCAGATGTGAAAACAATTTTCTGGATGAGAATTTCTAATAAAACCTTAAAATTTTCCATTCTATATTTGAAAATAAAAAAATTGGAATTTGCAAATAAAACTTAACTTTTTACTAATTTTAATTGAATTCATAAATTTTTAATATTTTGAACATGCTTGTGTTTATTTATTTCTAAAATTTCTTAGGTCTATTGCATTATGTAACCAATTTGGTTTTCAGGAATTAGTGACCCTAATCAGTCACAAAATATGTGAACAAAAAAAATTAATTAAAAAATTTAGTGACCAAAAAATAAAAAAGTGACCAAGAAAAAAATTGACTAAGATAAAAAAAAATTTGAAATAAAAAAAATCTCTTTTAAATATGCTTCCGAGTCACATGTATTTTCAGACCTTTTTCTTCAAAAAATTTACCGCATTTTTTACATTCTACTAGGCTTTTCTTACAGCTCAAAACTTTTTTAACTGAAATTTGTTTTCGGGCTCCTTGAGATCTTTTTCGAAAATCAAAATCCATTTTTTGTTCATGACATTTTACGGATTCACAACACTTTTCAGACTCAACAATGCCAATCTCAACAAAATTTAAAAATAATTTATACTCCTCAGAGTCTTTTAATGCTAGTTTCATTTTAAGAACAATATGAATAAATTTTTATAGAGTTCTTCTTATTATAAATGATTTTGTAAAATTATTTATAATAAGAAAAATTGATTCATTTTATTTAAATAAATATTTATTAATTAAAGTTTTTGCTATGAATTTTCTGAATTTAAAAACTAGAATATTTATATGACCAGGAAAAAATTTATGTGACCAAATCGGGTCACTTAATTTTTGATCACATATTAAGTGACCAACTGGTCACATAACCTAATAGACCCAATTTCTTTTAAGCATAAATATTTTTTCGTTTTTTATTCATAAATTCTCTTTAAAGGAATATAACCATAATGTCCATTGTTTAAAAAATCATGTTTCAATTTTTACATTGAAAAAGAAATAAAGACTAATAACTTTAATTTTTCCTTATAGAAAATAATTATGAGTTGTAATTTTTAATATTTTTTAATACTATTTTTAAAATAAGTCAAAATCTTGAATTTGTAATTTTTAAATTTTTGAAACAAGTCAAAACTTGTCATTTAAAAAAAAATTTCAAGTCCAAGTCACACTTTAATAATTTTTTTTGATATTTTTTCAATTATTTGTTCCAATAATATTATCAATATTAATTTTATGATAAATTGAATTTTTTTGAAAAAAATCTAACATTTCGTTACTCGCACATACAGCCTTTCTTACTCATATTTTTGTTGATTTTATTATTTTAAAATATCAAGATTTGATTGACAGTTTGATTAGGCTATAGTTCATCGATAATCTGATCTTGTTGAACGTTTCTCTTTTAAAAAAATAGCATGATACTACTTGACAAATATTTGTCTATTCACTGGACTGGCTCACATATGAATAACTATTTTGCATAATTTCAAATTCCGTTCAGTTTAAATTCACCGACATTTTCAAGCTCACTTAGAAGTGAATAAATGCTTTATCATGCATGAAATCGACGAATGTGACCAGTTAAAAACTGAACTATCTTTTGATCCCATGTTCATATCAAACCAGACAATCTTTGTAAGATGCCGATTTTATATTGTTCAAAAGGCTTACATAACCAAAGCACTCGCTATAAATTAATCCACATAATCCGAAGGATTGTCGGAGTTTGTGACCATAGGCTGTATTCAACCAATTAATTAATATTTTTTTCAAAGTGTTATCATTAAAAATTTATCAAGATTAACTTGAGAAAAATTCACAATAGATAGCACGAGCTATCTAAATTAGAAAATAATTTGTTTCGATTACGACTAAAGGCCATTTAAATAATATGCAATTTGAGCCAAGTTTAGATAACATGACAAGAGATAAGAAAACATATTGTTTTTATTATTTAGGAAAAATGTTTTCATTTGGGATTGAATTAAGTTGCTAAGTGCTCTAATAAAACATTATACATGATACAAAATTTGAGACACTCTAAGCTCTAAAACAATTTCAAAATAAAATATTTGAACAGAAAATTTGTCCATTCTCATCGCTTGATCATCTAGTTTTTGCCCAAGTCAAGAATGTCTTGATCAAAACGGGAAAACAGAAGTTGATGACTTGATGAGAATGTGAAAATATTTATCGGGTTGATAAGCTCAAATCAAGCGAATTAAGTCTTATGAGAATTAGAATAAGATCTGATCGGAACATAGTTGTTATTCGAGTATTAAAGTAATGTGGCTTCTAGTTTGAATCAATTTTTGAAGCTTCTTTAATTTTAAATTTATTTAAGGTTGTTGGATTTTTTATTTTGGCAAAAAAAATTGGGTCCATCCTGCACATAAAAAAGTCATATTAATAAACTTTATTTCTTCAATCAGATTATTATTTATATATTTCACTTTTAAAAAAATTACATATGTATTTTTTAGGAAGATTTTTTTTTGATTTTGTCAATTAAAAAGTAATGATCACATAACAAGGTAGACCCAAAATATTAAAATTTTTATAAAAGTAACATAAATTTAAAATAAGTTGTATATTTTATTTAAATGATCGTTTAAGAATAATCTCGTTTAAAAGTTACCGTGAGCATTGTTAAATTATTTAAAGAGTTTTAGATAAATTAGAAAATGATGTTTCGGGTCTATTTTGTCCAAATTTATTGAGAACGAAATTATTTATTTTTTGAAAATTTTATCAGAAGCATTCTTAAAATTTTTTTATTCTATTTTAATTTGTGTTATGAAAAAAAAATAAAGGTAAAACGAAACATTTTTACTCATTTAATTATTTAAAAATTTAATTTTTTGTTTTGATTCCACTTGGTCTTTTCATTGACAAAAGTGTGCATCATTTTCCCGAAAATATGACGTTTATTGTAGATGGATCAATCTCCTTTTTTTCATGACAAGTCAATGTTTAATCATCATTTAATCGTATTGATAATATATTAAATTTTAGTTTAAAAATTACATTAAAGTTTTAAATAATGTTAAAAAAGTCTTAGGACATTTTTTTAGATTTCTTTATATTTTAATTAAAATTAAAACCCAAATAAATTGTCAGAAAGAAAGAACTTTTTCGTACCAACCTTGCAGAATTTAATTTTGTAATTAATAGTCTTATTGCCTTTAAGTTAAAGTATTTTTAAAATAAAAATAAATATGAAAGTATAATATAAACTAGATTCTTATAACTAAATTGTAATAATAATAACGGGTGAAGACAAAGTTTCAAAATTTTTTCAAAAACTCAATACTTCTTCATTTTTAAAGAATCAAGACTAAGATCAAGTGATTTAGGAAGAGGATTCAAAGCTTTACAAAGTTTACTTAAAAATTTTTTCCGTTTTACCATCTCTTCGAATTTTGTCAATCCGGGTCTGTTTTGATGTTAGGCTTATTTCATGAAGACATTGATGAAATGTTTTTGCTTTCGTACACTTTTCCTTTAAATATTGATCAAAAATCATCAATAGGTTTAGCTTTAGGCAAATTTGCACGGTCATCCATCTTGTTGACATTATTGATTGAATTTTCGATCATAAAGTTCAATGACGCTTCTGCGTAATAAGAGCTCGCCAAGTCGCGCCAGAATATACATTTTTTGTCTGAATGATACTTATTGATGAAGAGAAGTAATCTGCTGCTCAGACATTCATTTTGGTAAACGATCTGATTAATTGTATTGCCATTTTCAACATATATGGCTCTGAGATTCTTTTCGTAAACACAGCAACCCAAAACTAAAAATTTTTTATTGAACTTGGACTTTTTATTATATTTAACACTAGCTGACGTATGATTTTTGTTGTGAGAGTAATAATTTCAAATATGAAAACAGATTTAAAATTGAATTTAAATTGAGGAAGTTATGACAACACAAACTTAGTACGGAAACTTTGTCTTCACCCTTTATTGAATAGTGGTTTGTGTGACAAGTTTAGGGATAGATTTATTTTTTGAAGAGTTATCAATAGATTTAATTATTTTCAAAAGAATAGTTTGATTTCTTCGAAAGAATAGTTCTTAATTCAAATTTTTTTTTTTTACTTAAAGTTTACATAATGAGTTTTTAATTTTTCTAGGTCAATTAATATAAATTGTAAATTTCTTTTCTAACATTTAAAAAATTTAAACGCTAGCCTCAATCTAAATTAACTTTTTTGTTATTTTGCAACATAGTGCGACATCAAAAATCAATCATGTGACTGAAAGGAAGCACTAAGTCTCCATACCGCCCAAGGCTTCGCCTAAATTATTTTAAAATAAATAAATAGTTCTTCGAAATAGTTTGATTTATGCTTTAATCGTATTATTCAGTGAATTAAAAAGGTTATTATGGTGATTAATTCAAGTCGATTTTTTAAACGCTTTTCTAGCTTGGTTCTTTTCCTTGACATAAAAAATGAATTTTTAATAAATATTAAAAAAGTTTCTTATTTAATCAAAAACACAAGAGCAAATGTTCTAAAAATAAATAAAAAAAGAAAAAAAAGACACAATTTTCCTTATTGATTTAATTGATCGTATTTTAGGAGCAATCATGGAGTGGTTAAGGTAGATATGAAATCTAAAAAAATTTGCCTTTTTTTCCTTTTTAAATCACATGAATATTATTATTTTATTTTTATTTATTTGTTTTTTTGTACCGAGCTAATGCTTCCTCAGATTAAAAAATAAAAATGATAAAAATAAAGTTAAATACGATAAAATAAAAAAAAATAAGTAAAAATAAAATAGGCTAAAATAGAAGAAAATTAAAATTAGATATATTTAAAACGAGAGTAACATATTTTAAATATTTGATGACTCGTGAACAAAAGAATAAAAATTGAACCTATTTTTATTTAATCGCATTTGGGTATTTTTTTTTTAAGCAGGAAATCACCACGGACAATATTAGCAGTTCTTTCACATTAATGATTTTTTATTTAGATCTTAATTTATTTGGTATGAAATTTTTATCCCAGATTGACTTTTAGCACCAATCAGTGTAAATAATTTTATCTTATAATTTTTATGATAAGAAAATGTATCAAACCAGAAACTCATTATTTAAAACAAATAGAAGAATTAGGTTATTTAATTTAAAAACAAAAAAAAATAATTTCTTATCAATTTTTAATTTGTTTTTATTTTTTTTGCTTAAAGAAAACACTTGAATTTTTGATTAAAAAGAATGCATTTTTAAAAAAAAATTTTTAAGGGTCTAAAAAATTAGGCTTGATAAAAAAAAATTTTTTGATAATTGTTCGGCACATTTAAAAGTATATTTATCAGAATTATGTAATAAGCTCTGAGTTACTTTGCATTAAGTAATTAAGAGTCTTTCAACTATGTAAGCTGTAAACCCATGTTCAAATATTTTTATAAACTTGTCTATTCCTCTTCTAAAATTGTATGTTGTTACAACTACTCAATTGATTCGGCGTATATTTGACTAATCATCGAATTGTTTGCGCTTGTAATTGTGTGAACAAACAATTTTTATGTTTTTTTAACCTAAGATTGTTAATGCTAACAAAAACTGACTTAGTTCTATTTTTAATAAAAAAAATTAGTATAAATTCACTTAACGTCTGCATCACATTTACACGCAAATAAAACGCAGACAGGTACACAAATAGAACAAAAATACTTTATCATATTAGTTTCACCTGTTTCTAAAAGCTATAAAAAAATAAAAAAAAATTTATATTTTTTTAAACATAAGCCACAATAAACATTTTTATTGTTTGTTTAATTGGAGATAAATAATTTATAAACTATAGAAGTAATTTTTAAATTTTACCTTTTTTAGATTTATTGAATGATAAAAGATTTTGACAAAAAATATTTAAATTTTCTATTAGAATTGCATAACTAACATTATATTTAGTTAGTAGTTTTATTTCGAGAAGATGAAATTAATGATAAAATTTTTTTTATTAGCTATAAAAAAGATTATTAATTTTAGATTAATTTTAAATTTTCCATAAATTTTTCAATATGGCGTTAAGTAGCAAATTTTTTTACAAATTAATCAAATATTGAATTATATAAACCATTTGCTTGTAACATGTGTAGAAAAAATTTAGAGATGATTCCTTAAAAACACAATCAGTGTTTTATCTTAGCAGAATTGAGTTACGGTTCTTTAAAAGTGAAGCGATCTTTTATCATTGACAATTTTTTCTATCTTTGAGTAAATAGAATAGGGTTTATTTTTGTCAAAGATAAATAGATGTTAAATTACTCACCGATTTTCAATTTGTTTCAAGAAAAATATTTAATGTTTGAAAAATATTTTTTTTGACCGATTACATTTTCAAATTAGCTAAAGTGCCATTTACTAAAAATTAAATTTGTTATTAACTGATTGTTTGTATAAATGGTATAATATGAAATTTTTTGAATTAACGCTTGATTTAAAGATAATTTTTGTATCGTTGTAAATGTGGCTTTTATTTTATTTGAAAAAATTCAAAAAATATCTTGGTGAAAATTACTTATAAGATAGGTTTGATTAGATATGAAGCCGTATCTGGTAACATCTATTTTAGCTTTCGTTCATTTAATTTTAACATTTTAATTTAAAAAACATATGATTAGAATTTAAAGACAGCTAGACACTCATTTTAATCTATCTTATATTTTTTCCGTATTTTATTCTATTCCTAATATGTCTAAATTTTTTCAATTTAATATTTAATCTTTAAAAAATAAATAATAGTAACTAATTTCGGAGTTGAATTTGAAGAACAAGTTCCAAATTAAAAATAAGTTATTTCAAATTTTAATTTTAATTTTATTAATATTTTGTCTATTTAGCCATGGCGAAGAACTGAATTTTAACTAAATTAGATTTTAAAATAAAAGTCATAATTTTTCCTATTTTAAATTTTTTTTATTTAAGTATTTATTTATTTAAAAAAATTCATTTTAATGGCAAATAAAAAATTTTAAAAAATGACCTATAGAATTTAAATACAGGTGTTTATTTTAAAAATTAATATTTTACATAATTGCACCAGGTTTTTTACCTTTTCACTAAAGACCTTGCGAAATTTTAAGGTTAGTTTGAAGAGATATATTTTCTAAATAAGCCAAATTAAATAAATGCTTTTTATTTTCAAATGAATTATTTTTAATTTGAGATTTTAGATCGAATTTTTTTTTGCTTAAAATGGCAAGTTCACTAGTTTGAAAAAATAATAATTCCTAATTAAAAAGTTATAATGATTATTTCGTAAACAGACCCCAAAAAATTTCTATTTTTTATTTTATATTTTCGATGTAACCATTGTGCTCATTTTTAGTTGATGGAAAACTAGATTAAGTGTAAATATTTGTAGAATTAAAAAAAAAATTTTTGTTATGTAAATTTGACAATTATTAAAAAGTACAAAATAGAAATTAATAATTATTCATTTGTCTTCTTGTATCATTTCAATTCAAAAAGTTTATCCATAGATGATAAAATAAATCTTTGATTTAATTTTAATGTAACATGATTGACATGTCTTGAATATTTAAAAAATAAAAAAACTTGAAAAATATTCTCTCAATCCATTGATAAAATATTTTTATAATTTATTTAACTGATTTTTTGTAAAGTTTATTCTCATTTTTAACTTTTTTGGAATTTGTTATTTGAATTTTTTTTAAATTTTTTGAATGAATTTTGAAATTCAAAAAAATTTTACAAAAAATCAGTTAACACATTTAAATATAAAATTCGTTTTTAACAATGGATTGAGAAAATGTTTTTTCAAAATGTTTTTGTTTTTTAAATCTACATAACTTCTTAATCATGTTACATTAAAATTGTTAATTATCTATAAAGATAAACTTTCTGAATTGAAATTTTATTTCGAATTGATCATCACCTTCAAGATACCATATATTATAATTTTTTTCTAATTTTTTAATTCTATTTATCATGGCCAAATCTGGCGTAATTTTTGAAAAAATAATAAGTTCTTTTTATATTTACTTTCTTCTAATAGAGCTAATTAATAAATAAATATACTGAAATAAAAAGTTTAATTTAAAAGTCAAATATTTTATTCGAAATAATTTTAAAAAGGAGTGCTTTTATAACAGAAAAAAAAATAGTTTTCACCTTTAATAAAATCTGTTATAAAATAAATTAAAAAATGTAAAAATTAAAATATAAATATTGATGAGTTAACGAAATTTTTAGGTAAATTTTATATTTGACAAAAAAAGTTAATACAAAAAAAGAAAATTATTTTTTTTTAGTTTTAAAAATTCAAATTTATATAAAATTAAATCAAAATATAAATAAAATTTTTTAAAAAGTAAGTAAATTGTAGTATATGCAAATGTTTTTCTTTGGACTGTCTTGTTTTACTTTTGGACTTCCGCTCCTTTCGTGTTCTCTATAATAGAAAATTGTGCCCAGCTAATTCTCCTCTAGGTTGACAAAAAAAAAGTAAAAAATATATAAAAAAAAATATTATAGTTTAAATATTTGATGTTTCAGAGAAAGAAGAAGAAAAAGTAAGTAAGCAATGTTGATTCAAGTATTCGAGATATCTTTATTCATTAAAAACACAAATAAATTAATTAAAGATATTATTTTTATTTGTATATCTGTAACAAGCATTTGTTCCTTCAATAAATAAAAGGTCAAGTAAAATAAAAATAAAAGTTTTGTTAAAACAAGTTTTAAATATAAAAGAAAAAATAAAATAAAAAATACGATAAAAATTTAAAAAATGAACAAAGGTACATGAGGTTATTTAAGAAAAGTGTACAGTTAAAGATCATTAATTAAATTATTAAATTAATTACTTTTATAATATATTTTATATTGTTTTATTTATATTTTTACAAGTAAAAATTCTTTCTTAATTTTTATTATATTTTTTTTAATCTGAAAGAGCTTTGGTTGGGCACAGATAATACAAACAAATAATAATAATAATATTAATAATAACAAAAGGAAAAATTACAAGTTAGCAATTACACAAAGGCGTATGGTATTCGATAGGGTCCATAACGTAGTTTATTTTTGATATAAAATGATATATCCAAATGACCCGTTGCACATCACTCAAATCAAAACCTATTAGATCTACATTTAATTACTAAGTTAACTAGCAAACAAATTAAAACCAAATCAATAGTATTCAATGTAGCGTATAGAAAATCACAAGTGCATTTTTCATCCACTATATAAAAAATTTTAATTGATTAATTGATTAAATAAACAAAAAAAACAACTACAACAACACATAATTCAATCAAAGAAATTCTAATTCACTAATTGTTTGTAGCATGTAAGTGAAATTCATTAGCGATGCAAGTGCACGAATTGTGTCACCTAGGAATTAGAAAAAAAAAAAAATTCATTCATTACCATTGTTTTTACAATGATCGACAATTCATTAATTATTCACATAAATTATCATATCCCCTCCTTGTTGGCCAAACAAACTCATTTATAGCAACGTTAGTGAAGCGTTAAAGCTCAATAGTGCATCATCAACCGTTTCTTCTCTACTAACTCCATTGCTTTTGTTTAGATTAAAAATGTCTGCCTTCCGCACAAACTACACAAACGGCCATGTGGCTCAGATACGCCCAGTAAACCAAATAACAAAGCCTGTCTACCAAACTTCATTGTCCTCCAATTCGACACACAGCTCCAACTCGTCCACGTCGGTTCAGATCCGAACCTCTAGCCCCATTTCTTCATCGGCCTCGGACTCCAGCGGTCCGGTCAACATATCGCCCAACAAATTCCTGAACGCGGTGCACACCAGCCGCAAGTCCCGAGCCGAACAAGAGCCTAAACACTATTGCTCAATGAAGCAGCTCGCCTTTGACAAGCTGCGCCGGCAACACGCCATCGAACAAGACCTCAAAGATAACTTCAAACACCTAAGACTGTGCCAGCAGTCGGACACAATAAAATCAATGGGCAAAATAAAGCTCTCAATCTACAACAATTTCAATCATTTGACATGTCACATAATGGAGGCGCGCTCGCTCAAGTGCGACCCCTTGATGGGAACTTACTGCAAGATAACAGTGCTGCCCGATATCCACAAATCATTCCGAAACATCCGCACCAAATCCATTGGCTTGACCTACAACAAAAGTGGCAAGATGTCCTACCAGTACGATTCAAAATTTTCGTTTGAATTGTGCGAGCTGAACGACTTTAATCAACGAATTGTGGTCTGGGTCTGTTCCCATTCAAATCAACTGATCGGCTGTTTGACTTTCAAGCTAAAACATGTGATCAACCAAGACAAGCCTAGACATGTGTGGTATCATTTGTTGCCCTTTAAGTTCGGTCTGTCCAAACACGTCAAGTGTTCGGTCAAAAAAATCAAATCGAAATCGAAGCCAACAAATGTTAACAAAGATTTGCAAGGCATGCAAAAAATATCGTTGAATATTTGCAAGACAAATGCTAGTGATTCGTATGGATTCACGGTGACGCATGGCTGCCCTTGCATGGTGGGCAAGGTCGACTTGGACAAGGTGGCATTCAGCACTGGCCTAAGACCGGGCGACTACATATCCAAGATTAATGGAGTGAATGTGTCGCGCGCTTCTTGCGAGTCAGTTGTTAAGCTTATCAAGTCTAGCGAGACGGTGTTGCAAATCGAGGTGCATAGGGAATTGGGTTCAATGGTGGCCGTGGCTGTAAACAGACTTGAGAGTGTGCCTGAGGAAGAGGAAGAAGAGTTTGATGATGAATTGGAGTTCGACGAAGAGGATGAAGTTAGAGTTGGTGCACAAGAGGAAGATGATTTGAATTATTTTAAGATTATTCAAAATTCGTTGCGCTATGTGGACTCAGTTTCGTCTAATGAGTGTTCCAATATGGTTGATTTTGAAGAGGAAAATGCTGCTGATAAAATGAGACAAGTTGCTGCCAAATTTTATTCAAACACTGATGTTCGACACGCCAACGTCAGGCAACTTCAAATGTCCAAACAATCGACTAATTTGAACCAGTTTATTTAAATATTGTAAATGATAACCTATGTAAAAATTTTTACTTCTTTTTTTTTAATTTTCATTTTTTTTTTGTTGTTGTGATTTTTAATTAAAGAGTTTTTATTTAAGAAAATTGAATTCTTTGCTTTAGTATCCAGTTCGAATGAATTTTGAAAATAAATATTATGGATTTCTAGATTTTTATTTTATTGTTTCATTATTTTGATAAATAAATTGTCCAAAAAAAACTTCTAATAACTGCAAAACTATTTAAAAATACTTAGATATAATTCATAATTCTTAAAAAATTGTACCACACTTTGACAATCCCTGGAAATTTTTTTTGTCACACAATATTTGGAATGTCTTTTTTTATTATGAGAAGACTTCGGTGGCCAAAGAATTATCACGTTCTGGTAGACCTCGAAAGCTTACCAGTCGAGATGAATACAACTAGCATTTGACTTGAGTTCTAAATTTCCAAATTTTAGTGTTGATAAAGACACTGTTAGAAAAATGCTTTTGCAAAGAACGAAAAAGGTGGACTGTAAAAGACTGGTCAAAAGTAATGTTCAACGATGATACTAATTTTGAAGTATAAAACAGAAAATCAAGATTGTTCATAAAACGTAGAGACAAAAAAAAGGTTTGTTCTCTTTTTTTTTGATATCTCCCAAGCTTTTGATAAAACCTGGCATAACGGTATCCTAAATAAAATGTCCCTACTTAAAGTTCCTCTCTATATCTTTGAGTGGGTTAAGCATTTTTTTACAAAATAGGAAATTTTTTGTAAGTATAAATAATTTTTGTACTAATCAGGGTAGTATTTTTACAGGCGTTCCTCAGGGTGCTGTTATTAGTCCTTTTCTCTTTACCATCTTTATAAACGACATTCCTAAAGTAAATTCAAAAAATAAGAACTATTCTCTTCTTTTTGCGGATGACCTTGTATCTTTTTTTGTCTTTAAAAAATATGGAAATATTCCCAATACAATAAATAATTACATTAAAAAAGTAGAAGAATGGCTTATAAAATGGAAAATGATGATGACCCCTGAAAATGTAGTTATACTATATTCTTTGTCAACTTTTCAAAAAATCAACCTTTAAATATTTAAATTTTTAAGAAAACCATTCCTTAAGAAAAAAATCCTGTTTTTTTAGGAATAACTTTTGACGAACGTTTATGCTTTAATGCTCATGTAAATTTTGTTCGTTCTCGATGTGCTGATCGTATTAATATTTTAAAAGTGTTATCCCATAAATCATGGAAATTAAACCCTCATACTCTAGTTACAATATACAAGTCCCATATCGGTTCAATTGTTGATTATAGTTTTTTTACTCCTATCCTAATCTCAGCTACAAATTTTTCCCGTATCCAAACCATTCAAAATGTCTCAATAAAAACAATTTATTAATTTCCTTATGAGAGCCCAACAACTCTCTTAGATCAATTCTATGAAGACATAAAACTTGACAAAATAGAAGTCCGCCTTAAAAACCTCTTCATAAAATATATTAGAAAATGTGTTACATTTAAAAACAAACAAGTACTTAATCTAATTGAGGACTATGTTGGTGCATTCGTTAACAGTTCAAGGAGCTGTAAACAAAAAACGCCACTTTGTAGTATCTGGGATGAAAACAAGCTATGGATCAATGAAAGTGGACTTTAAATTTTTTTTTATAACAAAAAAAAACTGTAATCACGCAGTGAATTTTTTTTTCTTTCTTGTTGTTTCTTTTTTTGTATAAATGATGAATGAATGATGAAAGTATTTACTTATTGATTTGTTTCAAATTAAATTTACTTAAAACTCTTAATTTACTTTCAATTCCAATGGCGGAAGGAGTTTTATTAATCAAGGCCATTTAAAAAAAATTAAATAAACAATTAAAAAAAAAAAAGTTCATAAAACGTTTTGCAAACGAAAAGTAACCCCAAATTTTGTTCAACAGTTACAAAATAGTGTAAGATCTGTTGAAATTTAGGCGTGTATTTATCACAAAGGTTCAGGTTGTATATAAACAGGCAGAAGCAATCAGTTTTAATACATCGACACCTTCGAAAATCAGTTGATACCATCAGCCGATATGATATTTTTTGACCAGAGTCAGCATTGGATTTTCAAGCAAGATGTGGCAAGTTCACATACTGCTCATTCCTTTCGAAAATGGCTCGAAGAAAAACAAATAAAGATCCTCCCTGAATAACCTGATCTTTATCCAAAAGAGAATCTTTAGACATGTAAATACCACAAAATGGTCAGTATAAAGATTATATCAGTTAAGCATCTAAAGATCATTCATTTTGATGAATGGTAAAAGTTCAAGTCGCATAACTTTGCGAATTTTGAAGCTTTTTTCGATCTGCAAAAGCCAAAGTCAAGCTTAATTAATGAACTATCCATAGAGTCTTCGGATGACCGGGTCCTCAAAAAATCCAGGTCACCAGATCGTTTTGAAAAAAGCCGAAAAATGCGTTTTTTTCACTTTTTCAAACTTGAATAATTCAGTGACCGTTGAGTATTTTCAACTCCGGCCAATAGCATCTTATAGAGCTTTTTGAGATCTTGAATTTGAGTACCTAATCATTACGGTAGCTTAATTATTGACCAAATTGCAAGAACGTGAAATTTTTGAATTTGGTCAAAATTAACTTGTTTTCAAGTCGCATAACTTTGCGAATTTTGAAGCTTTTTTCGATCTGCAAAAGCCAAAGTCAAGCTTAATTAATGAACTATCCATAGAGTCTTCGGATGACCGGGTCCTCAAAAAATCCGGGTCACCAGATCGTTTTGAAAAAAGCCGAAAAATGCGTTTTTTTCACTTTTTCAAACTTGAATAATTCAGTGACCGTTAAGTATTTTCAACTCCGGCCAATAGCATCTTATAGAGCTTTTTGAGATCTTGAATTTGAGTACCTAATCATTACGGTAGCTTAATTATTGACCAAATTGCAAGAACGTGAAATTTTTGAATTTGGTCAAAATTAACTTGTTTTCAAGTCGCATAACTTTGCGAATTTTGAAGCTTTTTTCGATCTGCAAAAGCCAAAGTCAAGCTTAATTAATGAACTATCCATAGAGTCTTCGGATGACCGGGTCCTCAAAAAATCCAGGTCACCAGATCGTTTTGAAAAAAGCCGAAAAATGCGTTTTTTTCACTTTTTCAAACTTGAATAATTCAGTGACCGTTGAGAATTTTCAACTCCGGCCAATAGCATCTTATAGAGCTTTTTGAGATCTTGAATTTGAGTACCTAATCGTTACGGTAGCTTAATTATTGACCAAATTGCAAGAACGTGAAATTTTTGAATTTGGTCAAAATTAACTTGTTTTCAAGTCGCATAACTTTGAAAATTTTGAAGCTTTTTTCGATCTGCAAAAGCCAAAGTCAAGCTTAATTAATGAACTATCCATAGAGTCTTCGGATGACCGGGTCCTCAAAAAATCCAGGTCACCAGATCGTTTTGAAAAAAGCCGAAAAATGCGTTTTTTTCACTTTTTCAAACTTGAATAATTCAGTGACCGTTAAGTATTTTCAACTCCGGCCAATAGCATCTTATAGAGCTTTTTGAGATCTTGAATTTGAGTACCTAATCATTACGGTAGCTTAATTATTGACCAAATAACAAGAACGTGAAATTTTTGAATTTGGTCAAAATTAACTTGTTTTCGAGTCGCATTACTTTGCGAATTTTGAAGCTTTTTTCGATCTGCAAAAGCCAAAGTCAAGCTTAATTAATGAACTATCCATAGAGTCTTCGGATGACCGGGTCGTCAAAAAATCCAGGTCACCAGATCGTTTTGAAAAAAGCCGAAAAATGCGTTTTTTTCACTTTTTCAAACTTGAATAATTCAGTGACCGTTGAGTATTTTCAACTCCGGCCAATAGCATCTTATAGAGCTTTTTGAGATCTTGAATTTGAGTACCTAATCATTACGGTAGCTTAATTATTGACCAAATTGCAAGAACGTGAAATTTTTGAATTTGGTCAAAATTAACTTGTTTTCAAGTCGCATAACTTTGCGAATTTTGAAGCTTTTTTCGATCTGCAAAAGCCAAAGTCAAGCTTAATTAATGAACTATCCATAGAGTCTTCGGATGACCGGGTCCTCAAAAAATCCAGGTCACCAGATCGTTTTGAAAAAAGCCGAAAAATGCGTTTTTTTCACTTTTTCAAACTTGAATAATTCAGTGACCGTTGAGTATTTTCAACTCCGGCCAATAGCATCTTATAGAGCTTTTTGAGATCTTGAATTTGAGTACCTAATCATTACGGTAGCTTAATTATTGACCAAATTGCAAGAACGTGAAATTTTTGAATTTGGTCAAAATTAACTTGTTTTCAAGTCGCATAACTTTGCGAATTTTGAAGCTTTTTTCGATCTGCAAAAGCCAAAGTCAAGCTTTATTAATGAACTATCCATAGAGTCTTCGGATGACCGGGTCCTCAAAAAATCCAGGTCACCAGATCGTTTTGAAAAAAGCCGAAAAATGCGTTTTTTTCACTTTTTCAAACTTGAATAATTCAGTGACCGTTAAGTATTTTCAACTCCGGCCAATAGCATCTTATAGAGCTTTTTGAGATCTTGAATTTGAGTACCTAATCATTACGGTAGCTTAATTATTGACCAAATTGCAGGAACGTGAAATTTTTGAATTTGGTCAAAATTAACTTGTTTTCAAGTCGCATAACTTTGCGAATTTTGAAGCTTTTTTCGATCTGCAAAAGCCAAAGTCAAGCTTAATTAATGAACTATCCATAGAGTCTTCAGATGACCGGGTCCTCAAAAAATCCAGGTCACCAGATCGTTTTGAAAAAAGCCGAAAAATGCGTTTTTTTCACTTTTTCAAACTTGAATAATTCAGTGACCGTTGAGTATTTTCAACTCCGGCCAATAGCATCTTATAGAGCTTTTTGAGATCTTGAATTTGAGTACCTAATCATTACGGTAGCTTAATTATTGACCAAATTGCAAGAACGTGAAATTTTTGAATTTGGTCAAAATTAACTTGTTTTCGAGTCGCATTACTTTGCGAATTTTGAAGCTTTTTTCGATCTGCAAAAGCCAAAGTCAAGCTTAATTAATGAACTATCCATAGAGTCTTCGGATGACCGGGTCCTCAAAAAATCCAGGTCACCAGATCGTTATGAAAAAAGCCGAAAAATGCGTTTTTTTCACTTTTTCAAACTTGAATAATTCAGTGACCGTTGAGAATTTTCAACTCCGGCCAATAGCATCTTATAGAGCTTTTTGAGATCTTGAATTTGAGTACCTAATCATTACGGTAGCTTAATTATTGACCAAATTGCAAGAACGTGAAATTTTTGAATTTGGTCAAAATTAACTTGTTTTCAAGTCGCATAACTTTGCGAATTTTGAAGCTTTTTTCGATCTGCAAAAGCCAAAGTCAAGCTTAATTAATGAAACTATCCATAGAGTCTTCGGATGACCGGGTCCTCAAAAAATCCAGGTCACCAGATCGTTTTGAAAAAAGCCGAAAAATGCGTTTTTTTCACTTTTTCAAACTTGAATAATTCAGTGACCGTTGAGTATTTTCAACTCCGGCCAATAGCATCTTATAGAGCTTTTTGAGATCTTGAATTTGAGTACCTAATCATTACGGTAGCTTAATTATTGACCAAATTGCAAGAACGTGAAATTTTTGAATTTGGTCAAAATTAACTTGTTTTCGAGTCGCATAACTTTGCGAATTTTGAAGCTTTTTTCGATCTGCAAAAGCCAAAGTCAAGCTTAATTAATGAACTATCCATAGAGTCTTCGGATGACCGGGTCCTCAAAAAATCCAGGTCACCAGATCGTTATGAAAAAAGCCGAAAAATGCGTTTTTTTTCACTTTTTCAAACTTGAATAATTCAGTGACCGTTGAGAATTTTCAACTCCGGCCAATAGCATCTTATAGAGCTTTTTGAGATCTTGAATTTGAGTACCTAATCATTACGGTAGCTTAATTATTGACCAAATTGCAAGAACGTGAAGTTTTTGAATTTGGTCAAAATTAACTTGTTTTCAAGTCGCATAACTTTGCGAATTTTGAAGCTTTTTTTCGATCTGCAAAAGCCAAAGTCAAGCTTAATTAATGAACTATCCATAGAGTCTTCGGATGACCGGGTCCTCAAAAAATCCAGGTCACCAGATCGTTTTGAAAAAAGCCGAAAAATGCGTTTTTTTCACTTTTTCAAACTTGAATAATTCAGTGACCGTTGAGTATTTTCAACTCCGGCCAATAGCATCTTATAGAGCTTTTTGAGATCTTGAATTTGAGTACCTAATCATTACGGTAGCTTAATTATTGACCAAATTGCAAGAACGTGAAGTTTTTGAATTTGGTCAAAATTAACTTGTTTTCAAGTCGCATAACTTTGCGAATTTTGAAGCTTTTTTCGATCTGCAAAAGCCAAAGTCAAGCTTAATTAATGAACTATCCATAGAGTCTTCGGATGACCGGGTCCTCAAAAAATCCAGGTCACCAGATCGTTTTGAAAAAAGCCGAAAAATGCGTTTTTTTCACTTTTTCAAACTTGAATAATTCAGTGACCGTTGAGTATTTTCAACTCCGGCCAATAGCATCTTATAGAGCTTTTTGAGATCTTGAATTTGAGTACCTAATCATTACGGTAGCTTAATTATTGACCAAATTGCAAGAACGTGAAGTTTTTGAATTTGGTCAAAATTAACTTGTTTTCAAGTCGCATAACTTTGCGAATTTTGAAGCTTTTTTCGATCTGCAAAAGCCAAAGTCAAGCTTAATTAATGAACTATCCATAGAGTCTTCGGATGACCGGGTCCTCAAAAATCCAGGTCACCAGATTGTTTTGAAAAAAGCCGAAAAATGCGTTTTTTTCACTTTTTCAAACTTGAATAATTCAGTGACCGTTGAGTATTTTCAACTCCGGCCAATAGCATCTTATAGAGCTTTTTGAGATCTTGAATTTGAGTACCTAATCATTACGGTAGCTTAATTATTGACCAAATTGCAAGAACGTGAAGTTTTTGAATTTGGTCAAAATTAACTTGTTTTCAAGTCGCATAACTTTGCGAATTTTGAAGCTTTTTTCGATCTGCAAAAGCCAAAGTCAAGCTTAATTAATGAACTATCCATAGAGTCTTCGGATGACCGGGTCCTCAAAAAATCCAGGTCACCAGATTGTTTTGAAAAAAGCCGAAAAATGCGTTTTTTTCACTTTTTCAAACTTGAATAATTCAGTGACCGTTGAGTATTTTCAACTCCGGCCAATAGCATCTTATAGAGCTTTTTGAGATCTTGAATTTGAGTACCTAATCATTACGGTAGCTTAATTATTGACCAAATTGCAAGAACGTGAAGTTTTTGAATTTGGTCAAAATTAACTTGTTTTCAAGTCGCATAACTTTGCGAATTTTGAAGCTTTTTTTCGATCTGCAAAAGCCAAAGTCAAGCTTAATTAATGAACTATCCATAGAGTCTTCGGATGACCGGGTCCTCAAAAAATCCAGGTCACCAGATCGTTTTGAAAAAAGCCGAAAAATGCGTTTTTTTCACTTTTTCAAACTTGAATAATTCAGTGACCGTTGAGAATTTTCAACTCCGGCCAATAGCATCTTATAGAGCTTTTTGAGATCTTGAATTTGAGTACCTAATCATTACGGTAGCTTAATTATTGACCAAATTGCAAGAACGTGAAATTTTTGAATTTGGTAAAAATTAACTTGTTTTCAAGTCGCATAACTTTGCGAATTTTGAAGCTTTTTTCGATCTGCAAAAGCCAAAGTCAAGCTTAATTAATGAACTATCCATAGAGTCTTCGGATGACCGGGTCCTCAAAAAATCCAGGTCACCAGATCGTTTTGAAAAAAGCCGAAAAATGCGTTTTTTTCACTTTTTCAAACTTGAATAATTCAGTGACCGTTGAGAATTTTCAACTCCGGCCAATAGCATCTTATAGAGCTTTTTGAGATCTTGAATTTGAGTACCTAATCATTACGGTAGCTTAATTATTGACCAAATTGCAAGAACGTGAAATTTTTGAATTTGGTCAAAATTAACTTGTTTTCAAGTCGCATAACTTTGCGAATTTTGAAGCTTTTTTCGATCTGCAAAAGCCAAAGTCAAGCTTTATTAATGAACTATCCATAGAGTCTTCGGATGACCGGGTCCTCAAAAAATCCAGGTCACCAGATCGTTTTGAAAAAAGCCGAAAAATGCGTTTTTTTTCACTTTTTCAAACTTGAATAATTCAGTGACCGTTGAGAATTTTCAACTCCGGCCAATAGCATCTTATAGAGCTTTTTGAGATCTTGAATTTGAGTACCTAATCATTACGGTAGCTTAATTATTGACCAAATTGCAAGAACGTGAAATTTTTGAATTTGGTCAAAATTAACTTGTTTTCAAGTCGCATAACTTTGCGAATTTTGAAGCTTTTTTCGATCTGCAAAAGCCAAAGTCAAGCTTAATTAATGAACTATCCATAGAGTCTTCGGATGACCGGGTCCTCAAAAAATCCTGGTCACCAGATCGTTTTGAAAAAAGCCGAAAAATGCGTTTTTTTCACTTTTTCAAACTTGAATAATTCAGTGACCGTTAAGTATTTTCAACTCCGGCCAATAGCATCTTATAGAGCTTTTTGAGATCTTGAATTTGAGTACCTAATCATTACGGTAGCTTAATTATTGACCAAATTGCAAGAACGTGAAGTTTTTGAATTTGGTCAAAATTAACTTGTTTTCAAGTCGCATAACTTTGCGAATTTTGAAGCTTTTTTCGATCTGCAAAAGCCAAAGTCAAGCTTAATTAATGAACTATCCATAGAGTCTTCGGATGACCGGGTCCTCAAAAAATCCGGGTCACCAGATCGTTTTGAAAAAAGCCGAAAAATGCGTTTTTTTTCACTTTTTCAAACTTGAATAATTCAGTGACCGTTGAGAATTTTCAACTCCGGCCAATAGCATCTTATAGAGCTTTTTGAGATCTTGAATTTGAGTACCTAATCATTACGGTAGCTTAATTATTGACCAAATTGCAAGAACGTGAAATTTTTGAATTTGGTCAAAATTAACTTGTTTTCAAGTCGCATAACTTTGCGAATTTTGAAGCTTTTTTCGATCTGCAAAAGCCAAAGTCAAGCTTAATTAATGAACTATCCATAGAGTCTTCGGATGACCGGGTCCTCAAAAAATCCAGGTCACCAGATCGTTTTGAAAAAAGCCGAAAAATGCGTTTTTTTCACTTTTTCAAACTTGAATAATTCAGTGACCGTTGAGTATTTTCAACTCCGGCCAATAGCATCTTATAGAGCTTTTTGAGATCTTGAATTTGAGTACCTAATCATTACGGTAGCTTAATTATTGACCAAATTGCAAGAACGTGAAATTTTTGAATTTGGTCAAAATTAACTTGTTTTCAAGTCGCATAACTTTGCGAATTTTGAAGCTTTTTTCGATCTGCAAAAGCCAAAGTCAAGCTTAATTAATGAACTATCCATAGAGTCTTCGGATGACCGGGTCCTCAAAAAATCCAGGTCACCAGATCGTTTTGAAAAAAGCCGAAAAATGCGTTTTTTTCACTTTTTCAAACTTGAATAATTCAGTGACCGTTAAGTATTTTCAACTCCGGCCAATAGCATCTTATAGAGATTTTGAGATCTTGAATTTGAGTACCTAATCATTACGGTAGCTTAATTATTGACCAAATTGCAAGAACGTGAAGTTTTTGAATTTGGTCAAAATTAACTTGTTTTCAAGTCGCATAACTTTGCGAATTTTGAAGCTTTTTTCGATCTGCAAAAGCCAAAGTCAAGCTTAATTAATGAACTATCCATAGAGTCTTCGGATGACCGGGTCCTCAAAAAATCCGGGTCACCAGATCGTTTTGAAAAAAGCCGAAAAATGCGTTTTTTTCACTTTTTCAAACTTGAATAATTCAGTGACCGTTGAGAATTTTCAACTCCGGCCAATAGCATCTTATAGAGCTTTTTGAGATCTTGAATTTGAGTACCTAATCATTACGGTAGCTTAATTATTGACCAAATTGCAAGAACGTGAAATTTTTGAATTTGGTCAAAATTAACTTGTTTTCAAGTCGCATAACTTTGCGAATTTTGAAGCTTTTTTCGATCTGCAAAAGCCAAAGTCAAGCTTAATTAATGAACTATCCATAGAGTCTTCGGATGACCGGGTCCTCAAAAAATCCAGGTCACCAGATCGTTTTGAAAAAAGCCGAAAAATGCGTTTTTTTCACTTTTTCAAACTTGAATAATTCAGTGACCGTTGAGTATTTTCAACTCCGGCCAATAGCATCTTATAGAGCTTTTTGAGATCTTGAATTTGAGTACCTAATCATTACGGTAGCTTAATTATTGACCAAATTGCAAGAACGTGAAGTTTTTGAATTTGGTCAAAATTAACTTGTTTTCAAGTCGCATAACTTTGCGAATTTTGAAGCTTTTTTCGATCTGCAAAAGCCAAAGTCAAGCTTAATTAATGAACTATCCATAGAGTCTTCGGATGACCGGGTCCTCAAAAAATCCAGGTCACCAGATTGTTTTGAAAAAAGCCGAAAAATGCGTTTTTTTCACTTTTTCAAACTTGAATAATTCAGTGACCGTTGAGTATTTTCAACTCCGGTCAAAAGCATCTTATAGAGCTTTTTGAGATCTTGAATTTGAGTACTTAATCATTACGGTAACTTAAATATTGACCAAATTGCAAGAACGTGAAGTTTTTGAATTTGGTCAAAATTAACTTGTTTTCAAGTCGCATAACTTTGCGAATTTTGAAGCTTTTTTCGATCTGCAAAAGCCAAAGTCAAGCTTAATTAATGAACTATCCATAGAGTCTTCGGATGACCGGGTCCTCAAAAAATCCAGGTCACCAGATCGTTTTGAAAAAAGCCGAAAAATGCGTTTTTTTCACTTTTTCAAACTTGAATAATTCAGTGACCGTTGAGTATTTTCAACTCCGGCCAATAGCATCTTATAGAGATTTTGAGATCTTGAATTTGAGTACCTAATCATTACGGTAGCTTAATTATTGACCAAATTGCAAGAACGTGAAATTTTTGAATTTGGTCAAAATTAACTTGTTTTCAAGTCGCATAACTTTGCGAATTTTGAAGCTTTTTTCGATCTGCAAAAGCCAAAGTCAAGCTTAATTAATGAACTATCCATAGAGTCTTCGGATGACCGGGTCCTCAAAAAATCCAGGTCACCAGATCGTTTTGAAAAAAGCCGAAAAATGCGTTTTTTTCACTTTTTCAAACTTGAATAATTCAGTGACCGTTAAGTATTTTCAACTCCGGCCAATAGCATCTTATAGAGCTTTTTGAGATCTTGAATTTGAGTACCTAATCATTACGGTAGCTTAATTATTGACCAAATTGCAAGAACGTGAAATTTTTGAATTTGGTCAAAATTAACTTGTTTTCAAGTCGCATAACTTTGCGAATTTTGAAGCTTTTTTCGATCTGCAAAAGCCAAAGTCAAGCTTAATTAATGAACTATCCATAGAGTCTTCGGATGACCGGGTCCTCAAAAAATCCGGGTCACCAGATCGTTTTGAAAAAAGCCGAAAAATGCGTTTTTTTCACTTTTTCAAACTTGAATAATTCAGTGACCGTTGAGTATTTTCAACTCCGGCCAATAGCATCTTAAAGAGCTTTTTGAGATCTTGAATTTGAGTACCTTATCATTACGGTAGCTTAATTATTGACCAAATTGCAAGAACGTGAAATTTTTGAATTTGGTCAAAATTAACTTGTTTTCAAGTCGCATAACTTTGCGAATTTTGAAGCTTTTTTCGATCTGCAAAAGCCAAAGTCAAGCTTAATTAATGAACTATCCATAGAGTCTTCGGATGACCGGGTCCTCAAAAAATCCAGGTCACCAGATCGTTTTGAAAAAAGCCGAAAAATGCGTTTTTTTCACTTTTTCAAACTTGAATAATTCAGTGACCGTTAAGTATTTTCAACTCCGGCCAATAGCATCTTATAGAGCTTTTTGAGATCTTGAATTTGAGTACCTAATCATTACGGTAGCTTAATTATTGACCAAATTGCAAGAACGTGAAATTTTTGAATTTGGTCAAAATTAACTTGTTTTCAAGTCGCATAACTTTGCGAATTTTGAAGCTTTTTTCGATCTGCAAAAGCCAAAGTCAAGCTTAATTAATGAACTATCCATAGAGTCTTCGGATGACCGGGTCCTCAAAAAATCCAGGTCACCAGATCGTTTTGAAAAAAGCCGAAAAATGCGTTTTTTTCACTTTTTCAAACTTGAATAATTCAGTGACCGTTGAGAATTTTCAACTCCGGCCAATAGCATCTTATAGAGCTTTTTGAGATCTTGAATTTGAGTACCTAATCATTACGGTAGCTTAATTATTGACCAAATTGCAAGAACGTGAAATTTTTGAATTTGGTCAAAATTAACTTGTTTTCAAGTCGCATAACTTTGCGAATTTTGAAGCTTTTTTTCGATCTGCAAAAGCCAAAGTCAAGCTTAATTAATGAACTATCCATAGAGTCTTCGGATGACCGGGTCCTCAAAAATCCAGGTCACCAGATCGTTTTGAAAAAAGCCGAAAAAATGCGTTTTTTTCACTTTTTCAAACTTGAATAATTCAGTGACCGTTAAGTATTTTCAACTCCGGCCAATAGCATCTTATAGAGCTTTTTGAGATCTTGAATTTGAGTACCTAATCATTACGGTAGCTTAATTATTGACCAAATTGCAAGAACGTGAAATTTTTGAATTTGGTCAAAATTAACTTGTTTTCAAGTCGCATAACTTTGCGAATTTTGAAGCTTTTTTCGATCTGCAAAAGCCAAAGTCAAGCTTAATTAATGAACTATCCATAGAGTCTTCGGATGACCGGGTCCTCAAAAAATCCAGGTCACCAGATCGTTTTGAAAAAAGCCGAAAAATGCGTTTTTTTCACTTTTTCAAACTTGAATAATTCAGTGACCGTTGAGTATTTTCAACTCCGGCCAATAGCATCTTATAGAGCTTTTTGAGATCTTGAATTTGAGTACCTAATCATTACGGTAGCTTAATTATTGACCAAATTGCAAGAACGTGAAGTTTTTGAATTTGGTCAAAATTAACTTGTTTTCAAGTCGCATAACTTTGCGAATTTTGAAGCTTTTTTCGATCTGCAAAAGCCAAAGTCAAGCTTAATTAATGAACTATCCATAGAGTCTTCGGATGACCGGGTCCTCAAAAAATCCAGGTCACCAGATCGTTTTGAAAAAAGCCGAAAAATGCGTTTTTTTCACTTTTTCAAACTTGAATAATTCAGTGACCGTTAAGTATTTTCAACTCCGGCCAATAGCATCTTATAGAGCTGTTTGATATCTTGATTTTGAGTACCTAATCATTACGGTAGCTTAATTATTGACCAAATTGCAAGAACGTGAAGTTTTTGAATTTGGTCAAAATTAACTTGTTTTCAAGTCGCATAACTTTGCGAATTTTGAAGCTTTTTTCGATCTGCAAAAGCCAAAGTCAAGCTTAATTAATGAACTATCCATAGAGTCTTCGGATGACCGGGTCCTCAAAAAATCCAGGTCACCAGATCGTTTTGAAAAAAGCCGAAAAATGCGTTTTTTTCACTTTTTCAAACTTGAATAATTCAGTGACCGTTGAGTATTTTCAACTCCGGCCAATAGCATCTTATAGAGCTTTTTGAGATCTTGAATTTGAGTACCTAATCATTACGGTAGCTTAATTATTGACCAAATTGCAAGAACGTGAAGTTTTTGAATTTGGTCAAAATTAACTTGTTTTCAAGTCGCATAACTTTGCGAATTTTGAAGCTTTTTTCGATCTGCAAAAGCCAAAGTCAAGCTTAATTAATGAACTATCCATAGAGTCTTCGGATGACCGGGTCCTCAAAAAATCAGGTCACCAGATCGTTTTGAAAAAAGCCGAAAAATGCGTTTTTTGTCACTTTTTCAAACTTGAATAATTCAGTGACCGTTGAGTATTTTCAACTCCGGCCAATAGCATCTTATAGAGCTTTTTGAGATCTTGAATTTGAGTACCTAATCATTACGGTAGCTTAATTATTGACCAAATTGCAAGAACGTGAAGTTTTTGAATTTGGTCAAAATTAACTTGTTTTCAAGTCGCATAACTTTGCGAATTTTGAAGCTTTTTCGATCTGCAAAAGCCAAAGTCAAGCTTAATTAATGAACTATCCATAGAGTCTTCGGATGACCGGGTCCTCAAAAAATCCGGGTTCACCAGATCGTTTTGAAAAAGCCGAAAAATGCGTTTTTTTCACTTTTTCAAACTTGAATAATTCAGTGACCGTTAAGTATTTTCAACTCCGGCCAATAGCATCTTATAGAGCTTTTTGAGATCTTGAATTTGAGTACCTAATCATTACGGTAGCTTAATTATTGACCAAATTGCAAGAACGTGAAGTTTTTGAATTTGGTCAAAATTAACTTGTTTTCAAGTCGCATAACTTTGCGAATTTTGAAGCTTTTTTCGATCTGCAAAAGCCAAAGTCAAGCTTAATTAATGAACTATCCATAGAGTCTTCGGATGACCGGGTCCTCAAAAAATCCAGGTCACCAGATCGTTTTGAAAAAAGCCGAAAAATGCGTTTTTTTCACTTTTTCAAACTTGAATAATTCAGTGACCGTTGAGTATTTTCAACTCCGGCCAATAGCATCTTATAGAGCTTTTTGAGATCTTGAATTTGAGTACCTAATCATTACGGTAGCTTAATTATTGACCAAATTGCAAGAACGTGAAATTTTTGAATTTGGTCAAAATTAACTTGTTTTCAAGTCGCATAACTTTGCGAATTTTGAAGCTTTTTTCGATCTGCAAAAGCCAAAGTCAAGCTTAATTAATGAACTATCCATAGAGTCTTCGGATGACCGGGTCCTCAAAAAATCCAGGTCACCAGATCGTTTTGAAAAAAGCCGAAAAATGCGTTTTTTTCACTTTTTCAAACTTGAATAATTCAGTGACCGTTGAGTATTTTCAACTCCGGCCAATAGCATCTTATAGAGCTTTTTGAGATCTTGAATTTGAGTACCTAATCATTACGGTAGCTTAATTATTGACCAAATTGCAAGAACGTGAAATTTTTGAATTTGGTCAAAATTAACTTGTTTTCAAGTCGCATAACTTTGCAAATTTTGAAGCTTTTTTCGATCTGCAAAAGCGAAAGTCAAGCTTAATTAATGAACTATCCATAGAGTCTTCGGATGACCGGGTCCTCAAAAAATCCAGGTCACCAGATCGTTTTGAAAAAAGCCGAAAAATGCGTTTTTTTCACTTTTTCAAACTTGAATAATTCAGTGACCGTTGAGTATTTTCAACTCCGGCCAATAGCATCTTATAGAGCTTTTTGAGATCGAAAAAAGC